>CM066031.1:1465117287-1465570803 GCA_033557465.1 Ichthyophis bannanicus
TCATCCACAACTTAGCACCTTCCTTCCTCAACAACCTAGTAAGATTGCAACCTCCTACCCGAAACAGAAGAACCCACAATTCCAACATCCTTCACACTCCAACAGATATAAGATCTGCCAAAACTAACACCAGCCACAGGGCTTTCTCATATGTGGCGCCAACACTGTGGAACCAACTCCCACCAGAACTACGAGCTAGCAATGACCTTCTAGACTTCAGAAAGAAACTCAAAACGCACATTTTCCAATCACATTTCAACCTGAACTAAACCCACAGATGGAGCAGCCCCTGACCACTGTGTCCAAGAAGATTATCCTGTATATATGTATTTATGTATATCTGTAAATGAACTCCCCCATAGCTAAGAAGTGTTAACTCTGTATGATGTGCTTTTCTGACAATCTGTATGTAAGCAAAATTTGTACCTGCCTTGATTCGACAGTCCAAGAAGATTATCCTGTATATATGTATTTATGTATATATGTAAATGAACTCCCCCATAGCTAAGAAGTGTTAACTCTGTATGATGTGCTTTTCTGACAATCTGTATGTAAACAAAATTTGTACCTGCCTTGATTCGGCAGTTTCACAATAGTAATCCTACCCGCTTCTGATCGCTGGAAGGAGCGGGCTACAAATGCTTGCTAAATAAATAAATAAATAAAACCTTTCTGATGTTTGTGGAGTGAGCCTCAGGTATGGTGTCTGACAGAGTGACCCCAACAGTATTGCGTACCATAGCCATGCCTGCAATGTGCCCAGGACTGGTGTGGTGGCCAGGGATGCCAAACACCTCTATAGTAGCACAATGCTGGCATAGGTGCGGGAGTGTGTGTCTGTCTATCCAGTGTGTGGTGGCTGCAAACACCCTCCACAGCCCACACTGCCAGCACTGTTGCAAGTATTGGCCTCCCAATGTGCATAATGAGGAGCAAGGTACCATGAGTATAGCCCAGACAGGGTGGCCCGGCCAGGATGCATCTGCACAGGGCATAGGGCAATGGCTGGGACATTGTAGTGCCCGGCCAACACCTGCACAGACAGGGTAGCCACACCATGTTCTGCTGGGAGATCACTCTCACCCTGACTGAGCAGTGACCACGGCATGGCTGGGTTCCCCCATAGTGCTATGTAGTATTTTTTTCATGTGATATATTTGGGTTCCCTTTTGGGGGCCTAGTCATTGACTTATTTTCTTGGTGTGTGTGCTGACATCCCAGTTCTGGGTGCATGCATTTCTACCAGTAACATGCATTATGGACTAGCTAGCAGATTGTCTGCAGCTGGTATGTGTCTTGCTGGAACACCTTGCAGGGTGCAGCGGCTGAAGGCTTGCTGCAGGAGAGTCTCAGATAGTGGTGGGGTGCAGCTTAGCATGTCCAGGCCTAATGTCTGTCTGCTGTTGCTTTATGGATGTATACATAGCTGCATTGACAGCCCTGTAGGGGTGTCTGTTCCCCAGCAGGACTGGGGTTGATAGTCCCCCCTACTGCCACCATTGCAGAGAGGTAGAATGTGGATCTGTTGGTGGGAGACCGTGTTTCCCAACCTCAGCCCCAGGGGGGGGAGGTGGTGGTACATAATACACCTATGGGTCCATAAGGGCTAAACCTTGACTGAGAAATACAGATGTATCCAAGGTGTGTCTGCAGACACTACCTATCTCACATATTAGCACTGCTGGGGTCCTACAGCATGTTCTATCTCTGCTGTGGATCTGGTGCTGGGCCCCCTACCTCACCCTCAGGGTGAGTACCGTACCTGCACAATGTGACGGTGTGTAGCTACTCTGTGCCAGTGCCACACACGGTCAGTTCCCCCTACCAGGCCGGGGTGCTGTGGGGGTGAATACCCCATCTTGTGATCATCTGTAGACTGCTGATTTGCATGTGCAGTGCATCATGGGTATGGGTAGGTTAACCCTATCCTGGTGACCACAGCAGACTGTTTGTGTGGTGTCGTGCAGTCCTTCTACAGCCAGCCAGGGGTTTGCTAGCAGTTATGGAAATGTAGCCCACTGGTTACTTCACTGCTTTTTTTGGAGCCCGAGGTCATGGGTTCAAACCCACAGTGGGGTTATTTGATAGGGCTGTCTGAAGCATTGTCTATTTTTAATGTACATTAGTGCTGCCAGCATAACACCCTCGGGGTACTGTAACCATAAGGTGCCTCAGAGGGCACCCTATAAAGTGTCTTCTGAGGCACCTTATGGTTACAGTCCGTATAAGGTTTCCTATGGAGCGCCTTATAGGGTGCCTGGGTGGACAGTGCACTTTATAGTATGCCTTCTGGAGTGCCTTATAGGGCGGCTGATGCGGCACCTTATGTTACAGCACTTTGAGAGTGTGTTTGCTAGCAGCACTAATTAAAACAATATTAAATTGCCTCATAATACACTATTACACATAACAGGTAGTGCCTCAGGCATCCTTATTCATTGGGCACAATGGGGGATTGAACCCATTATTTTATTTATTTATTTATTTATTTTATTTACATTCTCTTATATACTGCGCTATTCTGCATCAGTGCAGTTTATATTGAACAAACTGAAATTACATTGAACAGGGCATTATAACTTGGAGATAACTATTTTACAGGGAACATGGGCTATGGAGGAACCCATGACCCCTGCACCATCAGTCAGTGTCTTAACCATTGTGCTACACTGCTGTTTCTCCTTGCATGTCAGCGCACCTACTTAACATTTCCATGCGTTAAAATGCACAGTGCTGCCATCAAAAACAGTGCTATGACCTTGTCATGCCTCATAGGGCACCCTATATGGCGCCCTATAGGCCACCCTTTATGCAACATTGTAGGGTGCCGTGGCGGACAGTGCACTTTAAAATGTGCCCTCTGGGGTACCTTATGGGGTGCCTTATGCAGCACCTTATGTTACAGCGCTTTGAGAGTGAGTTTGCTAGCAGCAGTAATTAAAATAAAATTAAAATGCCTCATAATGCAATATTACACATAACAGGTGGTGCCTCAGGCAGCCTTATTCATTGGGCACAGTGGGGGATTGAACACATGACCCCCGCACCATCTGTCAGTGTCTTCACCATTGTACTGCAGCCCTGTTCCTATGTTTGCACATCAGCGCGCCTGCTTATGCTTCCCACGCGCGTTTCTCATGCGCTAATGTGCGCCGCGCACATTAGCGCACAGCGCACTAGAGCGCGCGATAATCCCGGTTTGCTAGGTTAAGACTGAAATGCCCACTCCTTATATGGCACCCTGCACACTAGCGCCGGGCGCACATTAGGACGGTTTAGTAAACATACCCCTTAGAGACGAAAGCAGAGTTACAGTTTTACTGTTCCAGAGGGGAGCTACTCTCTTGAACTACAGTAAAAAGATTTGTCTACCAGCAACAAAGAAAACTGAGAAGGATTAAAAAGACATATCTGACATTTTTATATTTTACAATACACTTACATAGGAATTTAAGGATAAATAAAGCCCCAATTTGAAGAACACAAAGGCACATAAGCAAAACCTGTTTTCTTCTCTTGAGTAGACCTTGCAAAATCAGGAAGAAACATTGTATTCAAGGCTGGCACTACCATCAGATAAACTAGGCAGTCACCTAGAGTGCCAGTGGTGCAAGGGCAGAGCATTGCTATCACTGCCTCCCCTCTCCAGTACTAGCAACGGTGGCAATGACTTGAAATAGCACCACCATGCTTATCAAAACTTCCTGGGCAATTTCTCCAGATGGGTGAGTTTCATGCATATCATGACAGTCATGAACCTCACTTCTAAGCCAGGGTATTTGGAGTATGATCTGTCTCTCAAATTTACTGCAAATGTTCGGTGTTATACTTGCATTGTACCAAAGAGAGCCTCCCTCTCGAGTTCATAAGATGATACATCTATGGGTAATTTATGAAGGTGTACTTGGAAATTCCTTTTTTTAATTAGGCCTGTGGCACCCAACATGATGATAAATAACTTGGTATCTTTCTACCACATTTTCTTGGTCTCTAGCTGCATTTTCTTGGTACTTGAAGATTTTGTCCCTCTCAATACGATTCACAGAGTAGTCGCTTGAATCAATGCCATTCTGGTGGTTTTCTCTTTTACCACTATATCTGGCTTCCTCACATCCAGCTTTTTATCAGTCACAATAGGAGTATCCCAGGTGATCATAACCTCTTCATTCTCTGTAATTCTTTTCAGGCACAGTGATGTTATAGTGCTTACAGAGTTTCCAGTGGATAAGGCATACTACTTTATTGTGCCTTTCTGTATAGAAATTTTCTGCCATCAGAACTTCACAGCCAGCGATGCGATGAGTAATTGTTTCCAGCTCTTTCCCACAGAATCAAAATGTTTCTCTTTTGTCAGTTTTTTCAATGCTCGCTATAAACAATCTTATCCATAAGCTGCTGTCCTGGGCTGCAACTATCAACCTCTCATCCTTTGATTTTAGTTCATCTCTCCTTAACAATGCATGTGTCCGTTCTTGATTGACAAAAGGTTCCTGGAGTAACACTCTGTATTTCCCACTGTATTTGTGCATGTGCCACTTGTTTTTCCTTGTTTGTTGATCTAATTCTTTGAAGAGTTTTTTCTCTTGTATTGCAAATTTTGTTACTTCCTTCCCTGTTTATGCTTGTGGAATCCCACTCATTCCTTCAAGTTATCAGAACACTTGTCCAAGATTTATGATGGAAAGAGATTCTGGACCTTTACTTTCATATTTCAGCACTTTTTATTTATTTATTTATTTATTTGTTGTTCTTATATACCGCACTCTTAAAAATCAGCGCGGTTTACATATAACAGGGATTGTGCAAAATAAAGCACTTACAATGAAAGAGGGTAGATTAACTTGGAATTCAACTGATTCAACTGATTAACTTGGAATTCAACTTTTTGCATATTTGGATTCAGTGATGCAGTAGCTCTGTATGTGTAATCAAAGGCCTATCCCTCCTTCAGCTCTAGGGATATAAAGCCTTGGCATATACTGCTTCTTGTAAGTTACTTTGTGGGCATTCAGGAGTTTTCTCGTTCGCATATCCAGTTTTTCAAAATCTTTAAGAGGACAGTCCCAAAGCTATATGAGAGTATAGGAATTGCCAGCTGATTGATAGCTTGTATTTTATTCTGTGATGTTAAAGCACTATTTAATAATGATTTTAATCTCCTGTAGAATTCTTTACTGATCTTTTCTCTCAGTAATTTCTGCTTGAGTATCGTTCCTTCCTCCACTCCAAGATACTTATATATGCCTTCCTGTTCAAGTTCCTTGATGTCACAGCCCTCAGCCAGGGAGATGTTTTCTGTTTTGATCAATTTTCCTCTAAAAATGTTGCCTTATCACATTTGTCAAGGCCAAAAGTCATCCTGAAGTCATCAGGAAAGCTTTTCACCACATGGATTTGCTCTGTTAATTGTTGGTCACTGGAACTGTAGAGCTTCAGATCGTCTACAAATAGTAAATGGGATGTTGTTTCTGGGTTGGTACCTTCTTTAGGATTCAGGCCAAATCTGTATCCAAAAGAGTTGATGAGAGTATTCATTGGATTAAGTGTCACACAAAACAGAAGTGATGACATGGAATATCCCTGAAACATTTTTTGCTAGATCTACTAACCATCTTCATATTTCAAAAATAATGTGGTTTGCCACATTGTCATTATGAACTTAATGTACTCTACTAAACCAGAATTTATTTTATACATTTCAAGGCAGTTTATTAAACAAGAGTGTAGGACACTGTCAAAAGCTTTCTTATAGTCACCCCTGCCCAGTCTCTGAGGATCAAACAGTAAGGTTTCACATAGATGAAAACTGTTTCACGGTAATCAGGGTAGATGTTTAATGACTGACCTATTTCTGAGAAGGACAAATGGGACAAAACAACTGGAAATAAATGAATCTAAATAAGGGTAGGAGCTTCAAACCCATAAATGTTGTAATGGTTAAAATGTTTCCCTGGGTACATTAACAGAGTAAATTACCATACAATAAAAATGGACAATTGTGAGGTTGTCTGATACAATAAAAAATACTTTTCCAGAAGAATAAAATGTATTTTTAAAGAAATTCACTTGCTCTCTGAGCGATCAGAAACCAGTAACTTTAATATTCAGTAGAATATTGTTATTAAGAATCTTAAATAACAATTCATATGTGTTAACACTTTCAGAAATAATCTAGTTAAAATCTTCCAATTTAAATGAGGAAACAGAATTCCATTAATAATTCTTTTTCCAGCTGGTATGCATTTGAGCTCAAATTTATTTATTTATTTAACAGTTTTTCTATACTCTGCCCCAACTCTCTGGAACTCCTTCCCTGACTCTATCAGATCAATTAAAGACCTACAGTCATTTCGTAAACTAATAAAAACCCTACTTTTCACAGAATATTACAACTCATCTATTCTCCCTATCCCCTCCCCCCACCTACATCCATGACCCCCCGGTACAAATATGCCCTTATAAGCTGCTCTGTTGTCAATTTATCATGTAAATACTTCGATCTCAGCTTACACAATACTTCTGTATAAGTTCCTAGCTGATCTGTATATAGTTTATTGTATTATAGTTTGAAACCTGTAACCAAATTTTTGAAATTCAGTTCAATGTAAACCGCCCCTGATCAATGGAAGGGGCGGTATATAAGAAACATTTAAATAAATAAATGCCACCTTATCCTATAGTCAAAGCGGTTTACATTGTAAACATTTTACATTAAGCAGGGAAATCAACTTGGAAGAACATTAATACATGTGTTTGACAATAACTATGTACATTTGCAAATGTCTGGAGGTTTGAGGTAGGGGGAGTTTAGGGGAAACTAGGAGGGCTATAATTGTCTCTGTCCAATGCTGTGTTGGTATCCACTTATCTTTCTGTGGATTTCAAATGGGGTCCAAGTCTTCAGATGTTTCTTTTCTTCAGCATGCTCAAGATTCAGAACAAAACATCTTTCTGGAAGCTTGCATCTCTTTGCTGATTTTATGGCCCTCATTCTATAGTGTGGATTGAGGGTCTGTACGTCTCACTAGGACGTGCAACCCTGCAGTCTGCCTAAACCCTATTCCCCCACTGGTTCTTCCTATATGTCCGATGTTTAGGATGGGGAGAGCCAGCGTGGGGCAGGAGGGGGCAGGGTCAGGGTGGAGTGGGGGAGGGTCTCCCGGCAGCACGTACAGGGCCGATTCAGGTCACGGCCTTATATGTGCTGCCAGGCCTGTTGGGTCATACTGCTTATACCACCTCAGAGGTGGTATAAGCAGTTTTTTTCAGTGAGTCAGAACACGGCAGCCACCACTGGGGCTAGGGCCGGGTGCAGGGAGGTCCCCACCACCCGATCCAGGCCAAAAGAGGCCAGTCGTGAGTCAGACGGCAAGGATCTTGGGGTCCGGAGCCACGGTAGTCTGGAGTGCCTGTTGGTCTCTCTGAAGATTCCACAGCCGGTTTTACTCACAGGTTTCCTAAAATCAACAGCTATCAACTGTTCACTTTAAAAATAAAATGATTTCTTTCACAGTTCAAGTTACCAAAGTCCTTTAGGGTTTCCTATCACTTAACCCTCTCTAAATATCACTCTATCATAGGATCTCACTGTCCATCAAAACCACCTTTATAAAAGAAGTCTGAGAAAAACTTCAGGAAACAAGCCCTACTTCTGAATACTAATATTTAGCTTAGTAATTAGTCTCCTTAATCTGTCCAGCCATCAAGCTTTTACAACTTCTCTTAGCTCTCAAACCAGAAACCAATTTAAATTACCAGAGACAAAAACTCAATATTCAGCTTTTACAGCTGTTTTGTTCTCTCTGAAGCTATTTTTCTCCCCAAAGACGAGTTCCCTTAATCCCTGCTCACCCAGGAACCATCTATCTCAGCCCAGGCTCCATAATCTGTCAATAAAAAAAATAAAAAATAAAACCTCTCACACATCAATCATCCTCATTCAAGAACTCTTAAAATCATTCAAAATTGCACCCAAACCCATTCACAGAGGGCTCCTCTCTCACACTATCAGATACACATCCATCCACCACCACAGTCAGACCAACTGCCACAGCACTCAAACATCCCCGAAGGTTCTAAACCTCTCCTGGCAATAGTACTCTTACCCATCATGATGTCATCAAAAAGTCCTGGATGAATTTAAATAAAGTCATTTTCTCCTATCTTATAAGAAACAATCCAATTACTGGACCTTTATAACACATATAAAGAATGTCAGAGCTGTTTCTTTAAGAAACCAAACATTGCAAAACTGAAATATCTATATCTACATCACATTTATCTCTCTTTCCCGCCTGAACCTCAGTGCAGAGAAGCTCCCTTGGGAGATCCCTCCTCCCTCATTACATCTGGGTACTTTCACAATTTAAAAATATACTTTTAACTAATAAAATAGACTTTGACATGCTATAAACCTTCAATCAATCCTTCCCAAATCGTCCCCAATCACCAATCCACGTTTTGAATCTGCATTGCACAGCACCCCCTCCTGGGAAACAGGACAAATTATGGCCAAATTAGATATTTCAAAATGATAAAATCCTGCCTCACAGGCTTCCCAGAGGCCCATCACCTCTCCCAAACATTCAAACTTTTAAAACTTAAACTTTAAATTTTGCCGATATTCGTTGTTTTTAAGTGAGAGTGGGCCCTTTAAGAAAAGCCCCATCCATTCCACGAGGCCATTTTAGGCCTAGCAACATTTCAGCCTTAGGGGTCTGTTTACTAAACATTCCTAACGTGCGGGGCCGTGCTAGTGTGCCTGTGCCATATAAGGAGTGGGCGGTTCAGGCAGAAAATAGAAAAAAAACGGTAGTAAGCAACCGGACGTGTGTGCGTCGCGCTAATGTGCGGGGGTCGACATTAGCGCGTGGAAAGGCAAAGTGGCGCGCTGCTGAGTATACAAAACAACAGAGCCGTGGTACAACAGTGAAGACACTGACCAATGGTGCAGGGGCCATGGGTTCAATCCCCCAGTGTGCGCAATGACAAAGGTCAGCTGAGGCAGTAACTGTAATGATTAACATTGTTTTAGGAGGCAAATTAATTTGGAACGGCATAAGGCGGCGCACAGTTATTTTTGGGCGGCAGAAGGCGGCGCACAGTGCTTTTTGGGCGGCATAAGGCGGCGCACAGTTATTTTTGGGCAGCAGAAGGCGGCGCACTGGTCCCCTTGGGCGGCAGAAGGCGGCGCGCTGATAGGCACAAGGCGGCGCGCTGATGCACAAGCATAGGAACAGAGCCACAGCACAATGGTTAAAACACTGACCAATGGTGCAGGGATCAGGGGTTCAACTCCTCACAATGCCCAGTGAACAATGCCTGCTGAGGCAGTATGTATTATGTTGTGGAGTGCTGTAGGAGGCTGTATAATTTTATTTTGTTATCACTACTAGCAAACGCACTCTCCCAGCATGTTAACATACGGCGGCCCATAAGGCACATGTTACAGTGCACTGTTCGCCAAGGCACCCTTGAATGACCCCTATAGGGCAGCATGTATGTTGCGACACAGGATAATGTATAGTGCACCCTATAGGGATGGCAACCATAAGGTGGCCTACAGGGCGCCCTATGAAGCACCCTCAGAGGCACCTAATGGGTATAGTAAGCTGAGGGTGGTCTTGCCGGCATAGACATATGTACAGTAAATAAAAATAAAGCTGTGGACAGCCCTACCAAAGGGCCCCACCATGGGTTTGAACCCATGACCTCTGGCTGCACAGGCAGTGATGTAACCATTGCGCTACAGCTCCATAGCTGTAAGCAGGCCCCTGGCTGGCTGCAGATAGCCTACACGTCACCTCACAGACAGTCTGCTGGTGTCAACAGGATAGGGTTAGGCCACCCGTACCCATGATGCACTGCACATGCAAATTAGCTGTCCGCAGATGGACACAAGATGGGGAATGCACCCCACAGCACCTCGGCCCTGTTGGGGGAAGTGACCGGGTGCACCCACACAGCACCTTGGCCTAGTAGGGGGCACTGACCGGGTGTTTTACTGGCACAGAGTAGCCACACACCGTTACATCGTGCGGGTACTGTGCTCACCCTGAGTGTGCAATGAGGTGGCCAGGACCAGGTCAACAACACCTGCCATGGCTGACGGAAGCCAAGCGGGCGTTCCAAAGCAGTGTTAATGTGTAAGATAGCTAGTTTCTGCACAAACACGATGGATATCCCTGTCTGCCGCCATCAGGTGCACCCCCCCCCGTGGCAAACATGGTCCCCATCAAGGGATCCACACTCTACCTCCCTGCAAAGGTGGCAGTAGAGGGCAACATCAACCCCAGTCCTGCTGAGGAACACCACCACCACCCCCCCAGGCAGGCAGCTCCATACACAGCCATAACACAATAGCAGACAGACATAAGCCCAGGGTATGGTAAGCTGCACTCCACCACCAGATATTCCCCTGCAGCAAGCCAACAGCCACTGCACCCTGCAAGCCATTATAGCAAGACATTTACCAGCTACAAACAGTCTGCTGGTTAGTCCATAGTGCATGTTCCCAATGGAGATGCATGCACCCAGAACTGGGCTGTCTGCATACACAGCAAGCAGATAGATCAGTGACTGGGCCCCAAAGAGAAACCCATATCTATCACATGAGAGAACTACTATACAGCACTATGGGGGGGCCTAGCCATGCTGTGGTCACTGCACAGTCAGGGTGAGCATGATCCCCCAGAAGGACATGCTTTGGCCACCCTGTCTGTGTAGGTGGTGGCCGGACACTACAATATCCCAGCCAATGTCCCTGCCAGGGCCCTATGCCCAGTGCAGATGCATCCTGGCCACGCCACCCTGCCCTGGCTATACCCATGGTACCTTGCACCTCATTATGCACATTGACTGGCCAATACTGGCAACAGTGCTGGCAGTGCGGGCTGTTGAAGGGGCTTGCAGCCAACACCCACTGTATAGACAGACACACACTTCCACACCTCTGCCATCATGGTGCTACGATTGAGGGGGTAAGTAGCCTTGCCCACCAAACCGGTCCTGAGCACGGCAAGGCATGGATATGGTACGCATTACAGCTGGTGGTCACTCCCCAGGGTGGTAAGCACCGTCAGAGGCCAGGCCTGGAGCATGCCCCGCAAACACCTAACAGATTGTTTGGATGGGGTCAACTAGCAGTATGTACGTAACGTATGGATAACTGCCTGCCTGTGCTCCTAGCAAACGTCTCCGAGCTGTGTACCGTATACCTCAGGTGTAGGGTGACATTGGTAAGTTATGCAAGTGCTCGTTTTGGGTGCTGCATGCACGGTCCAATGTTCTGCCTTTCCAGGAGACATTGGCCAATGGGGCCTGTGGGTGTGGGTGTGTCTGCCCTTGATGGCTGCTGCTTTACGGCACAGATTCCCAACTCCAGTCCAGGTTTGCATCACACTGTTCAGGTTTTCCTGCTATCCCTCATGAATATGCATGGGCTACATCTACATGCCATGGGGGTGGTGCATAGATATACAGCACAGGCATTTGTATGAGTGTCAGCATGGAACCTGACTGGTGTGTGGCCCACCAGGACTGCATTTGGGTGCTTCTGCTCTAGGTACTACTGCCCCTGTTCATGGTGTCTGTGCTCAGTGGGGTAAAAGATAGATGTCTTACCATTGCATATGTCCCCGCCATGAAAGGTGTGTCCTTACTATCACTGTTTAGTTGTGGGAAAAATATGTGGGCAGGATTGGCAGTAGCCCCAGCTGGGCTTTGAACCTGTGACCTTTTGTTCTTGTATGCACTGTCTGTGTGCACTGCACCACTGTGTAGCCACAGATTGGTTGGATTCCCTGGACTGTCCATGACTGTGGATCCGGCAGGACCTGTCTGTTGCAGTGGACTGTGCCAGCCTGCACATGGCTAGGCCTCTGTCTTCTGTGGTTAGCAGCCACTGCCCCCTGCACCACATGTACTTGTCCGCCAACATGCTGGCAAGAACTTCTCTCAGAAAAAGCAGTTGACCAGATTGCAATGAGGCAGAAATGGACTGCATTTGGGGGACTTGGCTGAAGGGAATGCCCATTGTTTGTGGTGTGTGTGCGGTGTTGGGTAAAATATGGGTGTTTTCCCCATACATACAGGGGTGTCTGCGCTATCTTTATTTAGTGGTGGGTAAAATATAGGGACTGGGCTGGCAGGTGCCCCAGCTGGGTTTTGAACCTCTGCCCTCTGGTCCTAGAGGTAATGATTCTGTCCGCTGTACCACACTTTGGCCACAGAGACAGTGCAGCCCCTGGAGGCAGTAAGCCTGGCAGGATGGAGTCACAAACCCTGCTCTACGCAATTCTACTGTGGGCATATGCACCCTGTCTGGTGACAAACGTGCACATAAACCCCCGGAAATGACCACGGGAAATGTGGGACAAAATATTACCACGCTGGGCAACAGTGATATTAATGGGCAACCATAGCAAACACTCCCAGGAAAGCTCCAACACGTGGAAATGTTTTTTGGAAGAGTCTCCTCTCAGTAGACCCTTCCAAAATTCATTTCTTTTTTCTGGAGCTTTGCTGGGTGTGATTTCTGTATTTGCCCATCACTATAACTGTTCCCCAGCTGAATTACTATTTTTAATAGTTCTGTTGTGGTCATTTTCTATTTTTATTTTCACTTTTGTGCTGTGCACATATATCACACCGCTCACGTTTTGCTGGTTTCCCCGGTTTTCCTGTACATTGCTGACGGAAATGGTTTCTCTTCCCTTTAAATGCTTTCTACCGCGAGTGTTTCACTCGCGGTAGTTTTTACATGCACATTCGGGCCCGATACTGTGCGGGGAGCCTCTCCCCTCCCACTCTCCACCCATTGACCCCGTCCCTCCGCCCCTCCGGAGCCTTCCTCCGCCCTCCTTTCGCCGTTCCACGCCTCTATCGGACATTTGCGGGCCCGCACTTGTACGGGGCCCGTTAGTGAGCCGCGTACCTGTGCGGGGGTGGGGCGTTTAAACGCGTTTCTGCGCGTTTCAGTGCCGCGTTGCCGTGCGCTATTTTGCGGCGCGCTATTTTGCGGATTTTAGTAAACATGCCCCTTATTCTCCACTTCTTCACTTAGCACTGGCAGTCTTAGAGCACCTTTCCTGCCTTCTCCAGGGAGCCAAAGACCAACATTAGGGACAGCCACAAACATTGCAGCTGCTCCAGTTCATCTGGCAGCCATCCTTCAGAGCCCAGGACACCTAGCATCACTCCCAGCAGCAGAGGAACCCAGTCAGGCTCCCCACAGCTACCCCGGAAACTCCCACAGCAGGGATTCAACCCCAATTAAGAAGCGGCTCCATTTTTTTTAAATATAAAGACTGCGGTTGCCTCTGCTGCTCTTCACGCTAATCCCCCCCCCCCCATCCCTCCACAACAACAATGAAGCCACAAAGCTCCAACTTCTTTTTTTTGTTTTAAATGCTGCTGATGTCTCTCTCTCTCCCACAGCTCTACTGAACCCCCTTATTGTTTAAAAAAAAACAAAACAAAACTAGCACAGTGGAGCCTCCTGCCAAGTATTTTTTTTTTTGCAATAATAATTCCAAAGTACATAAGGAAAAAAACAGCAAGAAAACAAAAACTATAAGAAATAACTCTACAATTGTCAATAGTCCACATCAAGGAGGCGTCAAAGTACAAAAACAAACACAAAACCCCCAATTGTAACCTGTGATAAATTCCACTAACAGTCAACCGGCCAATATACAATTAAGAAATCAAATCCTTACCCTTCAAAAACTCCAACAATTGTTCAACTTCAACAAAAATGTATTTTTCCCCTGAAATATTATGTGGCATTTGCAAGGAAACTTTAAAAAAAAAAGAGCTCCGAGAGCCAAAACACGCTGGCGGACTTCCAAAAAAGCCTTACGCCGCTGCTGAGTGGCTCTGGAGACATCCGGAAAAATTTGAATGCACTGGCCACAGAACTTTTCAGATTTTCTCCTTTATCTGACTGCCAAGTATTTTTATTTAATTTATTTTCAATGGGTTACATTATAATTGGATTATATTCAATTTGTGCTATACTGAGATTTCTGCTCTTCTTAGCACTGGCCATGATGGTCTTATTCAACATTAACTAGTCTTTGGTTTTATATCCTCCCCTCTTATTGCTCTTTTGCTCTATTTCCTTGATGTCATTGGACTCAATATGATCATATATTCTGTCTACACCTATTGCAGTGAACAGCTTATAGATTTTAGGTAAACAAGTTATTGGTCTATAATTTTGAGAAATGTTACTTGGGTCCTCCTTTGGAAAGAGAAATTAACAATTGATTTTTGCAGTTTGCCAGGTCTTGGTTGAGTGATGTTAATTGATCCAAAAGTTGGTTACTCCACCTGGGCCAGGGCTCTTTCAGTTTGGGGCTCATTTTAACCTGTTTTCCAGCTCTTTCATTGTTCCTGTAGGCTAGTCCATAGGTCTGATGTTTGCTTTTTCTAAATGCTCCTGTATGCAGGATAACCATTCTGCTTCTTGATTGTGTTCTATATGATCCTCATAGTTTTCTCCAGGTTTCTGTTTCAGCTTTGGTTGGTGTGCTTTTACCATGTTAATTCTCTTTCCTAATGCCCTGTAAATAGTTTATATTGATATCTTTCTTTTCTCTTTTCTTCATATCTTTAGAATTTTTTCGCTTCTGCTGTTACTTTTTATTTTTCTGCTGCTATTGTTGGAACATATACATTTCAGGTCTTCTGTTAATGCAGTGTGCTTCAGCTTGTTGTCTTGGATCTTCCTCAATATCTTAGATGATCTTAATCCTTTTAGATACCCGTCTATCAGGGATACCTCCACACACAATGATTATATTTTCCCTTCTATGCGCTTTTTCCAAGGAGGAACTGTTATTGTTCTCTTTTTCTTCTGGCTCTGCACTTTAGTTGGTAGTATTCTTGCAGTGATAATTTCAGCTGCACAATATTGTATTTGATTTATTTCAGTGATGTCAATAAATGGTCCCTTTATCTCTATGTGGCCTTATTCATCTTAATTATCATACTTCTAACCTTAGGTGTTAAATCTACAGTAACTTGGGTAAGTTTTCCCTTGCCTGGAGCCCAGCATATTCATCTTTTTCCATAGGAGCTAGGAGTTCCATCTTGAATTCCTCTACCTTTGGGTCTTTCTCCTTCCTTTCCTCCTCTTCAGTTGATTTGTTGACCTGTCCTTTAGTCATCTCACTCTCCTGCAGTTCCAGATTTCTAAGCTCCATCTCCCTCTCAACTGTTCTTTCTTTTTCTGCACATTCCTTTCTTCTGGTACTCTCACCTAGGTCTCCTCCTCTTCCATGTATTTCTTTTTCTACAGAAGCCCTTAGTTGCTTCAAGATATTGTCATTCGCATACTTCTTTACTTTTATCTGTGAAATTAAAGATCTTACATTTGCATCTGTTGCATTTTGCAGTTTTTCCAGAGGCAGTTTTCCTGTTTCTTCCAGTTTTTGGCATATTCTCTTCATATACCCTCATGATTCAATATAGAGTGTGTAGCATAAAAATAGCAGTGCTCCTCTTTCTCCGGGACCAAGCAGGAAGTCAGTCCTCACATATGGATGATATCACTGATGGAGCCTGCATGGGAATGCTCCCCAGCTTCCCAAGGAAGCTTTTGGGAGGTCAACCACACACGCATGCCCATCTTCCCACCCAAAATAGCCATCTTGCCTCAGTCTTCTTTTTTACACAGAGCATCTCAGATGTTTGTCTGCCCCCAGAAAATAGTCGATACCCTACAGGTGCATTATTTTTTGTGTTATTTGTGATTTTTTGGCTGTGTGCTTGTCTCCATCTTTTTTCCTGTCCCTGGGATTATCGGTGCCTTGGTGCAGCATCTTTTTCCTCTGGTTCTTTTTTATTTTTTTTTTTCTCGCCGCATGTGTTTTATCTCTCGTGTCTCCATGGTCAATTGGGACATTGGCATCCTTTGACTTGGTGGAAGCCATTTTCCTCAATATGTCTAATCTAGCCAGTGGCTTCAAGAAGTATGGCCAGTATGGCTTGACAATTTCCATAATGGACCACCACAATTGGTGCCTTCTATGCCTCATGCCTGACCATGAGTCCTCCATCTGTGCTCGCTGTCTGAAAATTATGCACAAGGGACTTCAGAATTGAGAAAAACAGTGGGAATTGCTGTTTGGTTCCTCTGAGTTGGCATTGACACTGGCATTAATGTCAGCATCGATGCCCACAAAAGCATCCGCTGAGGTTTTGGCTTTGTGTGATGGCTGGGTTCACTCAAAGCTAAAGGGCAGTGGTACCCTACATTGGGGGCAATCTTCCAATGAGGGTTGCCCCCCAAAGGACTGGACTTCAACGCAGTTGATTTTGAAGGATGATGCTGAGAGCCAGGTGAAAACCCATTGACACTGACATCGAAGCCCTCGACAGGACTCTGAGGGAAATGGTTGGGAGTGGCCTCCTAAGCTGCCCCAGCAGGAGGAGTTGCCTCCCAATGCCAAGCAGGGCTGCTGGGTGACTCCCAATGCCGTGACCATTGTAGAGCCCCAGCTGAGGAAACTGGTGCTGGTGCCATAGGTTGCTGCACTGGCTCCTTCCTCCTCTGACAATGTGCTCCTCATGCAGCATATGCAGGCCCTTGAGCACAGCCTGTCTGTGTTCCTCATCCAGCAGGCTGCCCGAGACCTGATGACCTTGGGTTCCTCAGTGCCAGTGATGGCTCCATCCATGGTGGTGCCCTCACCAACAGAGAGCCAGCCCATCCTCGAGGCCCATGCCCTCCCCTGTGGGGGAAAAGGTTTTGGTGGGCATCCGAGGTCCTTCTTGACACCCAGAGCTTTCCACCCAAGTGCCTCGGGGTCAGACCCTTGGGAGCTCTGGACCCCCAAGTGTTGAAGGCATCATGAGTATTTCCATCGATACTTTGACTTCCTTGATGATTCTGGTTCCAATGGCTGGGAAACCGAGGAGTCATCGCCACTGACTGAACACCATAGGTACCTACCCTTGGATCCCTCAGCTCTGTATGAATACTGGAAGTCCCCACCAAAGGACATATCCTTCCTTGAGTTTGTATGGGACATGGGCAAGACTTTGCCCTTTACCATCGATGCTGAGGAGGATCCCAGGGTGGAGGAGTTGGAGATCCTCCAATATCCTTCCCCTTCCAAGGAATCCAACATGTTGCCCATTTATTGCATCCTTGAGCTGCCACCTGGATTCCACAAGTGCCCTGACTTTGAGAAGCCACAGCTTCCACACAACTCCATAGTTGTGGACACAGCCATGTGGAGGATTAAGAGCTCCAAGACTCACTCCTCTGTGCCTTCTAGCCGGGATGCTCGGACTCTCAATGGCTTTGGGAGGAAATGTTATCAAGGATCGATGCTGGTAGCTTGCATCTAGGCCTATCAGCTCTATATGGGCATGTACCTTCAAAACATTGCGGGGATTTGTCTGCTATCCTGTCATAAAAGCACCTCGAGTGCTTCTGTGCCCTCATCTCCAAGGCCAAAGAATGTTCCAAGTATATGACCAGGGTGGCCTACAATTTATTTATTTATTTATTGAACAATTTTATATGCTACCTTTCAGAGAAATCAAAGTGGTTTAAATTTAACAAATTAAGAACAGTTACATCAAAACATGATTTAACAGGTAACTTTGCATATACATAGGTTGTATGATGGGTTTAAATCAGTTGTCCGAGTGGTCACTATGGGCATCGGAGCCCTTCTCTTGGCTTGACTGAAAGCCTCTGATTTGGAACAATGGGTATAAGACAAGCTAGCAGATATCCCCTATTGGGGTGAGAATCTCTTTGGCAAACCCATGGAGGACAAGACTGGAGAATTGAAGATTGAACAACTAACTATGAACGGCCTCTCCAGAAAAACATCTGATCCTTCTAGGAAAACGTCTTCAAGGAAGAAACCCTATTATCCCAAGAAGAAAAAGTACTATGGTGCTACTACCAGGATCAGCCGTATCAAGGCCCTCAGCAGGAGCAACAAGATAAAGGGTAATGCCAGCACCAGCAGCATTGGCTGAAGCCCCAAAAGTCCTAGCCAGCTCCCAAGTGCATCCTGGGGGAGGCTTTTGACTCCTTCCTCAGGAGCATGGCTCTGCTCCTGGTCCCAAGCACAGTTCCCACACAGGTAAGAGGACAATTTATCTACTTTGCCCACAGGTGACCAGTCATCACAACAGCCATCTGGGCCCTCAGGACCATCCGGGACAGGTACCAGTTGTATGTTGATCAACTTCCTCCTTCGTCCTTTCTGGGGAGTATCCCCTCGATCATCACCACCGAGGAATCCTCCAACTTTAGGAACAGGCCCTTTTGGCAGACTGAGCCATCAAGCTCGTCCCTCTCTCTCAGACTGGATGGAGGTTTTAATCCCATTACTTTCTTGCTCCAAAGAAAACCGACAGTTTTTAGCCCTACTGTATCTTCGGAATCTCAATTGTTTCCTGGTGAGGGAGAAGTTCAAGATGGCCTCCCTGGGAACTTTGTTATCATACCTTCAGTGGGACACCTGTCTATGCTGCTTGGATCTTAAAGATGCCTATGCTCATATTACCATTCATCATCAGTATCTCCACTTCATCCTCAGCGGAGAACACTATTAGTACTGGGTGCTGCCCTTCAGCCTAGTCTTCACTCAATAAGTAATATAGTATATGACAGATAAAGACCAGTATGGTCCATCTAGTCTGCAAGGGTAGGTGCACCTACAGCTCCAGGCAGGTCACCCCTCCCCATGCCTTTGTTTATGGGTGTACCCACAACTCCATGTAGGTCACCCCTATCTGTAATAGCTTAGCCACAGGGACATGCAATACATGATCCTCAGCCTGGATTTGAACCTGAAACCCACTACTCATATATTACTGCCTGTGTGTGTTGAGCCACAGTGCTGCCATTATAAAGTGGCTAGCTGTTGTCACAGCTTTTTTCTGGACTCAAGGGGTCTTTGTCTTCCCTTACCTGAATGACTGGCTGATAAGAAGGTGGGCACTGGACGATGTTTGGCATGCCACAAGTCTCACTATATAGATGCTCGAACATCCGGGCTTTGTCATCAATTATACAAAGTCACATCTATAGCCTTCTCAGCACCTAGAGTTCATTGGGACTCTCCTAGATACTACTCTAGCTTGAGCTTACCTGTCATCGGACTAGGCAAAGCACTTAGTCACCCTGATGCATGATGTACAGAACAGCCAGAGCATAATGGCTTGGCAGATGCTCTGCCTCTTTGGCCATATAGCCTCCATGGTCCATGTCACTCCATTAGCACAGTTCCACATGTGTCAGGCACAGTGGATGCTCTGCAAATAGTGGCATCAGGTCATTGGCCATCTCAGGGACAATGTGGCTGTCACTCCTCCACTTAAGGAGTCTCTCTGCTAGTGGCTATAGTCAGTCTCTGAACCTATTTAGAGAGCTCCCTTTTTAAGCCTCTCTGCATCAGCACATTCTCATGATAGATGCCTCGAAGATGGGTTGGGGAGCTCACTTGACAGCCTTTGTATGCAAGATCTGTGGATAGCTTGAGAGAACCTATATCAGATCAACTTCCTGAAGCTCTGGGCCATTGCCAATGTGCCCCACAACTTTCACCCAGAGAACACCTTCTACAGGTGAGTAACTGTTACTACCACTACTGAGCATTTCTATAGCACTACAAGACATTTCATTTATTTTTTAAATTTATTTTATTTGTCATTTCTCATATACCGCCCCTTCCTGAGATCAGGGGCAGTTTACATTTTAAACAACATTTTTACATTGAACACAGATTTAACAGTTGGTGAGTTCAACAAAGTAACAAACATACTCAGACATACTCAGAGCTACACAGACACATGTAAAAGACGGTCCCTGCTCATCAGAGTTTACAATCTAGTAAAGATAGACAACACAGTAGCATTAGATGTGGGATACATCTAGGGATAATGGTAAGGAAACACAAAGGAGACCAGGTGAGTTAAGATCCAAAAGCGGCAACGAAGAGGTGAGTTTTCAATCTGGATTTGAAAAGGGCTAGAGAAGGCGCCTGACCTACAGACTCAGGTAGTTTGTTCTAGTCATAAGGATCAGCAAAGTGAAAAGAACAAAGTCTGGAGATAGCAATAGAAGAGAAGGGCATAGATAGAAGCAATTTGCTAGAAGAGTGGAGTTCCTGAGGAAGGGTTTAGGGAGAAATAAGAGAGGAAAGGTAGTGAGGAGCTGCAGAGTGAATGCACTTATAGGTCAGCAGGAGAAGTTTGAACTGGATGTGGAAATGGATAGGGAGCCAGTGAAGTGACATGAGAAGAGGGGAAATATGAGCATGACGAGGCTGGCGGAAGATTAGCTGTGCAGCAGAGTGCTGAACAGATTGAAGGGAAGAGAGATGATTCAGAGGGAAAACAGCAAGGAGTAGTCCACCTTGTGCCCCAGCTGCCCCACTGCATATCCCGCCTTCAGCCCCCTGTACCCCATTTGCAGCCTCACCATAGTGCCCTCTTGTACTTGGGCACTCTGATGTTGCTGCACATGTATCACTACTATCACTTTTCATGGTGTCCCTGCCTTTGCTGTACATTGCTGACTGAACTGTTTTTTCTCTCCTGCAAATGTGCCTCTAGCGCGAGGTTTTCACTGGCGCTAATTTTCAGACCTTCATTTCACTGCGTTAGTGTGCATGGAGCCTCTCCCCGCCCACTCTACCCATTGACCCCTCATCCCTGCTCCTGGGGAGCCTTACTCCACCCTCTGGGGAGCCTTACTCCACCCTCTGCACACCTTACTGCCGCCAGGGACATTATTGTGTGATACGTGATGTTCTCACATGGTAATGCGCCATTATTGCGCCATAACGTCACGTATCACGCGATAACATTGCAGCTGCGACATTAGTGCCGTTTAGTAAACATACCCCTTTGTTCCTGTGAGATCACTCTGATCTTTTCCACAGACATTGCCTCAGGTTCTTTCTCCATCTACTCGTCATTCCACATTTAGGGGTATGTTTACTAAACCGTCTTAATGTTACCGGCGTTAGTTGCAGTCTTACTGTGACAAATGCCATATAAGGTAGTGGGCGTTCCGGTCTTAAGGTAGCATTTGGGGTTATCGTGCGATAAAGGCCATTATTGCGTGATAGAGGGAGCCGTGTTAGTCTTAATTAGCTGACCAACAAGCACAGCAGCAGAGGTGTAGCACATTGGTTAATGCAATGACTGTTGCAACAGGAGTCATGAGTTCAATCCCCCAGTAGGCTTAATGTGTAAGGCTGTCTGAGGCATTACCCTTTACTTTAAATCAGTGCTATCTGAGGCATTTTCTTTTTTAAATTTAAATTAGTGCTGCCAGCAAACACACTCTCACAGTGCCGTAACCTAAGGTGCCGCTAAGGTGCCCTATAAGGCACTCCAGAGGGCAAATTATAAAGTGCACTGTCCGCCAAGGCACCTTATAATGTTCCCTTTAGGGCGCTTTATAGGGCGCCTTATGAGGCACCTTAAGGTTACAGCACTTTGAGGGTGCTTTTGCTGGCATCACTAATTTAAATTAAAAAAGGAAATGCCTCAGACAGCCCTATCAAATAACACCACTGTGGGATCAAACCCATGACCTCTGCCTCCACAGACAGTGAAGTAACCAGTGGGCAATATCTCTATAACTACTAACAAACCCCTGACTGGCTACAGAAGGACTGCAGGTCACCACACAAACTGTCTGCTGTGGTTACCAGGATAGGGTTAACCCACCCGTACCCATGATGCACTGCACATGCAGATCAGCAGTCTACAGATGATCACAAGATGGGGTATGCACCACCACAGCACCTCGGCCTGGTAGGGGGAACTGACCGTGTGTGGTACTGGCACAGAGTAGCTACAGACCGACACATTGTGGGGGTACTGTGCTCACCCTGAGGGCAAGGTGGGGCGCCCAGCATCAGGTCCGCAGCACCTGGCTTAGCTGAGATAGATTATGCTGTAGGTTGCCATCAGTGCCAGTGTGTGATAGATAGTCCTTGCAGGCACACCTAGGATACACCTGTGTCCATCCGTATTTTCCAGTCACATCTAGCCCTTGAGGACTATGATGCACCCAGAATAGTGCATATCCTGTGTGGGTGCCATGGTCACATGATTTAAGTGAAGGGGGGGGTCTTTGGACCCATAGGCGGTTTATGTAGCACCACCTAATCCTCCCTCTGGGGCTCAGGGTGGGGGGGACAGGATCTCCCACCAATAGATCCACAGTCTACATCCCTGCAATGGTCGCAGTAGAGGGGACCATCATCCCCAGTCCTGCTGGGGAACAGGCACCCTACAGGGCAGTCAAAGCAGATCTGTACGCATCCATAAGGCAATGGCAGACACACAGTAGGCCTGGAAATGCTTAACTGCCCCCAACCAATATCTGACATTCTCCAGCAGCAAGCACAGTGAGTCTCAAGCCACTGCACCCTGCAAGGTGTTCCAGCCATACGCATACTAACTGCATGTAGTCTGCTATCAGTCTATGGTGCATGTTCCTGGAGATGTGTGCAACCAAAACTGGGATGTGAACACACACACACACACACACACCAAGCAGATAAGTCAGTGATTGGGCCACAGAAAAGAAAATCCATAAATATCACTTGAGAAAAGCACTATGGGGGAACCAAGCCATGCCATGGTCACCCTGTCCGTGCAGGTGGTGGCCGGGCACTACATTGTCCCAGCCATTGTCCTATGCCCTGTGCAGATGCATCCTGCCCAGGCCACCCTGTCCGGGCCATACCCACAGTACCTTGCTCCTCATTATGCACATTGGCAGGCTAACACTGGAAACAGTGCAAGCAGTGTGGGCTCAGTAAGGTGTAGGCAGCCACAACACACTGGATAGGCAGACACACACTCACACACCTATGCCAGCATTGTGCAAATATAGAGGCTTTTGGCAGCCCTGGCCACCACACCAGTCCTGGGCACAGTGCAGGCATGGCTATGGTATGCAATACTGTTGGAGTCAATCCCCGGGGTGGTAAACACTGTCAGAAACCAAAACTGAAATACACTCCACAGATATCAGAAAGGTTGCTATGATGCAGCTCTATCAGCAAATTGTGCTTAACTTAGGAATTGTTATCTGCCATTACTCATAGCAACCTTTTGATATATATGTAACATATTCCCATGTTTAGGGCGGCATTGCTAAGGGTATGCAAGTGCTAGTACTGGGAGATGCTGCTGCGTGCAGGGCCCAACAGCCTGACTCTCCATGAGGCTTTGGATAGTGGAGCTTGTGGGGGGGGGGGGGGGTGTTTATGCCCTGTTGGCCGCTGCTCTAGGGCAGAGGTTCCCAACTCCGGTCCTTGTGGGCCAAACACTGTTCAGGTTTTCATGCTGTCCCTAATGAATATGCATGAGAAACATTTGCATACTATGGGGCGGCGCATACTAATGCAGCACAGGTATAGTTATTAGGGACAGCATGAAACCTGAATGTGTTTGGCCCTCCAGGACTGCAGTTGGGAAACTCTGCTCTAGGGATTGCACATGTTTATGATGTCTGTGCTCTGTTGGGTAAAATATAGGCGTTTTAGGCACATTTATTTTATCTGCAATAAAGGTTCCGTCTTTATTACCGCAGTTTAGTACTGGGTAAAATGTTGGCAGTAGCCAAAGCTGGGACTTGAACTTGTGATTTTCTGCTCCTGAACACACTGGTTGTGTGTATTGCACCACACTGTTGCCACAGGGACAGTTCATTCCCTGGGGCTACCATGACTGTTCATCAGACAGACCCTGTCTGTTGCATTGCACTGCACCCACCTAAACGGGGATAGGCCATGGTCTGCTATGGGCAGATGCCATTGCCCCATCCGCCACCAGCACCCCTCCACCACCATGCTGCCATGCCATTATGCCAGTGGTGCTGGTGGTGCGCAGTCCCAGGCCATCCAGTATGCCGGTAGGTAGCTGCCTATGGTGTGGGTTCTCGGGTAGGGGTGCCTACATGGACATGTGTGCTCCCCCCCCCCCGCACCGCCTGCCAATGTTATGTGCCCTTGGGGGTACCTGCTGGGTAATCTCCCCTGTGACACTGTGGGACACACACTCATGCCCATGTTGGACCCTCATCAGTTGCTGTCTGGCTGCTGTACAGTTTCAGCATTCCTATGTGCCACCTAGGCATCTGCCTAGTCCGCACTTTGCCCCAGCTGCACCACAGCATGTTCCGCCTGCAGCCCTCTGAATCCCATTTTCAACATCTGTACAGTTGCCCTTTCCTACATGCCCACCCTGCTGTTGCGTCTCATGTGCACGCCATAACAAGCCTGCCCAATATAAAGGGAAAACCCTGATCACCGCTATTTCAATGTTGGATCATTCACCTTGTAGGGGGACAGACCATAGACCCTTCCAAACATGATATCTTCTTTTTTTATGCTTTCTCAGTAGTGTTTCTTTATGTTTCTCATTAATATCACTATTGGCCAGTTGGTTATTGGGATTTTAAATGTGGGTCAGGTCATTTTCTATGTTTATTTGCCTTTTTGTTCCTTGCACATGTATCACTACTATCACGTTTTTGGGTTTCCCTGGCTTTGCTGTATATTGCTGACTGAAATGGTTTCTCTTTCCTGCAAATGTGCGGAGCGAGGGTTTCACTCGCGCTAATTTTCTGCCCTTCATTTCACGGCGTTAATGTGAAAGGAGCCACTCATTGCCCACTCTCTGCCCATTGACCCCTTTTCTCCGTCCTCTGGGAAGCCTTACTCCACCCTTCAGAGCCGGATTTCACAGCGTTAGGGTGCCTTAATGCCGCAGACGGTGGTATTATCACGTGATAATACCGCCACTGCGATGTTAAGACGGTTTAGCAAACATACCCCTTAGTTTCTTTTGTGCCGTACTTGTGAAAAAGCCACCTGCTGATATCCAATGAATTAAGTCACAAGTGAGAAAGCACTACACTATTGCCTATAAATTTTCTTTCTTTTAATGTTGGGTTTAACTATCCAGGCCGGTCCCAAAACTCTCGGGATCCAAAATTGCTGTCACATTTTTCTATCAAATGGTATATAATACATGACCATAGCAGAAAGAAAATCACTGTTATAACATATTGAATAAGACGGGTACAATTTTCCTGAAAATATGCAAAAATTAACCCGGCTGCAGAATGTGGATTAAAAATTTAAAGTAAGCCTTCAAAGGGTTAACGGACAGGAGAAGAGTGGAGCAACCTCTCTGCTCGTATGTCTGTAAAGCCCTTTTTATTGAATTTATTCGTGACCAAAAGACTTATCTGAATCCACGGCGGTATTCAAACATTTTTGTGATTGCTGGTGTCAATAAATGCATGACATGCATGTTTCAGGTTACAAAAAGACCCTGCTTCAAGTGTATAACCCGCTGTATTTCAGAAACTGTAAACACAGAAAAGAGACGTCGAAACCCACCGGTTCATTCAGTAGTGTTGCCAGATGCTGGTAGGTTGTTCCAATGACGTCAGCAAATGTCAGGAGGCGGATCAAATGCAAAATGGAAAACAGTCAATGGCCAGATAAAACTCCAGGACCAATAAGAATGGATCAACTAAATTCACGATCAGATGGCTTACAAAAGGCTCCACCAGTCATGTTCCAAATTTAAAACCCTGGGTACCACTGTTTGAAGATGATATCCATCTTGAGTCCAACTACCTAATCTTCAGAAATAAATTGAAAGCTAAATTTTTCATGCAGACTTTCTTAGGGTGATTATCTTTTTCCATTATTGACATGTATTCATCATTCATTTATAAGGATTTATTTTTAGGCTTTTGAAAAATAATTCATCCAAGGCAGGGTAAAACATTTTAAGTAAAATACAATATGTATGTTCTTCTGTACAACTGATTGTTTTATTGTTTTTATTATTATTATTTATATTGTAATTTGTGTATTCAGCTTTAATTAATTATATGATGTTTATTATCTTCACAGTTTTGTATCACTTGTGCTGTTATTTATATTGTAACCACTTTAAGGGGTATGTTTACTAAACGGTCTTAACGTGCGCCCGGCGATAATGTGCAGGATGCCATAAAAGGAGTGGGCGTTCTGGACTAAACGTAGCAAGTGCGCGTTATCGCGTGCTAATGTGCACTGAGCACATTATTGGGCGATAGAGGGAGCTGTGCATGTTAACGCGCGGTAGTCTTAAGTAGGCGCGTTCAGCTACAAACCTAGCAATAGAGGTGTAGCACAATGGTTAATACACTGACTGATGGTGCAGGGATCATGAATTCATTTCCCCAGTGGCCCTAATAAATAAGGTTGGCCAAGGCAATTCCTTTTTCTGCTTGCAACTGTACAACAATCTGTGCTGGCAGCTAAAAATACCCGCACCCCAGTGCCATAGGGTGCACCAGAAGGCACATCCTAAACAACCATGTCAGCGAAGGCGGGTTATAATGTGCCCCAGAGGCCATGTTGAAAGGTTGCCAACTCCCAAGGCACCATAGTAGGCACCCCATTAGCTGCCTGAATCTAAGTTGTGGCATAAGATGCCCCAAGGATGTATAGGTGAACCCAAAAATGTTGGCCAAGAGCAGCAAGGTCCCCCAATTTGAAAAGCAAGAGAGGTATGGGCCAAACACAGATGTAACCCTAACACTGCACAGAGCAACAAGGAAAGACAATGCAACAAGGAAAGACAATGCATAAGTAATGGAAGGAAGTAGATCTGAGCTGATGGACCAGACAAATCTGCGTCCAGCTCATATGGCAGCTGGAAAAATGGACAAACATATCGGGGGCAGCTGTAGCGATGCACAAGGTGATGGTAATGTACCATGCAATAATGACAGTGTGTGGCAGAGGATGGGAAGACGTGTCCAGCAGAGGAGGTAGAAGTGGCAGGATAGGTGTAATGTCAGGATGACAGTGGAGTAGCACTGCCATGCAGAGGAGACACAGGAGAGGCAACCAGGGAGAGCTGCAATGCAGAAATGTGTAGGAGTGTAGGACGTGGGGAAGCAGCATGCACATCAGGGTAGGATGGCACACAGATGGCAGACACACGTAGATGGACAGAAGGATGGTTGACAACTGTGATAAGGGTACAATGTGCTAACAGCACAGATCAGCACAGATATGACTGTCACAGGAATGAAATGTAGTTGTGCAGGACATGCATACAAATGAAAGAGAACAGAGAGGGATCAAACCTATGAGCATAAACACAAATGGTAATGCACAAATCGGTAGGCCACACCACCAACGTGAGCTCATTAGCAAAGGCTGCATACAAAAATACTACAGGGCAGCACACAAGAAGCCTGCTGGCTGTCAGGATAGGCAAACCCCCAACAGTAACCATGATGAAATGCACATGCAGATCTGGTGTGTACAGATCAGATCACAGTCTGTAATTGGGACCAAAGCCACATATAACTACATGCACACACACAATGAAATGTTATGCAGTGGATACAGCATGCAAAAGATGAAAGAACCTAAACCCCAAGTGCAGCAGAGGATGCTCTGTGGAGCAGGTGCAAAATCTGGAACAGAACAGGAGAGAATTGAACCTGCAAACAGGTGTTCCACACACCAGCTGAACTACAGCAATGCCAAACCCCCAAGCGGACTGCCATGTAAACACCATAAAGAAAGAGACTTATATAACAGCTAATATGTGATGGATTGGCAGCACAGAGGACACATCTTGGTGTATAGTGAAGAGATGGAAGGGTGTGTGCAGAGGTGATGAACCTGCAGGTACCTAATGGTCATGTTAGCACAACCGAAAAAAACAAAACAAAACATGTGGGGATCAAGCCTGCAACCTATGGTATTATAACACGTTTTTAACCACTACCCCAAACAACCACAATGAGCATACTGAGCACAATACAAAAATTGTACCCCAAAGGGAGGGCGTGTATGGGAACCTGTAACACCCAGTGATGTGGCAAATGGCTGGCAGATAGACAGCTGCCACCGTACAAGGATGTGAGCACAGGTGGGCCATGTACATGACCAGGAAATCAGTAAATACAAGTGTCAGTGTGATAAAGGAGTGGAGGAGTAGCCTAGTGGTTAGAACATTGGCTTAGTTACAAAGCAACCAGGGTTCAATTCCCTACTAGCACTCCTTGTGGCCTTGAGCAAGTCGCTTAACCCTCCATTGCCTTGGAAGAAAGGCCTGGCAATCTACTTCTGGTGACACTGCCAAGAAAACCTTGGAGTCAGGACTGACTCAAAGGCACACATTGCATCACATGTTTGTCAGCATGATCAAGCAGCAGCAGAGACAAATGTATGTCAAACACATATTTTTATTTTGGTTAATCATCACAGATAGTGTAGATACCGCCATCATAATATCAAGGTGAATGGATCCCAGGTGAAAGACAGAAAACACATTTAGCAGGGCAGCAACCCACATCCTACAGAAAGGTCACTGGCCCATCTACAAATGATGGGCAGGAGATATAATGTGCATCAGGTGCATGGTGTGCAGTATGCATTAGGCCCCCCCCCCACATGCTGCTGCATGCCTCAAATGTGTTACTTACATATGAGTGCATGTAGACAGTAGACGGTGCATGATGAGGGCCCAACACACATCAATCATGATCTGTTCCCTATAACATATCTATCTGGCAACACAGGAGGCACACAAATGAAAACAGCATATGTCGTTAAAACGTTGTATGTTTAAAAACACATATTGAAAGTTATGTTTCAGCTGCCACATAATGCCTGATATAGGAATCCAAGCTGCAACAATGTAACTTTAAACAATCATCAAATGCATAATGAGGATATGCTAACAGGTAGCAGAGGCACATGGACACAGAGAGAATTCAAAAGAAACTACCTGCAGAAACATGCAGAGATAACACTATGCAGGAGGTCCCCCAGCACTGGTTGGTGTGTATACAGTGTCTGTACACATATATCACGGTACATGAAATGCACAATTGAAGGAAGACAATGGACACTCACACTGCGATGCTCCAAATATAACGGGGCAATGTGAGTGTCATTACCTCAGGGGATAAATAGGACTATGCAGGCATGCAATGCAAGGTTTGTAAATCAATGTTGAGCGTCATGTCTGTACAGTAAACAGACACAATAACCAGTATATAGAGATGGAAATTAAGGGCAAACATGTTACAGTAAACCACACAGAAGCCATATTGCCACATGCTGTGTTTCCCCAACATAGTCAGTCATATGCACATGCATCGTGTACATTTCAACATGATACAGTGATGCCACACATGCATGGAAACACCCTTGGTGAGTGAAAACATCAATCCAAGATGTTGGTGTGCATTAAAGCGGTGTTGTGGCAAAAACTGTATCATGTCCAGGTGGAGAGTAGGTGGACATAGACAAAAGGACCTCTCCATTGCTTCCCCTATGCCACACCCATGGCTGTATGCTTGTGTTGAACCAAACAGATGAGCATATCCTGTGTTCCAAGTCACACACATGGCCAAAACAAAACAACAACACAACGTTGGAGGAATGTACAACATACAGTGACAATGTCAGTCCCTGCTGCACACATGGGGACCAGTACACAGTGTCCAAAAGTGCAAAGTGTATCTGCAATCCAACAGGTCAGGTTAAGACTGTCCTTGAAACCCTGGGCATGCATAGTCAAGTGTCACATCCCAATATGCCACAGTACTTGAAAGGTCATGTGTGTCTCCTGTGATGAGCATGACTCCCAGCCAGAGCACGGCAGCAACAGTGTGTTGGACAGGTCTGTCATGGCCAAAGTAGCACTCCAACAATAATACTGTCCATCCTAGGCATGTGTCTCACTTGCAGAAGTCAAACATTCTATGGCACCATTTCCCAGGGATAGTTCCATGGTGTTGTGTCTCCCAACAGGTGGATGATGGCGACGCCAGATGCACTGTAATAGATGCGTCTGGTTTGTTCTCTGCCCTGTGTCAGAAGAGGATAAATAATGTATTGGTATGCTGTTTACAACATCAGCACAAATTGCAGAGAGTCAAATATTAAGATGCACATAATAAAAGGACACACAGGCAAACATGACATGATCACAACACAAAACACACTGCATGTTGGGGACATTTTGAATTGGAACCACAGACGCAGGTGTCACATGGATATGTCTGTTTGTGACCTGACCTTGATGGCTGCATGTCATCCCACTGTGTGAAAGTGATAATGGCAAAGCATGGATAGCCTATATGTGCACCTAAAACCTCCCCTCCCATCAGAGCCTCTTTGTGTGTGTGGACATAACTTTCCTTCTCTAGGGTCCACAATGTAGTTGTTGTCTTGGAGTGCACTCTCCTCCTCTACACACTTACACAGCTTGTAGTTGAGTCATGTGGTTTATGTCTAGATGTCATCAGCTAGATTTGCTCTGTCCTCCCTGAAAACACCACTAAAACCCAATTCCACCCCCACATTCAGCTCTCCGCTTGCCTACTGTAACCTACACCTTGCTGATCTTGCCTGAATCATCTCTGTCTGCGTGTAAATATGCAACACTGCACTGCATGGCTATTCTACACCCCAAAAAATAGGGCAATGACACTCTCCCTGGCTGGACACCGCACAGGTTCCCTATCCATCCCCGCATCCATGTCAGGGCTACGTGATGACCTATACATTCAGGCACACTGTGGTGTTGCAGTAACTTCCCTTAAGGATATTAAATACCAGTATTAAAAATACTACTGAGCATGTATATATTGCTATGTATCATATGTAGCGCCATACAAAAACAACAAACACGCAGATCCTGCTCATCAACAACAAACACACAGATCCTGCTCATCAGAGCATACCAACCACACAATCAGCTAAAATACTGAATGAAAAACACGCACAGCCAGACAACTGGCCCCAACCATGGTCTGCTCTCCCACTGTTAACTCCACACCACATGCCTTTCACCTTGCTGCACCCAAAGCATCAAACTAACTACCTGTGGCTGCACAGCAGCCGCTATGACAATCAGCCACAAACCAGGTATGTCACCCCAACACCTCCCACAAGTCTAAAACTCCCCATACACATAATCCACCTCCACCCACTGTTGTGCCCTGCCCACATCTTTTGGTTCTCAGTCATGCTTAGATTTGAAGTTGGGATGGCCAGGCAGTGTCTGTTACATGTCAGTGCAGTGTTGCATCTTACTGATATTGGTATACAAATGTTAACTAGTATTAGCAGTACACACATATTCCAATAAATGTAGGTGGGAACATATGCAGTACTTACATGAGAAGAGCTCTGCAATCACCTGCCGCCTGACTGCTGTGCCCTCATGTGTGTCACCACGGGCACGTAGAGGAGGGCACGTCGGATCATCCTCCAGATCCTCATTAATCTCGACAGGGATATTGTGCCTGAGATCAATGTTGTACAGGATGCAACAGGCTATAATGATCTCTGCCACAGTCTGTGGATTGTATTGTGAGGCCCTGCCTGTCCTATCCAGACACCTGAAGCGACTCTTTAAAACGCCAAAGGTGCACTCTATGACGGAGAGGCTGGAGGCATGGGCCTCATTGTACCTCCTCTCTGCACGTGTCCATGGTTGACGCATGGGGGTCAACAACCAAGGGCGACACCCATATCCTGCATCACCTGCAGAAATAAATGTGGAATGTTAAAGCAGAAACTCATGTCCACCCAAATGGACACAGGTATATATGTGTAAAACAAATGCATAACACACCCTGACATAAACATATGACATCACAACTATGCATCAATGTGGGAAGTTAAGACACACACGACAAGGGGTAGGTGTATGGATTGAAAACAACTTAATCTGTAACCACCACACAAATGCTAGCATCCATTCAACCATCATCACACAGCACCATAGCAAGGTGGAGTTGGAGGGCACCAACCCCCCCCCCCTTATATCACACACAGCCAGATGACACACACACACAACGAGGGATATACCTCCAAGACAGACATTTGCACATACGGTTAGTCACATGAACACCATGTGCATGTCAGAAATGAGAAATACACACCCAGCAATATACAGTCCTCATACTGTCCTGCCTCAAATTGTCTGAATAGTGCTGAGTGATGCAGGATATAGAAGTCATGGGTGGACCCTGCAAACCTAGGGACCACATTCAGAATATGTATATTTGCATCACATTATTTATTTATTTTATTTACATTCTCTTATATACCGCGCTATTCTGCATCAGTGCAGTTTACATTGAACAAACTGAAATTACATTGAACAGGGCATTATAACTTGGATATAACTATTTTACAGGGAACATGGGCTATGGAGGGTTAAGTGGCTTGCCCAAGACCACAAGGAGCACCTGTGGGACTAGAAACCCCAGTCCTTCCGGCCCAAGGTTGCTGTCCTCTAGTGGGATTTGAACCCCCAACCTTCCGGCCTGAAGTACCTTGCCCCAACCACTAGGCCACTCCTCCACTCCTCCACACCACGCACATACAACCTCAACATTCAGGGAATGATAGTGTTTGTAGTTGCAGAACACTACCTCCCTGTCTCTAGACGGGACCAGGGCAACGTGTGCAATCAATAGCTCCCATCACGTATGGTATCCCGGCTAACGCCTCAAAGGCCTGGTTCAGAGTCCACCACTGTTGCCTAGAGTGGGGAATGGCAATGTAATTCCCCACCCGGCTGACCATGGCATGCAGTACTTGGTGAAGAAAGCGTGAGAAGGTGGGGTGGCTCATGCCACCCTACTGCGGCCACAGATGTCTGGAAACAGCCAGAGGCAAAGAAATGTAGGGCACCAAGGAGCTTGACCAAACCCGGTATGGCATTTGACCAATCAGTCAGGTGCTCGAGGTCAGGTCTTAGATCCTCATAGAGCTCCCTAATAGCCCCCATGCTCAGGCGGTAGAGGGAGATGACCTGGTCCTCACGCATGCCCTGGAGCTGGGCCCTGGACCTGTAGAGGCAAGTCAGGCGAGCCTGCACCTCAGCACACCTCCTGCGCCATGCCGGCAAAGCCCCTGCCTGGCCTGCCCCCACAGCTGCAGGTCTGTTTTGCAGTGGGACTACACCCATGCCCTGAGCCTCAGCCCCATAGACACCATCTCCCCCGTCAGGCAACCGCAGCGCCTGCTCACCTACCACTGCAGATGCAGCAACCACAATGGCTGCCATAAACTCCACCCGTCCTACTCCTCTAACCCACTCAAACACAGACACTCTCTTCACTAACCAAGCCACACACCTTACACACCACACACAAACACAGCCACACAATACAACCACCACCACTCACAAACCCAGCCACACTCCACAATACACCTGCTTCTGACTCTCTCCTTACTTCACTGACAACGCACGCCTTCTCTCCCTCGCCTACACATACCCCTCAAAGTGAACCAGGTATGCAGGTTTATTTCTAGGTATGTTTTACGTGGCGCACGTTGCGCATGCACAATTGCGCGAACGTGGCGGCTGCGTGCATTGCACATGCAGAGTGCAGACGAGGGAGGTGCGTGTGCGTGACATTGTGTTACACATGTGCTGTGCGTGAGCGTGAGACATGCGCATGCACCATGCCTCACGCGTACACACAGCACACATGTAACACAATGCCACATGCATGCACCTCCCGTGTCTGCACACCGCATGCGCAACATGCGCAGCCACCACGCTCATGCAACTGCACATGCACAACACGCGCTACATAAAAAACACTATAAATAAACCTGCACACCAGGTGCACGTTGAGGGTTTTGTGTAGGCGAGTGAGAGAAGATGTGTGGTGTCGGTAAGAGTGAGAAACAGGTATTTAATGAAGAGTAGCAGAGTTAGTGAGTTGCGGTGGAGAGTGGTAGAGGCTGGTTTGTTGAGGAGAGGTGTGTGGCAGAGCAGGGGAGACAGAGAGGAGGAGAGGCAAGGAGCAGGTGAGTGAGAAAGGAGCAGAGTTGAGGAGCAGACAGCAGGGAGAGGAGGGAGGTGTGAGGTTTTGCTGAGGAGGCCAAGAGCAGGAATGTGTGATAGGGAGGGAGAGGGCACAGAGGGCAGGGAGATGGAGTGACAGGACAGGTCAGGAGTGGAGTGGAGGGGGAGGGGGGCCACCTGTTCAGGAGGACCCAGATATGACAGGGAGTGTTGGGCATGTGGTGGTGGCTGCAGGCACATCGGGTGGGCCCCAGCCCACACAGGACCCTCCCAGTGCCAAACGCAGGCACATACCGGTACCAGCTGCGCAGCAGAGGAGGGCTGTGAGATTCAGCCAGCAGGAGAACCACATCCTGCTGGTGAGTGTCTTGGAGCATTACGATGTTCTCTACGGCCAGCTGAGCAACAGCACCACTGTTGCAACATGCACACAGGTGTGGGAGGAGGTGCAGGAGGCCGTCGCACAGGCAGGGGGACCAACCAGAGACCTTGACAGCCTCAGGAAGCGCTTTAATGATATTAAGCATGGTGTGCGTGCACACATAGTGGCAGAGTGGCAACATGCCATGGGCACCGGTGGGGGAGGCCCCTTTGCACCCACCCTAACACCCCTGGAGCAGGAGTTAGCAGACTGGCTTGGGCTAATATACCTGTGTGGACTGCCAGAGGCACTGGACACCGCACATCCCCAGGAAGGTAGGTACGCAACTCACACCTTGCTGCTCCCAACGCATAAAGTAAATGCCCTTTGGATATGCATCAGGCATATTATTAGCACCTCCTCATACCTGGTCTCCTGAATCATCTCCTACCCTCTGCCTTTGGCTCATGAGTGTGCTGTCCCCCATTCCACCCCTTTTACTTTGCGTGTTTCTGTCCTCCAACCACATGTTTCTTTAACACCATCCCTTTTTATGTCTGCCCTGCACATGTTGCTGCACTTCTGCGACAAACTCCCTCCCAGACCTGTTATTGTTATGTCTGTGTCGAATCTAAGCACCGCTGAGAATGGATTGTCCTTCTGTGAGATAACGTACACAGTGATGCGTGTGCTTGGTACTGCCCTATAAATGCCTAATAGTGGTAGCAGGAGCTGTAGTGGTAGCTATGCAGCACACGTACAGGGCACGGCCAAGCACACATTGATTGTGGGGTGGATGTATAACACAGTTGTACATAGGTGCACTGTACAATCCTATCTGTGCTGTGTATGCTCTTCTACAACCCAGGTGACTACATAACCATGGGGGCACCTGAGGAGGAGGATGTGGCAGGGCCCCAGGATGTGGCGGAGCCAGAGCCCACAATGTCCAGGGGCAGCACCAGTGAAGGGGAACGCACACCAGGGACCCAAGTGATGGCCAAGGCAGAGGACACGCACCCGGACATCACCGCCACAGGCAGCCACACACAGGCCCAAGAGGGCTCGGAGTTCGAGGGAAACCGCCACCCCATGCAGGTGCCAGGGACAGAAGCCACCCCTCCAACAAGCATGGCTACTATCCTTGCTGAGCTGCAGGCCCACACTGCCTCATTACGGCACGATGCCGAAGGTGGGTAACAGCATACCCCACAATCCCCATGGGGTTTGTCATAACATCCACAAGGAGATTTCATGTTGCCCACATAGCAGAGTGTTCTAATGTTGGGGGGGGGAGGGAGGATTCTTCTATGCCTTCTGTGTTTCAACCTCCTGTAGCATGGCTTGTCAGGTGTCAGCATGTGTGAGGGGCTCAGACACACACACACTGTGCATGGCCATATACCCCAAGTAAGCGCACAGAGGAAACCAACGATCGCAGGTCACCCAGACACCCTACGTGACAGACACCTCTCAATGTGTATTGTTAGGCAGCATAGTTTGTCAACATAATCTGCACTGTGCACCAGCATTATAGAAATGGGGTCCCCCAGATATATGTATGTGTGTGCCATGACCCCTCACATCATCTGACCTATCCCAGACGGCCAGTGTGCAGATCAAGCATTGACATATTAAATTGGGACAATGTGCCATGTGTGAGATCTGTGATTCTCATGACCCCTCATCCAGACCCCTTCCAGACATGGGTATGGCTCATGGGAGACACAGATCTAAACATGGTCATGCGTTGCTAGTTTTGGCAGGCATGATTTTTCTGCAGACTGATCTGGTGGGATATGCCTGACATGTGCATGTGTGACATTTGGGTTTGAAAGAGATATCTCACATATCACCTTGTTTCCCACCCACAGGCACTTGTCAGGCTCTGGTGGCCATACACCAGGATCTGTTGGCCACAAATCAGGGACTGAAAGAGCTGCAGTCAACAGCTGACGTGATAGCAGGGGCACTTTTCCACATTGCCGATGCCCAGGAGGCCATGGCGGCATGATTACAGCAGCCAGCACCGGCACCAGAGGCTGCACCGGCAGCCCCAAAACAGAGGGGTGGGATGGGCCTTGGTTGCCGTGGCCGGCCACGGTGAATGTGAACATGACAAAAAAAAACATGTTAAAATATTACATCCTATGTGTTTGATTCCAATGTGTGGCACTGTGGCCCCCTACGTACTCTGCACCTCCTGTTGTCTCCCTGCCCACATGTGCCTTACCCATACCCCTTATGGGTGTGGTGTCTGTACTGCCATCTATCAGCACCCATAGGTCATACCATACCCTGTGTGCCATGGACTGTGGCAGGTTGCCACTCTACTACCTATGCGTGTGGGTATACCCGTCCTCTCCCATTGCCCAGGAAAGTGTGCATGGTGGTACATGTCTGGTGTAGGGATCTGCCACCCTCTCCCACCCCATACACTCTCCATCATTACACACACATGTGTGACCATTTTCCCTGCCCATACCAGGGCCTACATGGCTGTCTTTCCACATAGGCTTGCATGCGGCACAGGCAGACAAAGGTGGCTTGCTTTGGTCAGCTGATCACCCTTCACTAGCGTTTGTAGTCCCCCACCGCTCATCCTTGTGACATGTATTGTCCTATGTCACCCTCAACAGCTATCCCTGAGCAGCTCCTGGGTACAGCATTCCATCGTACCCTCCATGCCACAAACCTGCTGCTAGCCGTTTCCCCTATTGGCACACAAGCATGGTGCATCATATATGGTTCCCACACATTGCACACAGCATGCACGTGACCAAAGACTTTAGGACATGCTCCACATTGGCACATCACAGGGACAACATGGGACTCAGATGCATATGCACATGGGCAGCTCCCACAACTGTGTGTGGAGACGGTCCATGTATGCTACCCATGTCTACCATGCATACACATGCTTATATACACAAATGTCCCATGCTTATGTCCACAGTCTGTCTGTAAGGGAGACACATGACCATTGTGATGTACTATCACATCTGTATTTACAATTATTTACAAGGAGTATATCAACATTCGAACATAGGAACATCAGATATGCCATACAGAGTCAAACAAAGGTCCATCAAGCCCAGTGTCCTGTTTCCAAAAGTGGACAATCCAGCTCATCTCTACCCAGCTGTTGTGGGCAATGTTGTCCCTCCACCCCCTTTACCCATGTTGGGTCACGGAAGACAGGACAGCACAGGGCACATGTGTGGGTGCTACAGGGGCCATCACACACTCCTGGGATGCCCATCAGTGGATGGCTGTCGAGATGTAGCGCCCCTACCCACCACACGCTGCATCTCGGCAGCCATCCACTGAATGGAAACTGCCAGCCAACAGATGGTGCGGTCCTGGGCCGGCATGCGTTGCACCATGCCATCCATTGCCACATACAGGTCCCGAACGCACCTGCCACCACATACACACATGGTGCCAGGTGTCTGTGTGGTGGCATGTGCGTGGGCCCTGTCTGTGGCAATGGGTGGCATAGCTCCACCCAGATGGGCACCATTCCCAGACACATGCGGTGGCTGGCAAGGACCCACAGTGCCCTGTGCTGTCCTGTTATCCATTCCACCCTCCACCCTCAACACCCCCCACCTCCCCTATCCCACCCCTTCCCCCCCTGGCACCTCCCACCCACCCTCAACACCCTCCACGCACAAACACACACTCATCCTCCCCTCCCACCCCACCCTCCACCCACTCAACACCCCCCACCTCCCCCTCACCCACTCCCTCCCCTCCTGGCACCTCCCACCCTCCACACCCTCCATTTCCCCATTGTCCTCTCCGCCACAGCCGCCCATGCCACCTCCTCCTCGGCCGCATCCTCCTCCTCCTCTTCATCCTCCATCACCTCCACTGCCCCCTCCTCCTCCTCCTCTGTTACCTGACTGGCAGTGAGGCCTGGCATCGTATGCCCCAGTGTGGAGGGGCCCTCACCGGCAGGATCCTCCTCTGTGGGGGATGACAGTCATTAGCACACTATTATGTGAGTCACATACCACATGTACATAGTTCGGCTGCGCACAGGCTGGTGGACCACTGTGACATTTTCAACAGAGCTGCAGAGGCTGCAACACTCACCTCAACGTTGGGACATTGCCCACCTCTGTAGGTGGGCAAGGACCTCCGGGCAGTGCAGCCGCAACTCCTGACCCTTTTTACGTAGGTCCTCTACCTAGGGGAGGAAGAAATGGGAGGGTGCATTAATGACCATATATCTCTGGTGGGTGGCAAACACATATCACACATCTCTGTGCGCAGCATCATGCTTCTCCTGCTCCTCTGCTCAGTGTTTCCTCTACTAACGGTTGGCAGTGCCACCTGCATGTGTGGCCGTGGGTCTGGGCATGTGTGTACAAAACATATAACCAACATGAAATCCACAATCCACTGGATGTTTGCTTTGCTAACTTTTGATAATGGTGAGTACGGTGCCTGAGTTGGGTGTGCTGGCTTGTGCTGTTGTTCTCCATTCCTTGTGTATTTCATGCTGGTTAGATATTTTGTTGGACAGTTGCCTTCCCCCTGATGAAGCAAGGATGGTTGCGAAATGCTTTTGAGCTCTGGGTTGAGGCATCAGGGAATGGGAAGCAGGACGGCCACCCTTTGAGGCACAAAGTATGTTTTTGAAAGTTAAGTGCTGTCTCATTGATTGTGTTTGGGTGGCTTGTCGGGATCTGCACGGAAGGTCATTGATGTTATAAGGGCAGTCTGTTATATGCGTGTTGTGGGCCCGTGGTTACTAAGACCTTATGTGCAGTATTGTGTGTTCAACAACATATAATGAAATTGATATATATACCTGAATGTTGAAAGATAATGAATATGGAACGATTTGGACAAGTATATTTTGTTTTTGTGGTGTGGGCATTGTGAGGTTTTGTACCCTTACACCAGCATCTATAATGTTCCCCTACAATCAGTTATGGGGTTCCTGGGGAGTGGGCAGATGTGTGACCTGAAACTGCATACACTTCAATGGTATATGGAGTTGTTTCAGACCTTCGTAAACATGTCTCATGGCTCCTGGGGTGGGATGGTTTACAGCACATACACAGCTGCACCTACCATACAATCAGGATCCATAACAGACATGTGTAATGAGGTCTGGACCTCCGGAGAATAGGGCAAATGTGTGTCCCAACCCGGCATTACCTACCACAATATCTAGATGGCATACTCACCTTTGCACTCAGGTCTCAGGCCTCCTGTGGGTAGGGTGTCTTAGCACACATCATCAGCAACATAAACCATATCACCAGGGTGACTGACAGGACACTTTCAGCAGATCTCAGGACTCCTGGAGGTAGGGTGAATTATAACAGAGCAACAGCAGCATAAACCATGCCACCAGGGTAACTGACAGCCCACTTTGATGGGCTCTCAGGCCTCCTGGGGGTAGGGTGAGGTATAACACAGCAACAGCAGCATAAACCATGCCACCAGGGTGACTGACAGTCCACTTTGATGGGCTCTCAGGCCTCCTGCGGGTATGGTGAGGTATAACAGAGCAACAGCAGCATTGCCTATACCACCAGGGTGACTGACATCCCACTTTGATGGGTTCTCAGGCCTCCTGGGGGTAGGGTGAGTTATAGCACAGCAACAGCAGCATAAACCATGCCACCAGGGTGACTGACAGCCCACTTTGATGGGCTCTCAGGACTCCTGGGGGTAGGGTGAGGTATAACACAGCAACAGCAGCATTACCCATACCACCAGGGTGACTGACAGCCCACTTTGATGGGCTCTCAGGACTCCTGAGGGTATGGTGAGGTATAACAGAGCAACAGCAGCATTACCCATACCACCAGGGTGACTGACAGCCCACTTTGATGGGTTCTCAGGCCTCCTGGGGGTAGGGTTAGTTATAGCACAGCAACAGCAGCATAAACCATGCCACCAGGGTGACTGACAGCCCACTTTGATGGGCTCTCAGGCCTCCTGCGGGTATGGTGAGTTATAGCACAGCAACAGCAGCATTACCCATACCACCAGGGTGACTGACAGCCCACTTTGATGGGCTCTCAGGACTCCTGAGGGTATGGTGAGGTATAACAGAGCAACAGCAGCATTACCCATACCACCAGGGTGACTGACATCCAACTTTGATGGGTTCTCAGGCCTCCTTGGGGTAGGGTGAGTTATAGCACAGCAACAGCAGCATAAACCATGCCACCAGGGTGACTGACAGCTCACTTTGATGGGCTCTCAGGCCTCCTGGGGGTAGGGTGATGTATAACACAGCAACAGCAGCATAAACCATGCCACCAGGGTGACTGACAGCCCACTTTGAGGGGCTCTCTGTACTCCTGGGGGTAGGGCAAATGTTTTAACTTGCAAATGCACACACAACCGTATCACCAGGGTGAATGACTGAGCATTTGGATCAGGTCTCAGGACCACTAGGGGTAGGGCAGAGATGTGACCCTGCAACTGCAGAACCTACCATATCAGCATGATGTTTACAAAAGCACTTTAGGCAGATGTCGGGGCTCCTTGTGTTACGGTGTATTTTCACACAGCAACAGCAACAGCTGCCATAACACCAGGCTGACATCTGGAACTCTGTGATCAGTTCCTTAGCCTCCTGGGGATAGGGCAAACCACTTTGATATGATACCTAGGTGGTATATCACTTGGGTTTAACTAATAAAAAGAAATGAGATAGAATGCCTACACACAGCAGCATGCACAACTACAATCCACACTGGATATGTATATGGATATACTGACCTGTCCCCATACACTTACCTCACGTGGGTAGTCTGCAAGATGATTAAAGCGCCTTGTGACATGGTCCCAGGCCCTCCACACATGCCCTAGGTCCTGCCTCTTTGAAGAGCCGGGGAAAAGCTTCGTCTGCCTGGTGCAGATCAGCCCTGCTAGGTGCCTTAGCTCCCTCCTGGTAAACACAGGCTCTCTAGACTGGATAGCCATTTTCTGCACTGCCTTGCTCACGCATGCACGCACATGCACGCCGCAACGCGGATCATTAAGGCGCGCTAGCAATGTGCCTGTGCCATGGCTGGTACACAGGAAATGGTGGCACAATCAATATATATAAAGATCTATGCTGCAGACACACATTGCAGTGATGTGTCTGAACACAGTTCGTTTATTATTTATTTATTTAATTAACAGCTCTTCAATACCACGCTCTTTATTATCAGTGCGGTTTACAGTTAACAATTTGACTCTAGGTCATGATCAGATATGACCTGAGTTTACATATAACAGGGAAAGTAACATGGGATTGAAATGGGGAAACTATGTACATTTTAAGCAGAGAAAGATGTATGTTGGTATTCTATTTACAATAATGTACCTCTGAAGCAGTAAAACTGCTTGATTACAAATACTGTCTGGTCTGTATTACATGTTATGTAAATTACATATTTTGTAATTCATATTAAGGGATTGGGTTGTGAGGAGGGAGGAGGTGAGGCTTTGTTTGGTTGTGAGAAGTGCATCAGGAACAAATGGTGCTTGAGGGCTTTCTGAATTGCCTGAGGTCACTGATCGATCTGATGCTGGGGGGTAGGTTGTTCCAGCATCTGGGGGCATAGAATGTGAATGCCCTATTATTAGTTGATTGTGCACATTTTATGGTTTCCCTCGGAATAATTAGCGTATTGGTGGCTAATGATCTCCTAGATTTATTGTTGGGGGTGTGAGTAAGTAGGTCTGAAATTGAGGAGGGAGATATTTTATTAATGGATTTGAAAGTAATGAGGAGGGCTTTGTATGAGATCCTGCAACTTATCAAAAGCCAATGTAGTTCTCTTAGGATGGGTGTTATGTGGTCTCTCCTTGAAGCTCCGCACAGGACGCGAGCGGCGACATTCATAGCTAATTGTAGCGGGTTTAGGATATTCTTGGGGAGGCCGTGGAGTATGATGTTTACGTAGTCAAAATGGGGTGTAACTAGCACTTGGAATATTGTGCGGAAGTTCTCTGGCTCCAACATGGGTCTCAGGTACCGTAGGGTCTTGATCTTGTAGTAGATGGCCTTTACAGTGCGGCTTATGTGTGTTGTGAAGTCAAGCTGCTGATCTAATGTCACCCCCAGGTAAAGTATGGTAGGCTTGATTGGAAACTCTGCGTCTCTTACTTTTAGTGTCAAAGGGGGAGAAAAGCTTTTGTTTTTTGTGATGATTAGGACCTTGATTTTTTTGAAATTTATTCGAAGATTCTGATTGAGAAGCCAGTCTGTTATTGCATTGAAGCAATCGACTAAGGCTGTATAATCAGGAAGCGTGACATTGATAGGTGTGAACATCAGCACATCGTCTGCATAGAGGAGGCAGGATATACCGAAGGAGCGGATGATTTCACAAATCGGCTGCATGTATATGTTAAAGGGCAGCGCAGATAGGGAGGAGCCTTGGGGTACCCCTTGCTTTTGCCGGAAAGGTTCAGATGTGTTGGAGCAGATACGAACTTGTTGCCATCGGTCTTCTAAGTAGGATTTACACCAATCCTATGCAAGACCCTGGATTCCCTTATCATGGAGTCGAGTTAGGAGTTGGTCATGGTCGACTGAATCAAACGCGGTGGCAATGTCAAGGAAGATTAGTGCAATGCCCCTGTTGATGTTGGCTATCTCACTGATAAGTGTGTTGGTTAGGGAGGTCAGGAGTGTTTCAACTCTGTGAGCTTCCCTAAATCCATGTTGGCTGGGGTCTAGGGGGGATGAGGTGTCAATATGTTGCTGGATCTGTCTCTGAGTCACCTTCTCGAGAATTTTAGCTAGTAGTGGGATACTGGAGATTGGCCGGTAAGACTCCTCCTTCCTTGGATCCAGCTGGATGTTCTTTAGCAGTGGTCGAATGGATGTCTGCTTGAGAGCAGGTGGGAATATTCCTGTTGAGAAGGACAGATTTGCGATCTCAGCTATGATTGGGCTGAGTTCCAATCGCATTGATCTGATCCAGTATGCTGGGCATGGGTCATTTGGTGCAGTGGTGGTGTTGATGGTGGCAATAATGTTTTCAGTGCTTTCCGCGGATGGAGGTGAGAGCTTAATGAGTGGATTCTGGTGCTGGGGAGACTGGGAAGGTTCTGGTATGGTGGCTGTGACTGTTTTGACAGCTTTAGATTGAATATAGTTGGCATATAGCTGTGGCTGTATATGTTTTTGTTGTGGTGGTGATGGTTCCTTGGTTAAGGATTTTACTAAGTTGAAGAGGTCACGTGATTTGCTTAGTGAGCGGCTGAGGAGCTCAGAGTGGAATTCTCTTCTTTTGTCCCATATTGCATCATGATGAGTTTTCAAGTGAGCTAGGTATGTGGCTTCGTCCGAAGTGTTATGAGTGCGCTGCCATTTTCTCTCAAGTTTTCTAAGGAGAAGTAGGGAAGTCCGTAGCTCAAGAGAGAACCATGGAGCTGTCTGCCTTTTACCAGCGTGGTTATTGGATGTTGATTGTTTGTTAGAGGATGGCCGTTGAGCAAACAAGTTAAGGGTGTCATTCCAATTAGCAACCATGTCATTGAGGTTGGATGATGACGGAGCGAGTTTTGGGAGTGCATGTTTAGAAATCTCTTCCTTGTCGAGTGGTTTGAAACATACAGGGTTTGCTGATGTCAGTATATTTGGTTGGCTGAGTGTATCTTGTTCTTGTGCTGGCATCTGGAAGGTTATTAGGCTGTGGTCTGACCAGGGGACAGGGGTGATGGAGAGGTCAAATTGGCACTTCTTGCTTGTGACTGTGGGTGGGGCGAAGACCAGATCGAGAGAATTCCCTCTGTGGTGGGTGGGGTCATTTACGATTTGCTTATAGCTGAGGTTGGCCATTGCCTCGAGGAAGGTGTGAGATAAGGCAGATTGGATGGAGGCGAGATTAAAGTCATCCAACAGGCAGTTTGGTTTGCTTGGGTTTTCAGAATTATAGGCTAAGTCAATTATGTTGGAGAGCTCATCTGATGAAGAGCTTGGAGCCCTATAAATGAGGTTGATAGTGTTGTATTTGTTAGATGTGGTGATTGTGTCTAGATGCTGTGTGCTTCTGGCTAGGTTCATCTGGTATTGGAGTTCAGTTTTTGCTAGTATGAAGACGCCACCTCCTCTTCTGTCAGCCCTGTTGCATGTGTAGATGGAGAAGTTAGGAGGGGTGAGTTGATTTAATAGGACAGTGTCAGAGAGCCATGTTTCTGTGACCATTAGTATGTCTAGGTTTAGGTTGGTTAATAGGTCTGTAATGGCTGGCCACTTATTACAGCCAAGCGTGCGTTGATGAGGGCACACCTGAGGGCGCACATATGGTTTGTTGAATTTTAAGTTTGCTGGCTGCTCTATTTATCTTGGTGTTGGCACACTGGGGGTGGGGGTGGGGGTGGGGGGTGGGGGGGGGTGGGGGTGGTGGTGGTGGTGGGGGGGGGGGGCGGGCGGGCAGCTGAGCATTTCCAGGCCTACTGTCTTTCTTCCATTGCCTTAGGGATATGTACAGCTCTGCATTGGCTGCCCTGTAGGGTGTCTGCTCCCCAGCAAGATTGGAGTTGATGGCCCCCCTCTACTGCCACCATTGCAGGCAGGTAGAATGTGTATCTGTTGTTGGGGGATCCTGTCTCCCACCTGAGCCAAAGAGGGTGGGTTGGGTGGTGGTACATAATCTGCCTATGGGTCCAAGCACTGCCTGTCACTTACATCATGTTACCATAGCACCAACACAGAATATGCACTATTCTGGGGGCATCATAGCCCATAAGGGCTAGACCTGATTGACAACTACAGATGGACACTAATGCATCCTAGGTGTGTCTGCAAAAACTACCTATCACACACACTGACATTGACACTGATGGGCATCTGCAACATGGCCTATTTCAGCCATGGAAGGTGCTGCGGACCTGGTGCTGGCCGCCCCACATCACCCTCAGGGTGAGCACAATACCCACACAATGTGACGGTCTGTAGCTACTCTGTGCCACTAACACACACCGCTTGCACCCCCTACCAGGCTGAGGTGCTGTGGGGTGCATACCCCATCTTTTGATCATCTGTAGACTGCTGATTTGCATGTGCTGTGCATCATGGGTATGGGTGGGTGACCCTATCCTGGTAACCACAGCAGAATGGTTGTGTGGTGACGTGCAGTCCTTCTGTAGCCAGCCAGGGGTTTGCTAGCAGCTGTAGAGTTGTAGCCCACTGGTTACTTCACTGCTTGTGGAGCCAGTGGTCATGGGTTCAAACCAACAGTGGGGTTATTTGATAGGGCTGTCCAAGGCATTGTCTTTTTTTAATGTACATTAGTGCTGCCAGCAAAAACACCCTCAGAGTACTGTAACCTTAAGGTGCCTCATAAGGCGCCCCGTAAGGCCCTATAAAGCATCTTATAAGGTGCCTTATAACGTGTCCTATAGGGGACATTATAGGGTGCCTTGGCGGACAGTGCACTTTATAATCTGCCCTATGGATTCCCTATAGGGTGCCTTATGCGGCACCTTAGGTTACGCCACTGTGAGGGTGTGTTTGCTGCAGCACTAATTAAAATAAAGGTAAAATGCCTCAAAAAGCACTACTTAAACATAAAGGGTGACACCTCAGCCAGCCTTATTCATTAGGCACACTGGGGGATTAAACTCATAACCCCTGTACCATCAGTCAGTGTATTGACCATTGTGCTACACCTCTGCTTCTGTGCTTGCATGTCTGTGCGCCTACTTAAGATTACCGCGCGTTAACGTGCTTAGCGGCTTCTCGCATGATAATTTATTATTTATTTAGAGCTTTCCAGTTCTATACACCCAGCTGCTTGAATGCACTTCCAGTAGCCGTCAGAGCCATAACAGACCTAGCACAATTTAAAAAGCGCTTAAACACCACCTCTTTCTCTTACACTACTCACAGCCTACCAACCTGACACCTTCTAGCATACACCCAACCATTAACACATGAACATTGTCAATGTATGTAAATATTGCAGATACAGTTTGTAAATAAGTTGAATTCAATGTACATAGCTACACCCAGTTGATATCCAAGTTTAAAGCTCCAGTTCATTGTAAGTGCTCCCCAACACAATCTTGTTGTATGTAAACTGCGCTGATTTTTAAGAGTACGGTATATAAGAAACAATAAATAAATAAATAAATAAAATAAATAATGTGCGCAGCACACGTTATCGCGTGATAATCCCGTTTTGCTATGTTAAGACCGAAACGCCCACTCCTTTTATAGCAGCCTGCACACTAGCACCCGGCGCACGTTAAGACTGCTTAGTAAACATACCCCTAAAAGAGTAGCCCTCATAGTACATTTGAAGGTGTTTCCAAAAATCTAGTCATCCAGACTGTCAAGAGAAACAGCTTCATCATGATCCCATTGAGTGTTTCTCCTGCAGCTTAGTCACAGGCACATAGTACAAATTAGAAATAATATTATCAACCAATGAATACTGAAAAACTACCTGAAAATATGTCTTAAGCAACTCCATAGGAGAAAGCACTCTAGTCTTAGAAAAATTCAGAAAACTCTATTTTCAGTGGCTCTACTATCAGTTGCTTCAAGTTGATGATGTACTTATATATTATAATTATTAATACTGGTCACATTCATAAATTCCAAACAGAGTTCAGTCTTAATCACTTAGGTGGTATGTTTACTAAACCATCCTAACGTGCGCTCTGCGACGTTATCGCGCGATAAGGTACCTTATCGCGCGATGATGGCGCTTTTTAAGGCGCACAGGTACCATATCGTGCGATAACGCGCGCTGCACGCAAACGAGCGCTGAAGGCGGGGAAAGGCTCCCGGAGGGCGGAGGAAGGCTCCCCAGGGGCAGAGAGAAGGGGTCAATGGGTGGAGAGTGGGAGGGGAGAGGCTCCCCGCACACTAACGATGTGAAATCCGAGGCCAAAACTAACGCCAGTGAAAATCTCGCGTTAGAGCTGATTTAAAGGGAAAAGAAACCATTTCTGTCAGCAATGTACAGCAAAACGAGGGAAACCTACACAAAAAGTGATGTGTGATACATGTGCACGGAACAAAAGTGCAAATAAACAGTGAAAATGACCCCAACAAAATAAAAAAAAAAAACATAACCAAGCTGGGCAATAGTGATATTAATGGGAAACATCAAAAAGCACTCCCGAGAAAGTTCCAAAAAAAAAGATATGAATTTTCAAAGGGTCTACGCTCCGTCCCCATACAAGGTGACTGATCCCACAGTGCAATTGCGCTCATCAGGGTTTCCTTCTCCATTGGACAGGTTATCTATGGCATGCACATGTTCCACAACAGCAGGGCGGGCATGTCGGAATGGGCAACTGGACAGATGCTGGGAAAGGGGATACAGAGGGCTGCAGGCGGCACATGCTGTGGTGCAGCTGGGGCACAGTGCGGACTAGGCAGATGCCTAGGTGGCACTTAGGAATGCTGAAACTGTACAGCAGCCAGACAGCAACTGATGAGGGCCCAACATGGGCACGAGAGTGTTTATCACAGTGTCACAGGGGATAGTGCCCAGCAGGTACCTCCAAGGGCACAGAACATTGGCAGGCGGTGTTGGGGGGAAGCGTGGATGCCTATGCAGGCACCCCTACCCCAGAACATCCGCCTACCTGCACACTGGATGGCTTGAGACTGCACACCACCAGCACCACCAGCAGAAAGGCATGTCAGCATGGTGGCAGAGGGTTACTGGTGGTGGAGGGGGGCAGTGGCAGCTGCCCAGAGCAGACCATGGCCTAGCCCTGTGTAGGTGGGTGCCATGCACTGCAAGAGACAGGCCCTGCTGGACAAACAGTCTTGGTATCACGAGGGAATGCACTGTCTCTGTGGCAACACGGTGGTGCAGTGCACACAACCAGTGTATTTGGAGATAGAAAGTCACAGGATCAAGTCCCAGCTATGGTACCTGCCAACCCAGTCCCCATATTTTACCCACTTCTACAACGTGCTAATACAGACAGAACCTTTATTGCAGATGATGTAAACATGCCCAAAACACCTACATTTTACCCTACAGAGCACAGACACCATAAATAGGTGCATTACCTAGAGCAGTCACCCAAATGCAGTCCTGGAGGGCCAAACACCATTCAGGTTCCATGCTGCCTCTAATAAAGATGCCTGTGCTGCATATCTATGCACCGCCCCCATGGTATGCAGATGTATCTCATGCATATTCATGAAGGACAGCATGAAAACCCGAACAGTGTTTGGCACACCAGGACTGGAGTTGGGAACCTCTGCCGTAAAGCAGCAGCCAACAGGGGCAGACACACCCACACCCACAGGCTCCATTAGCCAATGCCTCCTGGAGAGGCAGGACATTGGGCCCTGCGTGCATCTCCCAATACTAGCACTTGCATACTTTAGCAATGCCATCCTAAACCTGGGAATACGGTACACAGCTATCAAAAGGTAGCTATGATTACTGGCAGATAGCAATTCCTACGTTAAGCACAGTTTGCTGATTGAGCTCCAACATAGCAACCTTTCTGCTGTCTGTGGAGTGTGCTTCAGGTCTGGTGTCTGACAGTGTTTACCACCCTGGGGAGTGACCCCCAACAGTATTGCGTACCATATCCATGCCTGCACTGTGCCCAGGAATGGTGTGGTGGCCAGGGCTGCCAAACACCTCTATAGTTGCACAATGCTGGCATAGGTGTGGGAGTGTGTGTCTGTCTATCCAGTGTGTGGTGGCTGCAAACACCCTCCACAGCCCACACTGCCAGCACTGTTGCCAGTATTGGCCTGCCAATGTGCATAATGAGGAGCAAGGTACCATGGGTATAGTCCGGACAGGGTGGCCTGGCCAGGATTCATCTGCACAGGGCATAGGGCAATGGCTGGGACATTGTAGTGCCCGGCCACCACCTGCAGAGACAGGGTACCACAGCATGTTCTGCTGGGAGATCACTCTCACCCTGACTGAGCAGTGACCATGGCATGGCTAGGTTCCCCCATAGTGCTATATAGTATTTTTTTATGTGATATTTATGGGTTTTCTATTGGGGCCCAGTCACTGACTTATCTGCTTGTTGTGTATGCTGACATCCCAGTTCTGGATGCATGCATTTCCACCAGGAACATGTACTATGGACTAGCTAGCAGACTGTCTGCAGCTGATATGTGTCTTGCTGGAACACCTTGCAGGGTACAGCGGCTGAAGGCTTGCTGCAGGAGAATATCAGATAGTGGTGGGGTGCAGCTTAGCATATCCGGGCCTAATGTCTGTCTGCTATTGCTTTATGGATGTGCACAGAGCTGCATTGACTTCCCTGTAGGGTGTCTGTTCCCCAGGACTGGGGTTGATGGTCCCTTCTACTGCCACCTTTGCGGGGAGGTAGAATGTGGATCTGTTGGTGGGAAACTCTGTTTACCACCCTCAGCCCCAGAGGGGTGGGGGGGGTGGTGGTACATAATTCTCCTATTGGTCCATAAGGGCTAAACCTGACTGAGAAATACAGATGTATCCAAGGTGTGCCTCCAGAGACTACCTATCTCACACATTAGCACTGCTGGGGACCTGCAGCATGGCCCATTTCTGCTGGGGACCTGCCCCACCTCATAAGAACATAAGATATGCCATACTGGGTCAGACCAAGGTCCATCAAGCCCAGTATCCTGTTTCCAACAGTGGCCAATCTAGGTCATACGTACCTAGCAGTTTCCCCAAAAGACAGAGGTTCCACAATGCTTGTACTGGGTCAAGCATTGATATCCTGGGTCCCTTCTGAATAATGGTTTATGGACCTTTCCTCCAGGAACTTGTCCAAACCTTTTTTAAACCCAGCTATACTAACAACCTTTACTACATCCTCCGGTAACAAATTCCAGTGTTTGATTACACATTGAGTGAAAAAATATTTTATTTTATTAGTCCTAAATAGTTTACCCTGTAGCTTCATTGCATGTCCCCTAGTCTTTCTATATTCTGATAATGTAAACAATCGAGCTACGTTTACCCGTTCCACTCCGTTCATTAATTTATAGACTTCTATCATATCTCCCCTCTGCCGTCTCTTTTCCAGATTAAAGAGCCCTAACCTTTTTAGCCTTTCTTCATAGGAGTATCCTTCCATCCCCTTTACCATTTTGATGGCTCTTTTCTGAACCTTTTCTAATAACTCTATATCCTTTTTAAGATATGGCGACCAGAATTGCACACAATATTCAAGGTGCGGTCTCACCATGGAATGATATAGAGGCATTATAATATCTTTTGTTTTATTTTCCATTCCTTTCCTTTCCTTATGATACCTAGCATTCTATTTGCTCTCTTGGCTGCTGTTGCACACTGGGCCGAGGGTTTTAACATGTTATCCACAATGACGTCTAAAACGTTTTCCTTGGTGGTGGTTCCTAATGTGGAACCTTGCATTGTATAACCATAGTTTGGGTTGTTCTTCCCTAGGTGCATAACTTTGCACTTGTTCACATTAAATTTCATCTGCCATTTTGATGCCCAGTCTTCTAATTTATCAAGATCCTCTTGCAATTTTCCACAATCCTCTTGGGTTTTAACAACTTTAAATAGTTTTGTGTCATCTGCAAATTTGATAACCTCACTCGTTATTCCACTTTCCAGGTCATTTATGAATATGTCAAAAAGCAGCGGACCCGGCACAGATCCCTGGGGTACACCACTATTCACCTTTCTCCATTGGAAAAATTGTCCATTTAGCCCAACCCTCTGCTTTTTATCTCTTAACCAATTCTTGATCCACAGTAGAACACTGCCTCCTATCCCATGACTTTTTGTTGTTGTTAAGTGCCGTCGAGTCGGAGTCGACTCATGGCAACCCTCTGGATAGCTATCCTAAATTGTGTTCAGTCTTCAGTCAGCCGGCTTATTGTTGACAAACTGGTACCCGTAGCTGCTGTTATTGTATCGATCCATCTCATTGCTGGCCTTCCTCTTTTGCGTTGACCTTCTATCTTGCCAAGCATGATGTCTTTCTCTAATGACCTCTCCGCATGATGTGTCCAAAGTATGAAAGTCGAAGTCTTGTCATCTGAGCTTCTAAAGAAAGTTTTGCCAAAAGTCTCTGATGAGGGACCTTGTCAAAGGCTTTCTGAAAGTACAGATACACTATATCAACCGACTCACCTTTGTCCACCTGTTTATTCACACTTTCAAAAAAACATAACATTAGTAAGACAAGATCTTCTTTGTCTAAAGCCATGTTGGCTGTCTCCCATTAGGCCATGACTATCTACATGCTGAGAAATTTTATCCTTTATGATGGTTTCTACCATTTTTCCCAGTACTGACGTGAGGCTCACCGGTCTGTAGTTTCCCGGATCACCCCGGAACCCTTTTTAAAAATTGTTGTTACATTGGCGATCCTCCAATCTTCAGGTATTAGAGATGATTTCTCAGGGTGAGTACGGTACCTGCACAATGTGACGGTGTGTAGCTACTCTGTGCCATTACCACACATGGTCAGTTCCCCTACCAGGCCGAGGTGCTGTGGGGGTGCATACCCCATCTTGTGATCATCTGTAGACTGCTGATTTGCATGTGCAGTGCATCATGGATATGGGTGGGTTAACCCTATCCTGGTGACCATAGCAGACTGTTTGTGTGGTGACGTGCAGTCCTTCTGCAGCCAGCCAGGGGCTTGCTAGCAGCTATGGAGCTGTAGCCCACTGGTTACTTCACTGCTTGTGGAGCCCGAGGTCATGGGTTCAAACCCCCAGTGGGGTTATTTGATAGGGCTGTCCAAAGCATTGTCAATTTTTAATGTACATTAGTGCTGCCAGCAAAACACCCTCAGGGTATTGTAACGATAAGGTGCCTCAGAAGGCGCCCTATAAGGTGCCTCATTGGGCACCCTATAAAGCGCCTTCTGAGGCACCTTATGGTTACGGTCCGTATAAGGTGCCTTATAAGGTGTCCTATGGAGTGCCTTATAGGGTGCCCTATAGGGGACATTATAGGGTGCCGTGGCGGACAGTGCACTTTATAATGTGCCCTATGGAGTGCCTTATAGGGTGCCTTATGCGGTACCTTAGGTTACGGCACGTGAGGGTGTGTTTGATGGCAGCAATAATTAAAATACAAATAAAATGCCTAGGAAACAATACTTACATGTCAAAGCTGATGCCTCAGCCAGCCTTATGCATTAGGCACACTGGCGGATCAAGCTCATGACCCCTGTATCATCAGTCAGTGTATTAACCATTGTGCTATACTTCTGTTTCTATGTTTGGATGTCTGTGCACCTACTTAAGATTACCGTGCGGTAACGCACTTAGCGGCGCTTTGCCCGATAATGTGCGCAGCAGCGCGCGTTATCGCGCGCTAATCCCGTTTTGCTACTTTTTGACCGGAACGCCCGCTCCTTATATGGCAGCCTGCACACTAACGCCAGGCGCACATTAAAAGGGTTTAGTAAACATACCCCTTTGTTCCATCCCAGATACTTTTGCAACAGTCTTTACTAATAAAGTTCTAAATTTGAGAACCTACTTACACCTTAATACCTCTTCCTCCCCCCACCTCTCCTGGATTGCCTCTTCACCTTATAATTCCTCCTCCAAAACTACTACCTGCTCATGGCCACACCTGGTCTTCTTAATCTTGCTACAGATTTTCTATTTTCTAAAATCCTAAATTCCATATACCTCCACTAGTTATTTTTCTCCTATCTTAATAAAAAATCAAGATTCTCGACTTTTCCCGTTTGTCATATACATCATCAACAGTAACCTCTCCTCATACAGCTAGCCTGTGAACATCTGGTAGTTGAAAACTGTCTCATTCCATTCTTCATGTTCCTTTTCCTTTTAAAGTTCTGGACAAAATAGTCCATGCCCATCTTTCTTCCTTTTTTTAAAAGACCAATGCCTTTCACTCATACCAATTTGATTTCCACCCTGACAATTCCACTGGAACCCTCCTGCTCCAACATTAAAATAATCTAAGATGTACAACCAACCATCACTAGTGCTGCATTTGAACTGGTAGATCACACTATTCTCCTCCAATAAATGTCTGATATAGATATTAATGATACAGTTTCCACTGGTTCTCCATAAACAGCTGATCCAAATGTGGATACATTTTCACAGATAACATTCAAATCATTTTACTGATCAATCCATTCACTGATCTCACTCAGTTAAATTCTGGATTAAAAATAATCACCTGATGGTTGAAGAATATGGCATAAACCTAAACTGTTCCAAATTTAGGGTCATGTGGGTTATGCACCAACCACTTCCCTCTGCCACTCAGCTTATTAACCTTCAATCAGTTCCCTTTACAACAATATTATAATACATGCTTGCAAAACTGACCACTCATTAATATTTGAAGTACATATCTCCTCTGTCCATTTTCTTTCTCAGGAAAACTAGCACTGTAAAACTATTCTTGGATCTAAGTGATCTCAGAACCGTCTCTTTTGTGCTAATTCTAAACTGCATAGATTGCTGCAACTACGCCGACAACATCCTGCTTTACATGCCTATCTCAACAGAACATCCAGATCTCTCACCACTAACAGCTTGCTTCGATGCCGTCACTGATTGGCTACATCCGCAGAGGTTCCGAATAAATTTCAACAAAACGGAGGTCCTTTTTATCACCAGGAACCCAGCATTCACTCCATCCGCCTCACTGAAAGTACGAGATGCTGAGCTCTTCAGCAAGCCCACGGTACGCTACCTAGGGGTCACACTAGACCAACAGCTCGACATGAAGGCCCAGATCAGCAACTTCATCAAAGCGGTCTACCACAAAATAAGGACGCTCCATCACCTACGATAGCTGCTCGAGCCAGATGACTTCAGGACAATCTATCAAGCCCTAGTAATCCCACATTTTGATTATGCTAACGCAATACTACACAGACTCCCGAAGAACATGCTGAATCCACTGCAGCTTGCAATGAATGCAGCTACTAGAATCTTGCATGGAGCCTCCAGGAGGCAACACATAACTCCAATCTTGAAGCACCTGCACTGGCTGCCGGTCCACTGCAGACTTTCCTTTAAAGTGCTATTGATGACCTTCAGAGCCATCAACAAGTGCTCCTCTACCTCCCTCACAGACATCATCCAGTCCACCCCCCTCAACAGAGCTAGGAGATCAGCTGCCGCTAATACTCTGATATTCCCGAAGGCGATTACAAAATGTTCACAGTCAACAAGAAAAAGAGCCTTTGCACTATATGCACCCACATGCTGGAACGCCCTCCCACCCGCCATTTGGGCCATCACTGACCTCGCTCAGTTTAGAAAGGCGCTGAAGCACCATCTCTTCATCCAGCACTATACTGATTCAAATGACATCTCCCAACCAGTCACACCCAGGAACCAGGCCTCCACCCCCAGCGCAGCCACCCTGCATGATTGCAACCCCACTCACTAGACCACGATACATTCTGCAGGTGGAATGGATACATACTCTGACCGGTCAATCTGTATATAGTTAATCAATCTATAAATAGTGAGCTGACCACGTCACCTGTGACAGTTAACTTGCCTGTACATAGTTACCCTGTCAGTCCCGTTTAGAAACCCCTGTTCATTGTAAGTCCAGTGTAGGTCCTGCCTGCACTGCACAAGTTGTTAACTGTAAACCACACTGTTTCTAAAGAGCACAGTATAAAAGAGACATTAAATAAATAAAATAAAATTACTTCTATTATGGACTAAATCAGTCCACTTTCAAATGATTTCAGTTTCTCCAAAATTCAGCAGATGAATTGCTAACAAAAAGTTTGATCCTATTTTTCTGGCCATTAACAAGTCTTCACTGGCTGCCCCTACCCTATAGAACTCAAATTCAGATCTGATTAATCAAACACAAAGTTGTACATGTAGGGGCAAGTTTACTTAAGGTTTTAATGTGTTAATTAATGAAATTAATGCACATTAAATACAGCCCTTTTATATCTATGGGTGCAGTAGCACTTAACATTTATTCATTTCATTAACGCGTTCTAGCCTTTAGTAAGCATGCCCCATAGAGTTCACCATTATGAATCAGACTTATTAATTCCATATAGCTCAACTCATCCAATCCGTTCTCACCATGTTAATTAATTAGTCCTCCCAACTGTTTATATCCTTGACCTTGATTTCACCAGTCATCAGTCACTTCTTTTGTTAGAATTCTTTGCTATGGAATTTGCTTCCCTATTATTTAAGAGGAGAGGACTGCTCTCGTCAAATCTGCTTTAAAGACCTAATTTTTTACCCTTGCTTTTTGGTAAGACCTTAACTTTAGTTCCAGGTTCAACCTGAGTCTGCTTTTTCCTTTGCCTTTTCTGATTTTTTTATATCCTTTCTCCTTTTCTTTATTCTTAATTTTTCTTCCTTCTTTTTCAGTCAAATAAATGTAACATTTTTCTTTTTTCATTTTATTATATTGTAAATTGTTTTGAAATATCCTTTTTAGGTTAAAGAACAGTATATCAGTTCTCAGCTAAACCAACTAAACTGATTTCATTCACTAAGGGACAAAATTCTAACCTATGGAGTAAAAGAAACCTCAAAGGTCTGAATCTGTACAGTACCTGAGCCCTTGTGTCCCTGTAGTAATGTCCAAATAAGTCATTCCATGGGACCATGGACGTCCAAAGTTCCTGCAACCACAGAAGATTTGGGCTTGCTTTTCCTCTTTCCTGTAATATCCACCATCTTCCCAGGCACCTCCTGGGTACCAAGGGTGCGCCAAAGGGATGTTCTCTTTTGGACATGCCCCTTCAGGCACACATCTACTTATTGTCACTGAATGGGAAGTCTTATGACAGAATTCTCACAGCCTCTTCTTCCTTCAACCAGACTTCAAGGCAAGCATTGTCTTCCTCCTCAACATGCTACAGAACAATGTCTTTAGAAAGTAGCAGAATGGCCCAATGACTTCACCAAGGCAGGGCAATCTCACAGCCCCCTTCTTTATTCAAACATTACAAGCAACATTTCTCTGACATCTCATCTTTACAGCTCCTTCTTCACATGTTCCAAGGCAAGCACTGTCCTCCTCCTTATTTAGTCACAGTACAAGATCTTCAAATAACAGTAATATGGCTTGATGGCATCATCAAGATGGTGGTGGTCTTATGGCAGAGTCTCCACAGCCTCCTCCTTGCTTCTTACACCACAAACAGCATCTCTCTGACACTTCACCTCCACAATTCACTAGTCACAGGATCTTGGGCAAGCATTATCCTTCTTCTCCATATCTGAGAATTTTAAGATGGTCAAAAGGGCAGATAAGAATGCTTGGGTGCATAAGAAAAGAAATGACCAGCAGGAAAAAGGAGGTGAAAGCGACCCTGGGCATCATTGTGGAGAAACAGCTGAAACCCTCTGTCTAGTGTGCAGTGATAGCCAAGAAAGCAAAACAGAATGCTAGGAATAATAATGGAAGGAATGGAAAATAAAACCCAGGATATTATAATGCCTCTGTATCACTCCATGGTGTGATGGTTCCTCAAATATTGTGTGTAATTCTGGTTGCCATATCTTAAAAAGGAGATAGAGGAATTAGAAAAGGTAGAGACAAAAGCCACCACAATGATAAAGGGGATGGAAGGATACCCCTATGTGGAAAGGCATAAAAGTTTATGTTTCTTCAGCTTAGAAAAGAAATGGCTGAATGGAGGTATGATAGAGACCTATAATATAATGAGTGGAGTAGAATGGGTAAACATAGATAAGTGGCTTAATCCCTCAAGAAGTAGAAACACTAGGGGACATTCAGAGATGCTACAATATAGCACATTTAAGACTAATCAGAAAAAATATATTTTAACTTAATGCATAGTCAAACTCTGGAATTCGGTGCCAGAGGATGTAGTAAAAGATGTTAGTGTAGCTAGGTTTTAAAGAGGTTTGGACAAATTCCTAGAGGAATAGTCCATTAGCCATTATTAAAGTGGACTAGGGAAATGCACTGTGTACCCCTGGGGTAAGCAACATGGAATCTGTCTACCTTTTGGGAACCTGACAGTAACCTGTGACCTGGATTGGCTACTGTAGGAAACAGAATCCTGAGCTTGATGCACATTTGGTCTGACCCAATATAGCATATCTCATGTTCTCGTGACCCTGTCTAATTTTCTGGTGAGATCTCATTTTGAATACTGTGAACAATTCTGAAGATCACACTTTCAGAACTGGTTGGAGTCAGTCTAGAGCAGGGATTCTCAGCCCATTCCTTGGGACACACCTAGCCAGTCAGGCTTTCATGATAACCACAATGCATATGCATGAGAGAGGTTTGTATACAATGGAGGACTGGGTTGAGAATTCCTGGTCTAGAAGGTTGTTACTAAAATTATCATTGGTTTTCATCATAAGTCATAGAGAAAGACTTAAGCAATTAAACATATATACCCTGGAGGAAAAATAAGAAAGGGAAGATATGATAGAGACATTTAAATATGGGACTCCTGAAAAAAAACATTGTGAATATTACAATTAGTTTAAAACTCAACTGGGTAGTTCAGAACAGGCTGTCATTGTCATGATCATATAAACCCTGTCTTGCAAACATCGAATCGAGCACTAATTGAGGGTAGAATTAAGTTTAAGGTCTTACTGTTGATGTTGCAGGTGGTACATGGGAATGCTTCTGACTACTTGAAGAACTTTATCTGCCAAGTAGGTCCCTTCGGTCAACCAGTCAGCATTTGATGAGGGTTCTTCTTCTTTCATAAATATGACTGGTTTCCATGTGGTCAGAAGTCTTTTCATAAGCCAGTCCTATTGAATTCCCTTCCCAATATCTTGAGAGAAGAACAGGATATTTTATGGCACTTTAAAGGAGTTAAGACATTGCTTTTGACAGAGGGATATGGGAGGGGTTAACGAGAAGCATAGATGGTAAGTAAGGGATCTGGTTGGGTGTGGTTTATTATATTTGTTTGCCTGTCTGTTGCTGTTTATGTGCATTGTCATATAAGCTATGAGAGGGGATTTACCAGATTAGCCATTAATAACATTTCACAATTAAATATATATAAGAGTAACAAAAATCATGATCTTGAACAAGAGGTCAACACTACACAAACTATAGTAAAATATAGATTGGGACCTTCTAAAAATTCATATATCCAAGTTAAACTTATTATTCAAAAAATTAATTTTATTGAACACCGGATTTTTAGAAACATAGAAACATGACGGCCGAAAAAGAACACATGGTCTATCTGATCTGCCCTTCCATATTAACCACTATAACAGTCCCCTTTTTTCCTTTAGTAATCCTCTGTGTTTGTTCCATGCTTTTTTGAATTCAGATACTGTCCTCATCTCTACCACCTCCAATGGACGACTATTCCACTCTTTCCTTAAATAATATTACTCCTGATTCTATCCCCTTTCAATCTCATCCTATGTTCCCTCATAGCAGACCTTGCTTTCAATCGAAAGAGGCTCTCTTCCTGTGCATTCATGCCACAGAGGTATTTAAATGTCTCAGTCATATCACTTCTATCCCGCCTTTCTTCTAAAGTATACATATTAAGTTCCTTAAGTCTGTCTTCATATGCTTTATAACAAAAATCACTAACCATTTTAGTAGACACCCTCTGTACGTACTCCAGCCTGTTTATATCCTTTTGAAGGTGCGGTCTCCAGAATTGCACACAATACTCCAAATGAGGTCACACCAAAGATTTATACAGAGGCACTATCACCTCCTTTCTTCTGCAGGCCATTCCTCTCCCTATGCACCCAAGCATCCTTTTCGCTTTTGCCATTGCCTTTTCTACCTGTTAATAGAAAATAACCCCTTAGGTCCGGACACTATAATCACATCAAAAAACCAAACCTATAAAGATATACGACCTACTTTTACAAACTTTTTTTTTTGTCGGAGCTATACCGTAGGAAGGTCGAAATAGAAAACGACCCTCTCCAAGCGGGTAGCTACTTTTTCTCAAGTGAGGTTCTTCACCAAAAAACGTAAACTTTTCAAAACCAAATGAATGATAAAATACACTTATCTCAGTTCATCATGTTATTTCAAATGCTGGTATATATAGTCCAAATGCACTGCTGGTATATATAGTCCAAATGCACGACGCGCACGTTTCGGGCTCCTATGCCCTGTATCAAGTGCAAATCCCAGAGAACATATACAGCAAACAAAAAACGCCATCAGAGCTCTGATGAGGGCATTGAATCAGAAAGGATTAAAGTTTTGCAAGAAACAAAATTTGCTGTAGAATCTCTATGGATTGAAATTCCATGTAAAAAGGGGAAGGCGATGGCAGTGGGGGTGTACTATCGTCCGCCTGGCCAGAATGAACAAATGGATGATGAAATGCTCAAAGAAATCAAGGAAGCTAGCAAAAGTTACAGTGCAGTAATAATAATGGGTGATTTCAATTACCCCGGCATCGACTGGGTCAGTGTCACAACAGGACATGCTAGGGAGATAAAGTTCCTAGATGAAATAAATGACTGCTTCTTGGAGCAGCTGGTTCATGAACCGACCAGAGGGGAAGCAATATTAGACCTAGTCCTTAGTGGAACACCAGATGTAGTGCAAGAGATAAGGGTGTTGGGGCCACTTGGCAATAGTGATCATAGCATGATCGCCTTTGATTTAATTAGTGGAGGAGGGATAGTAAGGAAATCCACAGTACTACCCTTTAACTTTCGAAAGGGAGACTATGATAGAATGAGGAAAACAGTTAAGAAAAAACTAAAAGGAGCAGTTGCAAAGGTTAAAGACGTACATCAAGCTTGGGTGTTGTTGAAAAATACTATCTTGGAAGCCCAGACCAGCTGTATTCCACGCTTTAAGAAAAGTGGAAGGAAGTCTAAAAAATTGCCAGCATGGTTTAAAGCTGAGGTCAGAGAGGCTGTTGTTGCCAAAAAAGCATCTTTCAAGAAATGGAAAAAAGAGCCAAATGATGAAACCTGGAAACAGCACAAGCACTGGCAAGTCAAATGCAAGGCATTGATAAGGCAGGCAAAGAGAGAATTTGAGAAGAAGCTTGCTGCGGAAGCAAAAACGCGAAATAAAGACCTTTTCAAGTACATTCGTAGCAAAAAACACGTGAGAGAGTCAGTTGGTCCATTAGATGATAAAGGGGTTAAAGGAGCACTAAGAGGCGACAAGGCGATAGCGGAGAGACTGAATGAATTCTTTGCTTCGGTCTTTACTGAGGAAGATGTAGGGATGTTACCCACGACTGAAGTGGTATTTAAAGGTGTGGAAGAATTGAAGGAAATATCGATACATCGGGAAGATGTCTTACAACTATTAGATAAACTGAAGAGTAGCAAATCACCTGGGCCGGATGGTATACATCCAAGGGTGTTGAAAGAACTGAAATTTGAGATTGCAGACCTGCTATCAGTAATCTGTGAACTATCATTAAAATCATCTCTAATACCTGAGGATTGGAGGATCGCCAATGTAACACCAATTTTTAAAAAGGGCTCGAGGGGTGATCCGGGAAACTACAGACCGGTGAGCCTGACATCAGTACCGGGAAAAATGGTAGAAACCATCATAAAGAATAAAATTACTCAGCATATAGATAGTCATGACCTAATGGGAGACAGCCAACATGGCTTTAGACAAGGAAGATCTTGTCTTACTAATCTGTTATGTTTTTTTGAAGGAGTGAATAAACAGGTGGACAAAGGTGAGTCGGTTGATATTGTGTATCTGGACTTTCAGAAAGCCTTTGACAAGGTCCCTCATGAGAGACTTTTGGCAAAACTAAAGAGTCATGGGATAGGAGGCAGTGTACTACTGTGGATCAGGAACTGGTTAAAAGATAGAAAGCAGAGGGTAGGGCTAAATGGCCAATTTTCCCAATGGAGAAAGGTGAATAGTGGTGTACCCCAGGGATCTGTGCTGGGTCCGCTGCTTTTTGACATATTCATAAATGACCTGGAAAGTGGAATAACGAGTGAGGTTATCAAATTTGCTGATGACACAAAACTATTTAAAGTTGTTAAAACCCAGGAGGATTGTGGAAAATTGCAAGAGGATCTTGATAAATTGGAAGACTGGGCATCAAAATGGCAGATGAAATTTAATGTGGAGAAGTGCAAGGTTATGCACCTAGGGAAGAACAACCCAAACTATGGTTACACGATGCAAGGTTCCACATTAGGAACCACCACCCAAGAAAAAGATTTAGGCGTCCTTGTGGATACCATGTTAAAACCCTCGGCCCAGTGTGCAGCGGCGGCCAAGAGAGCAAATAGAATGCTAGGTATGATAAGGAAAGGTATGGAAAATAAAACAAAAGATATTATAATGCCTCTATATCGTTCCATGGTGAGACCGCACCTTGAATATTGTGTGCAATTCTGGTCGCCGTATCTTAAAAAGGATATAGCGATTTTAGAAAAGGTTCAGAGAAGAGCCACCAAAATGGTAAAGGGGATGGAAGGCTACTCCTATGAAGAAAGGCTAAAAAGGTTGGGGCTCTTTAACCTGGAAAAGAGACGGCTGAGGGGAGATATGATAGAAGTCTATAAATTAATGAACGGAGTGGAACGGGTAAACGTAGATCGATTGTTTACCTTATCAGAATATAGAAAGACTAGGGGACATGCAATGAAGCTACAGGGTAAACTATTTAAGACTAATAAAAGAAAATATTTTTTCACTCAACGTGTAATCAAACTCTGGAATTTGTTACCGGAGGATGTAGTAAAGGCTGTTAGTGTAGCTGGGTTTAAAAAAGGTTTGGACAAGTTCCTGGAGGAAAGGTCCATAAACCATTATTAAGAAGGGACCCAGGATATCAATGCTTGAACCAATACAAGCATTGTGGAACCTGTGTCCCTTGGGGAAACTGCTAGGTACGTATGACCTAGATTGGCCACTGTTGGAAACAGAATACTGGGCTTGATGGACCTTGGTCTGACCCAGTATGGCATATCTTATGTTCTTATGTTCTTATGTTAGAATGATGGGTGGATGGGGCGGAGCCTGATGTCCAGCGGGTAAGACGCTTCGCGCTGAAGCTCCCGAGAGGCCTACTTAGAATCCTGACTTAATACCTATACAAACTTACTATCTCGCTCCGGGCTGACCGAGGTACCTCGGGGGGGATGGCGGCCCATAAACCAGCGCGCTTGGACTTCGGGTCTCCTTCTTCTTCTCACGGAAAACGCTCCAAAACAGAGGTGTCCTCCCCACAGAAGATGGTTCCCTTTCGTGAAAACCCCGAAATGCACCTGGAGATTTTAGAGGAAATACGCGGCGTGAAGGAATTGGTGCAGTCCAATGGAGAAGCGCTTCGAGCCATGCGAGAAGACTTTGGAGTGCTCCAGGACCGACTTGAAAGTCTCTCATTACGGCAGGACAATATGGCGGGGGTCCTCGACTCGCACGCGGTGCGCTTGGGCAAACTGGACAAGGCTGAGCGCCAGATACAGAATCTTCAAAAGGAGTTAGAAGATAGCAATAATCGAGCCCGCCGCAACAATGTGAGGCTCATTGGCATACCGGAGGGGGTGGAAGCAGGAGATATAAGAGAATTCCTGCTCAAAACTCTTCCCTCCTTGCTGAAGATCACTTTTCATAGAGAACTGGAAATCGATCGTGCACACCGTGTTCCTACCCACATGGCGCTCAACCGAACGACCCCCCGGCCTATTATCTTTCGCTTGCTACGATATCAACAAGTGGAACAAATTTTAAATGCTGCCCGGGCGAATCATCATTTGGAATTTGAAGGTCACAAAGTCTCCTTCTTCCCTGATTTGGCAAAGCCTACCGTTGACCGTCGGAAGAAACTCCTTGCTTTTCGCCCTCGACTTCAACAGCTACAGGCTCGCTTTGGCCTGTTGTATCCAGCGAAGCTCTGAGTGACTCTCCACAACCAAACCAGGACATTCGAAGATCCTGATCTACTATCAACATTTTTAGACTCCAAGGAAGCAGAGCAGATGCGCTAATCCAAAGACTTGGACTTTTTATTTGCCGGCTCTGTCCGCCATTTTGAAGGGCCCGATGCGGCGGTCATAGTCAAGCACAGAGACTACCTGGACTTTCTTTCTTTCTCTATATGACTTTTTTTTTTTTGGTCTCCTATCCCTCCATGATGTGTGCCTCGGTCGGATTCGGAGCACGCACAGTCCTACAGGTTATGTGTTTTTTCAATTTCGGCCTTCTCTGGGGTTTCTCCCCGCAGACACATGGTCGCCAGTAATTTCTGGGGTTCTGCTTCTTCTCTACCGCACTGCGGTTTTTCTTTTTTAATGTGGGGCGCTTCATTGTATTATATTAGCTTATTTTCTTTTATGCCATGTGTACAGCCAGATACAGTCACTATGAGGGACCTTGTGAAATTATGTGCGCTATCATGCTCAGAATTTTTAACTTTTCTGAATGGCCTTATGTAAAATCTTATCACTCAACGTAAAAGGCATTAATAGTCCAATCAAAAGAAAGAAAATCCTTAGCTATCTTAGCCATGAGCATGCTGATTTAGTGTTTCTTCAGGAAACGCATCTAAACTCTGCTGAAACACTGAAACTCAATGCTAAGCCTTACATGGTTGCTGCCTATTCTCCCGCCGTTTCCAAACGGTGCGGGGTTGCCATTCTGGTTAAGAAATCTTTGCAAGCTACTGTAATTGATACTAGCGCTGACAAGGAGGGTAGATGGGCCCGTGTACACCTTAGGGTTGGAGATAGTGAATTCACGTGTATTTGCATTTATGCTCCGAATGTGGACAACCCTGTTTACTATGCAAGTATTGCGCAGTTGGCACAGGCCTCTGCCAATGCTCCATTAATACTTGGTGGTGATTTTAATCAAGTGTTAGACCCTTTGATAGATAGACAGCCGCCTCGAACGAGTAGTCCACCCAAGAGTCTTGCTACCCTTACAGCTCTGATGCAAGATCTTGCGCTGGTAGATATATGGAGGCTGCTTCACCCCTCCGACTTAGAGTTTACTTTTTTTTCTGCCCCCCATCACTCCCAATCTAGAATAGATTTCTTTCTCATTTCCAAAGCACTGATTTCTCAAGTGGACACGGCTAGGACTCATCCTCTCCATATTTCAGATCATGCTGCCATATCTTTATCATTACATGTCACTGTGCGGGACGATTCTCCCCGAGCTTGGTTTTTTGATAGATCCCTACTAGGTCAAAAAGATTTTCAGGTTGATATAAAGGCCGCTATCCAAGATTATTTTCAGTTTAACTCACCCCATGACACAGCGAGCTGGGCTTGGTGGGAGGGTTTTAAAGCATCTATCCGCGCAACTATAACTAGCTATCAAATTCGGCAGGGGAAACAAAGAAAGCAGCACTTACTGATTCTAGAGCAGCAGATACAAGCTGGGGAGCGTCTCCTCACGTCCCGTACTGACCCATGTATTTTACTCCGTTTACAACGCTTGCGTTTTCAATACAATCAGCTTTTGTACACTGCTGCTGTTAAAAATATTGAATCACAACAAGGGCTATATTATCGGGAAAATAACCGTGCTGGCAAATTATTAGCAAATGCCCTAAAAGGTCAAAAAGAAGCCAAGCGTGTTACCGCCCTCCGTAATCCGTCGGGGGGGGGGGGCTTGGTCACTAAAGATACAGAAATCTTAGAACTCTTTCGTGATTTTTATACTCGGCTTTATCAGTCTGAATGTGATTTTGAGCCAGAAGTATTTGAACGCTTACTTTCAGGGGTACAAAGACCGACCCTATCTGACGAAGATAGAGTGGCCATGGACACACCATTTACTTTATCAGAAATTCATTCTGCTATCAAGAAATGTGCCTCAGGTCGAGCCGCAGGCCCAGACGGTCTCCCTGCTGAATTCTACAAAACCTTTCACGCTGACTTAGCTCCAGTTTTGAAACTTTATTTTTCTGCTCTGGCCGAGGAGGGTTCTCCGTCTGGGTCCTTTTCAATGGCAAATGTAGTAGTTTTTGAGAAAGAGGGGAGAGACCCGCAACTAACAGCTAATTATCGTCCAATTTCCCTCCTAAACGCGGACTATAAAATATTTGCCACCATTCTCTCCACCCGGCTCTCTGATAGGATGTCTACCTTAATACACCCAGATCAATGCGGTTTCATTCCTGGTAGATCAACTGCTGACAATGCTCGGACTCTATGTCATGTACTGACTGCCGCAGTTAATCTTGATCGCCCATTTGTTGGCCTCTCACTTGATGCTGAGAAGGCCTTTGATCGTTTAGAGTGGCCCTTCCTGTTTGCAGTCCTCCGCTGGTACGGATTCGGGGAAGGTTTTCTCCGTTGTCTCCGCACCATGTACGCACAGCCTACAGCCAGTATATGTGCCAATGCTTTAAAGTCTCAGCCTTTTCCCCTTCAACGCGGTACTCGCCAGGGATGCCCACTGTCTCCACTTCTTTTCGATCTTGCACTCGAACCCTTGGCTTTACTAATCCGGCAATCGGAGGAGATTCATGGAGTCCCCTTCTCCCATAGGGAAATCAAAATTTCAGCGTATGCTGATGACCTTATGCTTTTTGTCTCTATAGACTCAGTACCGGCTGTCCTAGAGCAAATTGGTAAATACTCACAACTGTCCGGTTATAAGATAAATTGGACCAAGTCGGTAGCCTTTCCATTAAATCCTTTACTTCATCAGGCAGATATGCAACCCTTCCCCTTTTTATGGCAACCTCGCATGGTCAAATACCTTGGGGTTCACTATTGTTCTCCTTTGGAAGACACTATCTCCTTCAATGCCAAAGACTTAACCTCTAAAGTCCGGGCGCTTACTCACCGTTGGACTCCTTTAACACTTACCTGGTGGGGTCGCTTAGAAACCATAAAAATGATGATTGTTCCGAAAGTGAATTATATTTTAGAAATGTTGCCCTGTCTCTTACCTCGACGTACATATAAAGATATAGAGGGCCTTCTGACTAGATACTTATGGCAAAACAAGACACCTAGGATAGCGAAACATAAGCTGCAAGCAGATAAGGAAAATGGGGGTGTCAGATTCCCTGATTTCCTGAAGTACCATCAATCTTTTCTTCTCAAACAAGGCGCTCGTTGGCTGGAAGATCCAGTACCGAGTAGACCTGTGTGGCTAGACATAGAAGAGGACCTTTGCAAACCGATTCCTCTTACTTTTCTCCCTGGTATGACTCTCCCATCAGACTCCCACTATCCACCAATGCTTTTAGACACTTTAGGTGCCTTTAATACTCTTATGCAATCTTTAGACTCCCGACTCTGTCCGTTAGACAGGCTCCCGCTTTGGTACAATACTCGATTTCGAATACAAAATAAGCCGATGGCGTGGAGCCCCTGGTACACTAGGGGCATTTGGCTTCCTAGCCAGTTGTTCCTTGATGGTCGCTGGAAAACTTTTAGTGAATTGCAAATTGAATTTGGTCTCCCAGCGAAACACTACTTTCAGTTGGTGCAACTTCAGCATTGCCTTCGGAGTGCTAAGGTGCTCCCGCCATCGGCATCCCCTACACAAGGTTGGTCGGAGACTATCCGATCTATCGGTAGTTCACCGGGTGTAGCATCCAATTTTTACAAAACCTTATGTAATGCTATAACTAGAGATGCCCCTATAGCGCAGAAAGCATGGGAGAGAGAATTGCATGTGACTTTGACCCCGGAGCAATGGAGCCTTGTCTGGAGTAGAGTGACACGGGTTTCCCGATCCGCCTCACTTACTCAGACACTCTTCTTTCTAGCCCACCGGTGTTTTTACACTCCTGACAGATTAGCCAAATGGAACACTACTCAGGGCAATAGTTGTTGGACATGCCATGCGGCCATTGGTTCACTACCTCATGTTATGTATGAATGTCCCGCACTACAGTATTACTGGCGTCGGGTCTGGGGTCGTACCCAGTCTATTTTGCACTTTCAAGAGCCCCTTTCTTGGAGGATAGTGGGACTTCGCTCAGCTGCGGGGATCCCCTCTCTTCCAAAAACGGCTTACTTCCTTTTGGACTTTATGCTTGGCATTGCTATTTCCCTAATTACGAAATACTGGAAAAATAGCTCCCATCTGAGCCCCAATGAATGGTGGAATCATGTCTGTCTCTACAGTAAATATGAACAAATACCTCGTATGTTTGCTTCCCCCATTCAGACTCCTCATCATCGGTCTAAATGGAAGATGCTCAATGACTATGTACATTCTGCTAAATGCTCTAATCTGACTGTCTAAATTTGTATATATCTCTGTCCCATGATCATTCTGTATCGTAGATACTCTTTTGATCGTTTTGCTGTATAATCACTGTTGTTTAGAAGCGCTCACATGCTGACATAATCGGCTAGAGAAGAAGCATGGGGGTGGGGGGTAATTGGGTTTACTTTTCCTTATTGTATACTTGTTTTGTCTCCTTTGGTGTGTTGTTTCTTTTGTTTGTTGCAAAATGAAAATAAAAGTTAAAAAAAAAAAAAAAAAAAAAAGAATGATGGGTGGACAGAGGAGTGATGGTGCCAGGCAGATCAGACAGAGGTGAGGCAAGCATGAAGAGATGCAATGCAGGAAAGGGTAGCAGTGCAGGACATGGGGTGACAGAACCTCACAGGCAGACAGGTCTCTACACAGCTGACACATGCAGATAGACAGACCAAGGGAATGCTGGCAATTGTGGCGAGGGTATTATGGGCTGGCAGCACAAATCTGCAAAAATATGACTGTTACAGGCATGCACACTATTTGAGTAGGACAGGCATGAGAAGAGGGAACAATGAGGAATTAGAACCCATGAACACTGCCAAGAATGGCATTGTATTAATCAGTAGGCTATACCTCCATGGTGTATGTCACAGTAATGGCTGGGTACAGAAGGACTGCAGGTCACCACACAAACTGTCTGCTCTGAGTGCCAGGATAGGGTAACCCCACCAGTACCCATGATGCAATGCATATGCTGAATAGCTGTCTACAGCTGATCAGAAAATGGGGTCTGCACCTCTCCGGTACCTCAGCTTGGAAAGATGAACTGACAGTGCGTGATACTGGCACAGAGTAGCTACAGACCATGCTATTGTGCAACTTCTGTGTTCTCCCTGAGGGATAGGATGGGTGCCCAACACTAGGTCCGCAATATATGTGGTGCTAGAGATAGGCCCTGCTGTACATCCCCATCACTACCAGTGTGTGACAGGTGTTCTTTGCAGTGCAGCTGAAGGTAATTCGGTGTCCATCTTTATCCTGAAGTCACATGTGGCCCTCTGGGACCAAACACCACCTGTGTTAGGGTTTGGCTGACATGGGTACCTGTTATCAGGGCAGAGAGGTTTCCAGACTTGCATGAAGTTTGTGTAGCAGTGCCTTTATAGGCCAAAGTTGTATACACTACATTCCCCAAAGGGCTCATAATCACCTTTTTTGTAGGTAAGGAACAGGTGCCCCAGCCCCTGTGAAGCAACCTCCATCCTGCTGGTATAAGACAGCTCTCCAGAGTTGGTGGACCAGAGCCATACCTGTGGCTGGGGCAGACCAGAAGCAATGATGGGGCTAGAACTGGAAAAATCCCAACTGCCTCACCCCACTGTCTGCCAGTCACCAACAGACAGCACAGTCAGACTGCACTGAATAGGTGTTCTGACCATGAACAGTCTAACTGCAAACACTCCACTAGCCAGTCCATAGTGCATGCTCACAGAGAAACTATGTGTACCAAGCCAGCATCTCAGGGACTGGGGCCCCAGCAGTGAAAACACAACAGGATCATTGGCAACAAATAATGTGGAGTGCTATGTGGGAACCTAGACATGCCATGGTCACTGCTCAGTCAGAGTGAGTGCCCTCCCAGCATGCCATGCTGTGGCCACCCTGTCCATGCAGGCAGTGGTCGGGCACTACAGTGTCCCAGCCATTGCCCCTCACCCTGTGAAGATGCATCCTGGCCAATTTGCCCTGTCTGGGCCATACCCACAACACCTTGCTCCTCATTATGCACATATTCAGGCTAACACTGGTAACAGTGGGACATTGTAGTCCCGGTGAGGTGTGGGCAGCCACGAAACAATGGATAGATATACACACACACACTCCTATTGCAGCACTGTGCAAAGATAGGGGTGGGGGTTGACGACCATGCCCGCCACACTGGTCTTGATCACAGTGCTGACAATGCTAAACTGTGCAGGAGGTAGTAGTAGTGCCCTGGTGATAACTGCAGTTACTCCTTTGCTGATTCAATTACATTGGCTACCCGTTCAGGCTAGAATTATCTTCAAAACGCTACTTCTCACGTTCAAAGCCCTCAATAAGCTCTCTGCTCCTTCCTTATCTGACCTTATCCATACCACTTCACCAAACAGAGCAAGAAGATCATCAGCCATCAACTCCTTAAAACTCCCAAAGGCCCTTACAAGCTGCTCTTCTTCCACAGCCAATAGAGCCTTTACCCTCTGTGCCCCTAGGTGCTGGAATACACTACCTCCTGGCATACGGGCCATTGACAGCTTAACACAATTCAGGAAAGCCCTCAAACTCCACCTCTTTAACAAACATCTTATTGAGCCATTTACACCCATCGACTTCAGTGATTCCTCCCAGCTATTCAGTTCCATGGTATCTCAATAACATAAATAGGACGAATCGCTTTGTTTATTGAACATTTTATTAGCACCTGTTCCTAATAACTTGTAGCCATGCTGTAGTATTATATCTGTAAATAGACTGTAAATAGTTTCCCCTGTTATCCAAGTTCCTTCCCTTGTTATCTGTAAACTCATGCATGTTATTGTACTGAGACTTTTTGTTCTATGTGAACCGCGCTGATGCCGAATAGTGCGGTATATAAGTGAATGTAAATAAATAAATAAATAAATAAAATGCTGGGGCCAAAAGCCTGACTCTCCATGCATCTTTGGATTTTGGAGCCTGTGTGAGTGGGTGTTTGTACCCCTGTTTGCCGCTGCTTTGGGCTTTGCACATGTTGCTGTTGAATCTGCATTGTAGGGTAAAACATAGGGACATGCTCTGCAAGAACCACAGCTGGGGCTTGAACCTATGACGCTCTGCATCTGGACACACTGGCTGGGTGCACTGCACCACACTGTTGCCACAGATGCATGGTGGTCCCTGGGGCTACCTGTACTTTTCCTCAGCCAGACCTTTTATGTTGCACTGCTCACCACGTACTGGCATGGCCTAGGTCCACTGCAGGCAGGTGCCACTGCCCCCTCCAGCATGGGCACCCCTCCCCCGCCATGCTGACATGGCCATATGCTGTCGGTGCTGGTAATGCGCAGTCCCAGGCCATCGACTGTGTGGGTAGGTGGTTGCCTAGGGAGCAGGGTCTGGGGCATGGGGCATACATGAGCATCCTCACATCTCCCCCCTATCACCGCCTACCAATAGTCTGTCCCTTCCACTTGGGGGAGGGTTCGCTGGGGGGATGTCAAGTCAGTGCCCTGGCAACTGTGAGCTTGGGTGGACCAGATAGATGTAGGTGGATTGTGTTTGGCCTTCGTCACCTGCTGTCATGCTGATTTCCAGTTTCTGTGTTCCTATGTGCCACCTAGGTGCCTGCCTAGTCCTCCCTGTGCCCCTGCTGCCCCGCTACATGTCCCGCCTGCAGCTCCCTATGCCCCACTTGCAACATCGCCATAGTGGCCTTTCATACTTGGGCACTATGCTGGTGCTGGAAATGGACCACTACTATCACGTTTCTTGGGCTCCCTGTCTATGCTGTACATTGCTGACGCTGAAATGGTTTCTCTCTCCTGAAAATGTGCATCTAAGGGCAGGTTTTCATTCGCGGTAGGATTCAGCCCTTCAGTTCAGCGCGTTAGTGTGCAGGGAGCCTCTCTCCACCCACTCCCCGCCCAATGACCCCTTCCCCCCGCCCTCTCTCTCCACCCTCTGCGGTGTTTACCACGGCCGGAGACGTTAACGCTCGTTAAGTAACTTTAACGCACGTTAACATTACATACCACGCGTTAATGTTACCTAACGAGCGTTAACGTTACATAACGCGCGGTCTGTAATGTTACCGCAGTTTAGTAAACATACCACTAAATCTCAGCAGACAAATTCTAGACCATTCTTCAAGCTTAGCTCGTAGATCCCTCCTCATGTTATCTTCACCTTCCTGGGTGTATACGCTGTTGCAGATTTTGGTGAATTTCTCAAAGAGGCAAAACTTACCCAACAGTCCTTCTGCAATATCACTAACAAAGATGCTAAAAAGAATTGGACCAAGGACAGATCCCTGGGGCACATTACTGGTAACCTCCTTCTCCTCAGTGTGAGCTCCATTTACCTGTACCCTTTGTCACCTCCCACTCAATTTCTAACCAAAGCAGTAACTTTAGGGTCCATTCCTAGGGTGCTCAGTTTGTTTATAAGTTGCCTGTGTGGAACGGTGTTAAAGGCTTTACTGCAATCTAAATACACCATATCTAGGGCTCTCCCTTGGTCCAACTCACTGGTCTATTATAAAAGACAGAAGAGCTCAATCTGTATTTTATAATAGATACATACGTACAATCAAGGTAGAAATGTACAGGGATTAGGCCTTTTGAAAAGGAGGGACCTAAGAATTCATAGGATGAGAGTAAAACAATGCAGACTCAGGGGCAATGAAAGGAAATATTTCTTTGCACAAAGTGTAGCGGATATGTGAAACAACCTTCCAGTGGAGGTAGTGAAGACTAGGATAGTATCAGAATTCAAGAAAGCATGGGGCATGCACCAAGAATCTTTGAGGAAGAAGAAGAGATTGTAAAGAATGGACTGTTTGTTTGGATGGGCAAACTGGATAGGCCATGTGGTCTTTTTTCTGCTGTCATTCTCTATGTTTCTTTGGTTCACTATCAGCAATAACTCAGTGGCTTTCTAAGTGAGTAAACTAAGAAGCCTGGCTTGGGCATGAAGAATGAACTGTTGCAATGAGCAGTCATGATAGACTGGACTTTGGTCCTCATGTGAGGGCCAAGTTAAATAAACAGTAAGAAAATAAAGCCTGCTGTGCTTTATTGTAGTGTGCTGGCTTGTAAGTCTGGCTTGAGTCTGACGTAAAACTTTGCATAATTAGACATCGAAAGGGTATATAGAACGTGTCACATTCCTCCTCGATTCTCACCACCACCAAAAAGTTGTCTAATAGACAATTTTTTGGTGGTGGTGAAAAGTGAGGAGGACTGTGACAAATTCTATCTAACCTTTTTGATGTCTAGGACATCTGCACCTTGCCCACTCACAATCTTAAATGACAGAGGTGTAAGGCAGGGGTCTCCAAATCCAGCCCTGGAGGGCCACAAACCAGTCAGGTTGGCAGGATATCTCTAATGCATATATATCTCATGCATAGTCATTAGGGATATCCCGAAAACCTGACTGGCCGGTGGGCCCCATAGGACTGGGTTGGGGACCACTGTGCTAGCTAGTCCATAGTGCATGGTCCTGGAAAAGATGCATGTACCCAGAACTGGGATGTCAGCATACACAACAAACAGATAAATCAGTGATTAGGCCCCAAAAGAGAACCCATAAATATCACATGAGAGAAATACTATTACAGCACTATGGGGGAACCTAGCCATGCCGTGGTCACTGCTCTGTCAGGGTGAGAGTGACATCCCAGCAGAACATGCTGTGGTCACCCTGTCTGTGCAGGTGGTGGCCGGCCATTACAATGTCCGAGCCATTGCTCTATGCTATGTACAGATGGATCCAGGCCAGGCCAGCCTATCCTGGCTATTCCCACAGAACCTTGCTCCTCATTATGCACATTGGCAGGCCAATACTGGCAACAGTGCTAGCAGTGTGGACTGTGGAGGGTGTTTGCAGCCACCACACACTGGATAGACAGACACAGACTCCCCACACCTATGCCAGCATTGTGCAACTATAGAGGTGTTTGGCAGCCCTAGCCACCACACCAGTCCTGGGCAGAGTACAGGCATGGCTATGGTAAGTAATACTGTTGGGGTCACTCCCCAGGGTGGTAAACAATGTCAGACACCAGACCTGAAGCACACAGACATCAGAAACGTTGCTATGATGCAGCTCAATCAGCAAATTGTGCTTAACTTAGGAAGTGCTATCTGACAGTAATCATAGCAACCTTTTGATAGCTGTGTACCGTATTCCCAGGTTTAGGGTGGCATTGCTAAGGTATGCAAGTGCTAGTATTGGGAGATGCACGCAGGGCCCAATGTCCTGCCTCTCCAGGAGGCATTGGCTAATGGAGCCTGTGGGTGTGGGTGTGTCTGCCCCTGTTGGCTGCTGCTTTACGGCAGAGGTTCCCAACTCCAGTCCTGGTGTGCCAAACACTGTTCGGGTTTTCATGCTGTCCCTCATGAATATGCATGGGATACATCTGCAAACCATCGGGCGGCACATAGAAATGCAGCACAGGCATCTTTATTAGAGGCAGCATGGAACCTGAATGGCCCTCCAGGACTGCATTTGGGAGACTCTGCTCTAGGTAATGCGCCTGTTTATGGTAAAATGGGTAGGTGTTTTGGGCATTTTTAAGTCATCTGCAATAATGGTTCTGTCTGTATTAGCATGTTTTAGTAGTGGGAGAAATATGGGTACTGGGTTGGCAGAAACCACACCTGTGACTTTCTGCTTCTGAATACACCGGTTTTATGCACTGCACCACCATGTTATCCCACAGCCAGTGCATTCCTTGGTGATATCATGACTGTTCATCAGACAGGGCCTGTCTGTTGCAGTGCATGGCACCCACCTACACAGGGCTAGGCCACGTTCTGCTCTGGGCAGCTGCCACTGCCCCCTCCACCACCAGTAATCCTCTGCCACCATGCTGACATTCCCTTCTGCTGGTGGTGCTGGTGGAGCGCAGTCTCAGGCCATCCAGTGTGCGGGTAGGTGGCTGCCTATGGTGTGGGTTCTGGGGTAGGGGTGTCTGCATAGGTGTCCACGCTTCCCCCCAGCACCGCCTGCCAATGTTCCGTGCCCTTGGGGGTAGCTGCTGGGTACTATCCCCTGTGACACTGTGGGAAACACAGTCGTGCCCATGTTGGGCCTTCAGCAGTTGCTGTCTGGCTGCTCTGCTGTTCCAGCATTCGTATGGGCCACCTAGGCATCACCCTAGTCCGCACTGTGGCCCAGCTGCACCACAGCATATGCCGCCTGCAGCCCTCTGTATCCCCTTTTCCGGCATCTGTCCAGTTGCCATTCCGACATGCCCGCCCTGCTGTTGCCGCACATGTGCACGCCATAGGACACCTGTCCGATGGAGAGGAAAACCCTGCACAGCGCAATTTCACTGTGGGCTCATTCACCTTGTATGGGCACGGAGCATAGACTCTTCCACGATTAATATCCTTTTTTTGGGGCTTTCTCGGTGGGGAGGGGTTGATGTTTCCCATTAATATCACTATTGGCCAGCTTGGTTATGTTTTTTTTCCAGTTTGTTGAGGTCATTTTCAATGTTTAGGTGCCCTTTTGTTCTGTGCACATGTATCACACTTATCACTTTTTTTAGGTTTCCCAGCCTACACCCTACATTGCTGACACTGAAATGGTTTCTCTCCCCTGAAATGTGCATTTAACGGCAGGTTTTCAATCGCGTTAGGATTCAGCTCTTCAGATCAGCGCGTTAGTGTGAAAGGAGCCTCTCCCCGCCCACTCTCCGCCTATTGACCCCTTCTCTCCGCCCTCTCTCCACCTTCTGCGGTGTTTTACTGCGCCGTGGAACTTTACAATCGTTACGTAACGTTAACGCGCGTTATGAGATGTTAACGATCGTTAACACATCATAACGCACATTAACGCTACTTAACGATCGTTAACGTTACATAACGAGCGTTATGTAACGTTAACGCAGTTTAGTAAACATGCCCCACTGTATCCATTTTAAAATCCTAACCTTCTAGTACCCACCTAACTATTATATATAGTGGCAAAAATGGAAAACAAACCTAACCCTGGAGGAAGGATCAAAAGGAGTCTCCTACAGGGATATAAAGGAAATTACTGGGAAAGGATAGGAAATTTGAAATAAATATTGGCCAAAGTTTTATATAGGGCCAGACTTAAGCAACCTAAAGGTGTTAGAGGAATAGAGATACTTTGTATTGCTAAGTTCTGGTGACCACATATTGCAGAGGGAATTGGATTTAGCTCATACCTTGTCTCAGAAGTTCAAGTCAAGCAATATTCAGGTATGATGCGTATCCTTCTGCCTCCAGAGGGCATACAATCTAAGCTTGTATCGGAGGCAATGAAATGCTATGTGACTTGCCCAAGATCATGCAAAGCAGCAATGGGACTTGAACTGTGGCTGCTATAGATCTAGCCCAATGCTCTAATCATTAGGTCACTCCTCCATACTCAGCAGTGGGGGAAAGTAGAGCTTAATAAAAGGAGGTATGTATTAGTGATTAGCTGAATATTTTCCAGTAAGATATCTGGATGTATTATCAGGGTATGAGACCCTTATGAAAATAGCCGATACATGAACATTGCATTTTCTATATTGCACATATTTTCAATATCCCAGGGCAAGATGCAGGAATTTGAAGCTGCAAGGAAGACTCTATTGCTTGGAGAAAAAGCTTCATAAGAACATAGGAAATGCCAGACTGGGTCATATCAATGATCCATAAAGCCCAGTATCCTGTTTCTAACAGCGGTCAATCCCGGTCATGAGTACCTGGCATGATCCCCAAAGGTAAGGAAATTCCATACTGCCTATCCCAGGAATAAACAGTGGATTTCCCCAAGTCCATTTTAATAATGGTTTATGGACTTTTCCTCCAGGAAGTTGTCCAAATTATTTTAAACACAGCTTTTACTACATCCTCCAGCAACAAATTCCAGAGCTTAATTACATGCTAAGTAAAAATATGTTCCCTGATTAGTCTTGCAGGTACTACTTACGAGTCCCCTAATCTTTCTACTTTTTGATCTACATTTACCCGTTCCATTCCATTCATTATTTTATAGACCTCTATCATATCTCCCCTCAGCTATCTCTTCTCCAAGCTGGAGTCCTAACCTTGTAAATCTTTCTTCACGGGAGTATACAGCATTTCCATTGCCTTTATCATTTTGGTCACCGTTCTCTGTACCTTTTCCAATTTTGCTATCTTTTTTTAGATGCAGCGACCAGAACTGCACACCCCTTTCTTATCTCAACACCTCTCTTCATGAACACCACTCCTCTGGCAAATCCCTTTTATCTGTGCCTTTCTTTACCACTGCCAATTCCAGACTTCGTTCATTCCACCTTGCTGCTCCATATATCTGGAATAAACTACCTGAGTCTGTGTGTCAGGCTTCTTCTTTAGCCCTATTCAAATCCAGGCTGAAAACCCAACTGTTTGAGGCTGTTTTTGGATCCTGATGTTCCTCCCTCATTTGTCCACTGCTTACATAAGTTCATGGTTTTAGGCTTCATATCCCTTCACCATCCTTATTTAAATATGAATCCACATGGAAAACTGCCTTTTTCGCTGCAGGGCCCACTCTGTGGAACTGTCTCCCTGCACATTTATACATTGAACAAAACTTTAAGAGCTTTAGGTTCAACTTTTCATTTGATTTTCCAAATATAATCAATTACAAATAATTAAGTAAAATCTATTAGTACAACTCAAAGAGATCCCAATATAAGGAAAAAGAAAACAAAATATTATAGTCCACAAAAAGGGAGAAAGACTTTTTCAAATTAATAACATAATAAATCTAGGAAATCACAAGGAGACTAAACTCCATATCATAGCCAGTATCCTTCAATCCATCCGCCCTCTCAACCACAGAATCTATGGTCTCCCTACTAGACAAAAACTCCTCCAGCTGAAGTGGGTAAAAAAAAAACCAACATATCTCACCCCCTGAAAAACTATCAAACATTTACATGGATATCTCACAAAAAAAGAGGTGCCCAGAGCCAAGACACGAGGTTTAAAAGCCAAAAAGGCTTTCCTAAGTGCCTCTGTAGGTCTGGACAAATCTGGAAACAGTTGAATGGGGGATCCACAAAAAGAAACATTTCTATTCCTAAAATATTCTTTAAATACAGAGATTGTATCACTCTCTAAGACAAAAGTGACAAGCAATGTAGCACGAGACGGAATGTCGTCCTGGGTGTCCTTAAGGAACTCAGTCAAATTAAGTCCCTGAGATACCTGCTGTTGAGAATCAGCAACAGACCATCCAGGAGAACTACCCCGTACTGATAGGTAATAAAGTTGTGAAATAGATATAATATCAGCATTAGGTAATTTTAACATTTCATGTAAATATTTATGTAATAAAATCTCTGGAGATAGCAAATGGCACAAAGGAAAATTTAAAAACCTAATATTCTTAGATTTTATCACATTCTCATACATTTCTAACTTATGATTTAGCAATATATTATCCTTCACAACATGCAGACTGAGCTGTCTGTAGGGACTGACACAATGATTCACATTTACGAACTTGGTCACAAAGTAAATCCACCTGCTTTTCTACATGAACCAGCCCTGCCACTACATCTTGGGTAAAGGAGCAGAGCTGGGTCACCGTAGATACTAAGGTATGCTCTGTCCATGTCACCACCCTCCAAACGGCAGCCAAGGAGACCTGGGAATCCAAAATCTCCTTAGCCTCAGACTGAGGGGGAATCCAAGAGACCGGTATCAGTGGCCTCATCACTGGAGCCAGAGTGTCCCGTTCCAATGGAGAACTACATTCAGACTTAGCAGGAGTAGAACCCTGGGGAGGAGGAGGCGGAGTACGGTCAATGGAGCTCAAAGAGGCCCCCCCCCCTGAACTGTCAAATGGGGAGCCCTCGGCTAAGGATATGGCAGCCCCCAACAAAGGTATCAGATGACAATCCATGGGGCCACTCATCACAGAAGACGAAGCTGCCACTGCTGCTGATGTCACCACCTTCTTTTTCCGCTTCCCCATGGATACACACACTGTACCCTTGCGCTCTTCCGCTGCTCTGACAGGGCTCCAAGGAGCTCACAAGGAGCTAGAAATGCTCCTTGTAGTGCACCCCTTTGATGTGCGCCACCCGCGTGCGCTACCTGCGCAAGAGCAGGCAGAGGAAAATAAATTAGAGGTGAGAAAGCCCCCGAGTGCATCGGGGCCGTCCTTCCCAGAGCTGCCACTCCGATTACCTGTGGCTGGCTCAGAATGCTTCCTCCTCTCTGGCTCACCCAAAGCTGCTTTTCAAGCCCCTGAGGGCTTCAGGCCGTCCTTCCCAGAGTCTGACGCTCAGATTACCTGTGGCTGGCTCAGAATGCTTCCTCCCAAGAGCTTTAAAAAAGCCCTGAAGATATTCTTATTTGAGGATGCCTTCGGCCGATGAGGGTTATGCCCATCCGAAGTCCCACATTTTGTTGCCAGACAGGGCCTTCCCCTTCCCTTTCCCCTTCCCCTTAGAAGCAGAAGAGTATCCCTTTAACTGGTGGTTACCCACCATAAGAGGAAGGTCTATAATCCCATCAGTGATCTAAAAACTCCTCGTTTTTCAACCAATATAAAAATAAAATTACTAACAAGCAGCTAAGCTTTGCTTCTTGAACTTATATAAATTATTTCATAAATATTTAAAGGTTACAATCCAATTAATAAATTCTATATAAATACATACCCAACAGGCACAAATTATACAGCTTATGAAACTTCAATCCTATCTGTCATAAAGCTACTGTCATCCCTGGCATGTTCAGGGATGACAGTAGCTTTATGACAGATTGGGTAAAAATACTCAATAAATGCTCATTAGATCTTATGATCTTGTTGATTAATACCTCCAGACGCAGGACTGAGGCCCTTAAACCCAAAATAGACTCCAAAATAGAACAACTGAAAAAACAAGATAAGCATTATGATAAAGAAAGAAAAGATTTTGATAAGAATAGTTTGGAGTTTAAACAGGCAACCAAGAATAAAAAAATCAAAAAGTATAAAAGGGATGAAGAAGATTACAAACTCAATATGGTCTACTATTGGACATACAACAAAACAGAACAAAAAGATAGACACAGAAGCTTTTCCAATAAAAGACCGTTTAGGTCCCCTAGACCACATTCTAAAAATAGATACCATCAGAAAAAGTATAACAGACCCCAATCTAGATCTCCATCTCCACTACAGGAAGAAGCAAGATTACACAAAAGGTCACGCCATCACACAAACGATCGGTTAGACCCCTCTGGGTCCTTATTTTCGTCAGTTCCTTCACATCCCTCTAGGCAACCACGCAGTCCCAAGAAGGATTTTCACAAGGAGACCCTTTGGAAAGGAGGTGGAAGAGACACATTTCACAGGTCACCAAACAATTGGCAGGCCAGACCCAGAGAACCTCCATTGACACATGGAATGGCCCCAGAGAAAGGCCATTCACGGGAACTTGCAGCCAAGAGACAGCTGGATTGGGACCTGTGAGTAATGTTGTCAATCTATCTAGTTATCAACTTACGGACAATGAAATACAAGTATTAGAGAAAGGATTGTCCTATGTTCCCACTAAGCAGCATGACAAGTTCACTACATGTGTAGAGTTATACAAATTTTTTAGAAAGATTAGAATAACAGAATTCTTTAGAGGGTCCAAACATGACGTGGCTGACCCATCAATAGTCAAAAACCCGTCCACATGGGTCCCTCCCAATAACAATGCCATAATCACTGCATATGAACATATAGTCATGTCTAAGGTAGCTAAATTATATCAACAGAAACGCACTCATAATTACTATAATTTGACAGGTCCACATAAAATGGCCTTGAAAAACCTACAGTCCAATAATATTATTATAAAACCGGCCGACAAAGGCGGAGCAATAGTTGTTCAAGATAGAGACAACTATATTAAAGAAACAATGCGCCAATTAAACAATACAGCATTCTATGAGAAAATCTTTGATGATCCAACATCAGTCATACAGCAGAAAATTGACACCTTACTCTATATTGGCAAAGAAGCTGGTTATCTCACTACTCATGAGATCAATTTCCTTAAAGTTTCTCATCCGGTCATACCAACAATATATATGGTACCAAAAATTCATAAAACACTCGTTAATCCGCCAGGACGACCAATAGTGTCCGCCATAGGTTCTCTGCTTGAACCTCTTTCCAAGTTTTTAGACGTATTATTAAGACCTTTCGTTCCAATTATTCCGTCATACGTACACGACTCCACACATATCATCAATATCTTGCAAGATTTTGAAGGATATAACAGTGATCTTCTGCTGGTCACATTAGACATTAATTCGTTATATACGAATATACCACAACAAGCAGCTTTAGAAGTGTTAACTGACACTCTCCTTTTAAGGCCTAAACCCATCCGTATCCCAACCTTTTTCTCACACAATTAGCCACATTGGCTATGACTGAGAATTATTTCAACTTTAGGGGTATTTATTATAAACAGATAAAAGGAGTTGCCATGGGGTCATCCATGGCACCAGACGTTGCCAACTTGTACGTTGCTCAATTTGAGAAACAATTCATGACACGACATCCATATCAATCTAATATCAAACTATGGAAGCGGTACATTGATGACATCCTCATCATCTGGGAAGGCACAGAACAACTATTACAACATTTTTTCGCATGGTTAAATAATTTGGACCCTAACTTACAGTTTGAGGGGCATTTCAGTGCAGATAAAATCTCATATTTAGACATCATGATTAAAAAAGATACTAATGGATTTTCTACAGATCTTTTCCAAAAACCAACGGACCGTAACACTTTATTGAAATTTGATAGTTACCATAACCCCTCACTTAAACACAATCTACCAATCAGCCAATTCCTTCGGATCAAAAGACTATGCACATCAGATGCAGATTTCGAACAACAAGCAGTCAGGATGCATAATAGATTTAAAGATAGAGGCTATTCTTCTAAATGTATCAAAAAAGCATATGTTAGAGCATGCATGACAGAACGTTCCACTCTATTGCAAAAGAAAGATCGACAAAAAAAAGCAGACAAGATTGTTTGTGCTCTTACATATACTCAACTTTCTAAACCAATCATCAATATTCTAAGAGAAGAATGGCATTTACTCACCTCTTTACCACAATTTTCTACTAAACGCTTAATGATAGCGTATAAAAGGAATCCCAATCTTTCCAATTTATTAGTCACGTCAGCTTTCACAAGGTGCAACCCTCCACCTAAGATTAAAGGTCACTTCAGTTGCGGAAACTGTTCAGTTTGCCTTCACACCATTACAGTCAAAAACAGCTTTATTCATCCCACAACATTACATAAAGTATATTTACACAACTACACAAATTGTAAAACGTCCAATGTTATATATCTGGTGTTATGTCCCTGTAATTTGGTATATATCGGTAAGACTACGAGAGAAGTGCGCACGCGCATTATTGAGCATAGGAGCAGTATTTCAAGAAAAATTGCAGATAAACCTCTGGTAACACACTGGGTCACAACAGGTCACAAAATTAGCGATTTAAAGTTCTTGGTCCTGAAAAAAGTTACACTACATTGGAGAGGTGGAGACATCAACAAGGCCCTTTTAAAACTTGAACAAAGGTTCATTTATGAGTTCAACAGTCTGGAACCTAACGGACTTAATCAAGAGGTAGACCTCTCTGTGTTTTTATAGATACTTCAATTTATCTATCCAGTGACCATATTTATGCTTATCAGCAAGCCACTCATATTTTTGATAGCTTTATTCACTATTCGGACATTATTCACCACATCTTAAATATCACTGTTTACAAATATAGCAGTGTTCACCAAGGAAGCTTATCATATAAATTGGTTGGCAAGCATGAACAATATCTTGCATCAGCATCGTTTTTATGATATTTTCTGGCATGGTAGTTAATCTTAAAACACAGAACTTCATATGGAACTTTAAATTTCGGTTGATGAGTCCTGTCAAATAAGCTCCTCCCCACTTAGTAACCTCTCCCGATTTTGGCGGGAATTTGACGTTTAAAATCTGGCTTCTCACAAGCGCTCTTCAAAGTTCTCCTCTACTGCTGGCGGCAGGAAATTCAGTTTTTCAGGTATGTTGTCTGGCTTCTGTTTACAACCTTATGGTACAATATCATCGGCGGATGTTTTATATTATCGTCAGTTTTGGATCGTGCCTTTGTTTTTAAGCTTAGTACAGCGGTGTTATTCTTACATAGCGATCACACAGGACTCCTGTAGTCTTAATGAGTACTGCCGGTTTTACCTTTTTTACTTTTTCACATTAAATGTTTTCAAGTCATCAATACTCTCATTTTTAACTAGTACTGTCGGGTAATTTCCCGCCTTTATTAAGTGTAGTTTCAGTCTCATAAACAGTTTATTTTAAATATAACACAATCTGTTTTTTCCTCTACGATTAGAATAGCGGCTCCTCTTGCCCTACATTAGGACGACACGATCAACGCACCTTTTGAGTCTGGGTCAGTTTACATGTATTTCATTCATTTATAATCATATAACATAATTTTTATGTATTATAACTCCACAGCACCATGATCCTTTTAAACGGTTTACAATAAGTTCAGGTTTATCACGTTATAAAGTACTGTTTTCAACATCTATCGTTACGGCGTCCTGCCGGTGTAGACTCAAAATAAGTATTGCTAATTGCTAATACTAGTCATCATGTGCCATTCCTCCCCACAAGTCTCCGGTTTTTTACGAGTAGTCAATTGATTTTAAACATTATGATTACCTTCTACATTTCATGTTTACAAGCACTATAGGGAGATTAATACAAGTGGTGCATATATTAACACCATCATCGATTCAATTTTACATATTTATATGCTGTTTTAAATAGTCATCGCTTCAAGTTGATTGTCCAGTATGGTTTTACTGTTCAATAAGGTGACGGTCCTATTAGACAAGGGAATTTCTTGGCTATTTATCCAACTGGTCCTCCTTACAACGTTATGTAAGGCACAGTAACTTCCACTGCATTTTTCCATAGCAATATATCACACATCTAGATAAAGATGAATTAACTAAAGGTCCAACAGATAATTTTCAGTTCCTACCATTTTCGTTTACACTGTCCCTTAGTACCATCAATTTTAAGTAAAGGGCATTGCAACAGTCAAGAGCATCACAAGAATAGATCAATCTCAATTGTTTTTTCATACTACCTCATGATAATTATGTATTTAATATACATCATATGTTTCCATGAACACAATTTTACATAGATTCACATGACATATACATGAATATTTTTCATAGCCTAATTAGTCTAATCTCTTTTTTCCCGTTTGTTTCTTGGTTTTGTTGTTTTTGCCAATGGTTCATATTTCAATCAACAGTTCATTGAACAATTCTTGAACATGATGCAAACAAACTAATAAATCGACTCAGGTTAGTGGTCCTATTGAGTATTCTAACATCCTAATTACACTATAAGGATCAATAATATCCTTTGAATGCTCAAAGGGATAGTTTTTTATCTATGCACTATCACCATTATTATTATCATCACTTTTCGTCCGTTTATATATATTTTTATATTTTTATTTTTTATATTATCATTATTATATTATCTTCATCCCTCCTTTTCTCTGCAAGTACTATTATGCTTTAACAGCAGTAATTTGTAGTTTAATATCTATTTGCTATAGACTCAATTCAATATTTGTATTTTACCATTTTACCAATTTTTACACTTTTACATGTTCAGTTGGTTTATCATCATTTTGTATTTTTTAACACAGTATCATCCCTTTTATGCATTTATTATTATTATTATTATTGTTCATTTTCATTTTCAACACATGTTTATTACATACACCAATTATTATCTATTGGTCTGCCTGATCCTTTGGTTTCAATCCTCATGTCCTGCGTCTCCCTAATAATCTTTTAGAGAGTTTTTAATGTATATTTGTGTGATCCCCATAACTATTTTAAAAAGACTCATAGTTAATGTACACTGCTCTATATCAGTTTACACAGTTATAAGGGTAATCACTTTGGCAATTGCAATGATTTACTTGTTATTTTTTATTGTATATATGGTATTAATCTAATTGTTTATGTTTTCCATGTATTGTTTGTTGTATTATTCATTTCACTAATTATTTATATTTTTAATTTAACAATATGTGCTATTCCCCTGTTTTTAAGCTTTGTACCCCCTGAAGAAGGCGTCCCACGCCGAAACGCGTCGGGGTCTCTGACCATCACCATTAAAGGCTCTACCAACATCCACATCTTCGTATCTTGCTCCTTTGTGTTTCCTATCCAATGTGCTTGCCATGGCCACACGTTTTAGGAGCAGGGATATGTCTGAACGCGCATGATGATGATGGACATAGCAAATCACCCTCTCTGGGTCAGGGTGAGGGACATGATCTGCCCCCCAACAGACCCACACTCTGAAGGTTTGCAAGGGGAGCAGTAGAGCTACATGATGATGGACTGTTGGACCAGCAACCACAATCCTTTTGGCAAATGGACAGTTGATGCAGATCTGTACTTGTGACAGGGCCACTGGCAGACAGGTAGTAAGCCTGATCAGCTCAACTGCCCCCACCACATTCTGGCATTGACCAGCAGAGGGTACAGTCAGTCTGCACCTGCTGTACCCTGCAAGGTGTTGCAGCCATACACATGTTAACTGCAGACAGTCTGCTAACCCATACTTAGTGCTTGTTCTCAGAGGAACTATGTGCACCCAGAGGTGGGATATAAGCACAAATACCAAGCAAGTATGTCAGTGATTGGGCCCCAAAAATAAGAACCCACAAATATCACTTGTGAGAAACATGGCATAGCACAATGTGGGGAGCTAGACATGCCATGGTCACTGCTCAGTCAGAGTGAGAGTGACTTCCCAGCATGACATGCTGTGGCCACCCTGTCCGTGCAGGTGGGGTTCGGGCACTACAATATCCCAGCCATTGCCCTATGCCTTGTGCAGATGCATCCTGCCCAGACTGCCCTGTAGGGGCCATACCCACAATACCTTGCTCATCATTATGCACATTGGCAGGCTAACACTGGAAACAGTGCAAGCATTGGGGGCTCAGTGAGGTGTAGGCAGCCACAAAACACTGGATAGACATACACAGACTCCCCTGCCCCCACCTATTTCAGCATTGTGCAAAGACAGAGGTGGTTGGCAGCCCTGGCTGCCACACCAGTCCTGGGCACAGTGCAGGCATTGCTAAGGTATTCAATACTGTTTGGGTCACTCTCTGGGGTGGTAAACACTGTCAGAAACTAAAAACCGAGCACACTCCACATATATCAGAAAGGTTGCTATGATGAATGTCTGTTAAAGAATTGTGTTTAATTTAGGATTTGTTATCTGACATTGATCATAGCAACCTTTTGATGTATATGGAACGTGTTTCCATGTTTATGACGGCATTGCTAAGGTATGCAGGTGCTAGTAGTGGGAGCTGCTGCTCCGTGCGGGGCCCAACAGCCTGACTCGCTAGGAGGCTTTGGATGGTGGAGCCTGTGGGTGTGGGTGTTTGTGCTCCTGTTGGCCGATGCTCTAGGGCAGAGGTTCCCAACTCTGGTTCTGGTGGGCCAAGCACGATTCAGGTTTTCAGGTTGTCCCTAATGAATATGCATGAGGTACATTTGCATACAATGGGGCAGTGCCTGCAAATGCATCTCATGCATATTTATTAGGGACAACCTGAGAACCTGAATGGTGTTTGGCCCTCCGGGACTGGGGTTGGGAACCTCTGCTCTAGGGTGTGCACATGTTTATTATCTATGTGCTCTGTAGAGTAAAACATAGGGACATGGCCTGCAGGAGCCACAGCTAGGACTTGAACCTGTGACCTTCTGCTCCTAAACACACTGACTGTGTGCACTGCACCAAACTGTTGCTACAGAGACAGGTCATTCTCTGGGGATACCATGACTGTTCTTCAGACAGACCAGGTATCATCAGGGTACGTAGGGGCCCAATAAAAAGACTCTCCACCTGAATTGAATTGTCGCCAGTCTTTGTGTACCTGCCTGGTTGGTTCTTGGTGCGCAGTCCCAGGCCATCCAGTGTGCTGGTAGGCAGCTGCCTATGGTGTGGGATCTGGGGTAGGAGTGCTTACATAGACATCCACGCTTCCCCCCGGCACCGCCTGCCAATGTTATGTGCCCTTTGGGGTACCTGCTGGGTAATATCAATTGGGGCACTGCGGGACACACACTCGTGGACATGTTTGACCTTGGTCAGTTGCTGGCTTGCTGATTTTCAGTTTCTGCATTCCTATGTGCCACCTAGGCATCTGTCTAGTCCACCCTGTGCCCCAGCTGCCCCACTGCATGTCCCACCTGCAGCCCCCTGTACCCCATGTGCAGCCTCACCGTCATGCCCTTTCATACTTGGGCACTATGCCATTGCTGCACATGTAGCACTACTATCACTACTCTTGGTCTCCCTGCCTTTGCTGTACATTGCTGACTGAAATGGTTTCTCTGTCCTGCAATTGTGCCTCTAGCACGAGGTTTTCAATCACGGTAATGTTCTGCCCTACATTTCACAGCGTTAGTGTGCCTGGAGCCTCTCACCGCCTACTCTCCACCCATTGACCCATTCTGTCTGCCCTCTGGAAAGACTTACTCCACCCTCTGTGTGCTTTAATGCCGCTGGAGACGTTATCGTGCGAAACGTAAAAAACATACCCCATAGAGAGAGAATGGAAAAAATCTAAAAGAGAAGAAAGGACAAATGGATAGCTTGCAGAAGACAAGAAAAGAAACAGAAGAAAGTCACTGGAGCAATTACAGCTGAAAAATAAAATCCCAAACAGAAGGAAGAAAACTACTTTGTATTTTGAATTTATTAACTGGAATATGTCAGGTCTGGGAAGTGTGTATTGCTAACATCTTCGCGTTTTTACATAGTAACATAGCAAATGATGGCAGATAAAGACCAGTATGGTCCATCTAGTCTGCCCAGTAGGATGGCAAGAGTAGGTGCACCTGCTGCTCCATGCAGGCCACCCCTCCCCATGTCTTTGTTTAAGGGGTGAACCCACTGCTCCGTGTAGGACACCTCTGTATATTGAGAAATTAGTTAGTTAAGTTTATTTTTAATTTATCCTGTTGCTGTAAAGGGATCCACTGTGTCTGTCCCATGCCATTTTGAATTCCGTCGCTGTATTTGCTTAGTGCAAGCAAAAATTAATTTATAGTTTTATTTCTTAAGTGTTGTACATTTCATGTTTGGCTTTTGGGGTTCCCAGTTTAATTATCATCTTCCTATTTCTAAATTGTGATCCCTTGTTCTTTGTGTGGTGACAGTCTATGTTCTGCATGTGTAACCAAATTGAGGTGTTTTGTTCATATTGTTTCTTTTTGACAGTCCCACTTGTTTTCTTTCCCCCAATGAGATGTATTGGTATTTTCTGAGATGTACTGTTTTTAATATCTGCAGTGTTGCCTTTTGATAGATAGGGTTTGGTGCTTTGTGAGTCCTGATAGTGCTGTTATGATACGGTGGATTTGCTATGGGATTCTAAATGATCAGTGGTTGTAGTATTTCCTAATGAACCTGGTGGTTGTCACTGCAATATAGTAATGTAGAAATCTGTAAGTATTTCTTTATTAAGACACTCGTTAAGAGGCATGTTTACTAAAAGCACATGTTAACATTATTCAAATATTTACGCAAATTAGGTTCATTATGCTAATGAGGCCCCGCAATTAATCTCTGCACATGGCCCCACACCCCCCTTGTGCCGCCCCTGGCTGATGAAAGGAAGTGAAGAAAACAAAAGAATAAATGGCAGATGGACCATAGACCACAGAAAGAGAGCTAAGAGAAGAAAGGAAAACAGAAGCCTTAGATGAGGACCAGCATGATCAGAGAATAAAATGGTCAGACAACAAAGGTAGAAAAAATAATTTTATTTAATTTTAGTGACTGGGCTTTGTGCTATCTTTAGATTTTACACAATATGGGGGAACTGCATCTCTTATTTATCTGATGTTGCACTGCATGCGGAGTCTGGCTTCTTGGGGTTTCGGTTTAAATTTTGTCTACATATTTTTATTTTTACTTTAGATTGTGGTGACTTATTCTGTACTTGGTGAGGATTTGTGTTCTGAGTGTGTGACTGAGGCCAGGTGTTCTGTTAACATGGAGTTTGTGCATAAAGATCTATACTGTACTGTAGTAATTTGATTTGTTCAGCTTTTCAAATAGGTGTATGGATGTTCCAGGGCCCACTGTAGTATTTACAGTGGCGTTTTTTTGGGATGGGCTCCTTATGTGAGTTTTGGAAGTTTGTACTGATATGGTATGGTATGGAATGGTATGGTATGGAATGGTAGATTTGCTTTTTGTTGTAGGGCTTTGTATTAGTTCACAATATGGCTAGTACTAGAGAATGTTTGTTGTTTGTTGTTGTTGTTGGTGAGATGATCAGAATTAGATTTTTTTTTAAGATATTGAGTTCTGGGGGTGAATGTCCTGATTCTGCTCTGCACCCACTGTGGATGAAAAATATATGTTGAAAAAAAAAGCAAGAACCATAATGCAGTTTATAACAAGAAAATAAAAATGAGTTATAATTTAGTTTTATAAACTGTGCTATTGGGTCTCATTCTTTTTTAGTTCCTTGGTGTGCAAATATCTTGCATTTCCTCCATATAATCTAATCGGCTTTTTGGTTTGGTTCAGTCCCTGACTGGAGTTCTGAAAAAACCCCGCCCCCCTCTATGGGGGGGGGGGGGGTGCCATCTCATCCTTCACCTCAGGCAGCAGATTGCCTTGATCCGCCCCTGCACCTGGGAATGCCTCCAACACGCCCTGATGCTAACCAGGTATTATCAGGGTACGTAGGGGACATAGGAATGGATATTCAATGGCACTAACTGCGTAAGTGCCATTGAATATCCCAACTAAGGTATCTACATGGTTTACTGGGCTGCAAACTATGTACATACCTTTAGAAAATCAGGCCCTATTTCTTTACAGAAAGGATGGTGGATGCATGGAATGATCTCTCAGTGGATGTTCTGGAGACAAGGAGTGTATCCAAATTAAAGAAAGGATTAAAGGATTAAAGTTTTGCAAGAAACAAAATTTGCTGTAGAATCTCTATGGATTGAAATTCCATGTAAAAAGGGGAAGGCGATGGCAGTGGGGGTGTACTATCGTCCGCCTGGCCAGAATGAACAAATGGATGATGAAATGCTCAAAGAAATTAAGGAAGCTAGCAAAAGTTACAGTGCAGTAATAATAATGGGTGATTTCAATTACCCCGGCATCGACTGGGTCAGTGTCACAACAGGACATGCTAGGGAGATAAAGTTCCTAGATGAAATAAATGACTGCTTCTTGGAGCAGCTAGTTCATGAACCGACCAGAGGGGAAGCAATATTAGACCTAGTCTTTAGTGGAACACCAGATGTAGTGCAAGAGATAAGGGTGTTGCGGCCACTTGGCAATAGTGATCATAGCATGATCGCCTTTGATTTAATTAGTGGAGGAGGGATAGTAAGGAAATCCACAGTACTACCCTTTAACTTTCGAAAGGGAGACTATGATAAAATGAGGAAAACAGTTAAGAAAAAACTAAAAGGAGCAGTTGCAAAGGTTAAAGACGTACATCAAGCTTGGGTGTTGTTGAAAAATACTATCTTGGAAGCCCAGACCAGCTGTATTCCACGCTTTAAGAAAAGTGGAAGGAAGTCCAAAAAACTGCCAGCATGATTTAAAGGTGAGGTCAGAGAGGCTGTTGTTGCCAAAAAAGCATCTTTCAGGAAATGGAAAAAAGAGCCAAACGTTGAAACCTGGAAACAGCACAAGCACTGGCAAGTCAAATGCAAGGTATTGATAAGGCAGGCAAAGAGAGAATTTGAGAAGAAGCTTGCTGCGGAAGCAAAAACGCGAAATAAAGACCTTTTCAAGTACATTCGTAGCAAAAAACCTGTGAGAGAGTCAGTTGGTCCATTAGATGATAAAGGGGTTAAAGGAGCACTAAGAGGCGACAAGGCGATAGCGGAGAGACTGAATGAATTCTTTGCTTCGGTCTTTACTGAGGAAGATGTAGGGATGTTACCCATGACTGAAGTGGTATTTAAAGGTGTGGAAGAATTGAAGGAAATATCGATACATCGGGAAGATGTCTTACAACTATTAGATAAACTGAAGAGTAGCAAATCACCTGGGCCGGATGGTATACATCCAAGGGTGTTGAAAGAACTGAAATTTGAGATTGCAGACCTGCTATCAGTAATCTGTGAACTATCATTAAAATCATCTCTAATACCTGAGGATTGGAGGATCGCCAATGTAACACCAATTTTTAAAAAGGGTTCGAAGGGTGATCCGGGAAACTACAGACCGGTGAGCCTGACATCAGTACCGGGAAAAATGGTAGAAACCATCATAAAGAATAAAATTACTCAGCATGTAGATAGTCACGACCTAATGGGAGACAGCCAACATGGCTTTAGACAAGGAAGATCTTGTCTTACTAATCTGTTATATTTTTTTGAAGGAGTGAATAAACAGGTGGACAAAGGTGAGTCGGTTTATATTGTGTATCTGGACTTTCAGAAAGCCTTTGACAAGGTCCCTCATGAGAGACTTTTGGCAAAACTAAAGAGTCATGGGATAGGAGGCAGTGTACTATTGTGGATCAGGAACTGGTTAAAAGATAGAAAGCAGAGGGTAGGGCTAAATGGCCAATTTTCCCAATGGAGAAAGGTGAATAGTGGTGTACCCCAGGGATCTGTGCTGGGTCCGCTGCTTTTTGACATATTCATAAATGACCTGGAAAGTGGAATAACGAGTGAGGTTATCAAATTTGCAGATGACACAAAACTATTTAAAGTTGTTAAAACCCAGGAGGATTGTGGAAAAGTGCAAGAGGATCTTGATAAATTGGAAGACTGGGCATCAAAATGGCAGATGAAATTTAATGTGGAGAAGTGCAAGGTTATGCACCTAGGGAAGAACAACCCAAACTATGGTTACACGATGCAAGGTTCCACATTAGGAACCACCACCCAGGAAAAAGATTTAGGCGTCATTGTGGATACCATGTTAAAACCCTCGGCCCAGTGTGCAGCGGCGGCCAAGAGAGCAAATAGAATGCTAGGTATGATAAGGAAAGGAATGGAAAATAAAACAAAAGATCTTATAATGCCTCTATATCGTTCCATGGTGAGACCGCACCTTGAATATTGTGTGCAATTCTGGTCGCCGTATCTTAAAAAGGATATAGTGATTTTAGAAAAGGTTCAGAGAAGAGCCACCAAAATGGTAAAGGGAGATGGAAGGCTACTCCTATGAAGAAAGGCTAAAAAGGTTGGGGCTCTTTAACCTGGAAAAGAGACGGCTGAGGGGAGATATGATAGAAGTCTATAAATTAATGAACAGACTGGAACCGGTAAACGTAGATCGATTGTTTACCTTATCAGACTATAGAAAGACTAGGGGACATGCAATGAAGCTACAGGGTAAACTATTTAAGACTAATAAAAGAAAATATTTTTTCACTCAACGTGTAATCCAACTCTGGAATTTGTTACTGGAGGATGTAGTAAAGGCTGTTAGTGTAGCTGGGTTTAAAAAAGGTTTGGACAAGTTCCTGGAGGAAAGGTCCATAAACCATTATTAAGAAGGGACCCAGGATATCAATGCTTGAACCAATACAAGCATTGTGGAACCTGTGTCCCTTGGGGAAACTGCTAGGTACGTATGACCTAGATTGGCCACTGTTGGAAACAGAATACTGGGCTTGATGGACCTTGGTCTGACCCAGTATGGCATATCTTATGTTCTTATGTTCTTAAGCATGAGATAAGTACAGAGGACTGCTAGGGGAGAGGAAGAGATTGTAGAGTTTAGTAGCTTGTAAGGATGGGCATACTGGACAGGCTGTATGACCTTTATCTGGCATTACTTTGTCTATTTTTACCACACATAAATTATTCTTTATTCTTTATCCATAATGATTCAATGGTGAAGAATATTTGTTATTCAACAAAGAAGCATGGATAGTAGCTAATAGAGGTTTGTGATCTCCCATATATTTCCACCAGATTATTTTTTTGTGCTTTAGAATATGCACATAAAAAGAGGAGAGTGAGTTACTATTTATTATTGATGAGGTCTTTGGAGAGTGAGTTACTATTTATTATTGATGATGATTACCTTTTGGAGACAATGGGGCTTGTTAACAAAGATGCAGGTTACGGAGCTGCATGTCCCAGAGGGCCCGACTCCCCCTCCTGCTCTCCCCAGACATCCTGAGCAGTAGGACGGGGAGAATCAGCAAGGTCAGGATCTAGACAGAACAGGGGCAGGCCAGGCCAGCAGGATGTACAGGGCCGATTCAGGTCATAGCTCTGTATGTCCTGCCGGGCCCGGGTGGATGTGCTGCTTTTTCCACCTCAAAGGTGGAATAAGCAGCATTGACCCTGCAATTGGGCCCAGGGATCCCACCCTCAGTGACAGGGCCAGGTCTGGGGGGGTCCCCACTGCCTGATCCAGGCCCCGGCTAACCAGCGTGGATCAGGTGGTGGGGAGAAGGGGGGCCAAGCCACAGCAGCCAGGGGAGCCTGCGGGGTAAACATCCCCGCAGGCAGGCAGGGGCATGCCAGGCCATCCTCAGACCCGATGCTGGTTACCGCAGGAATATTTTATTCCTGCCATCCAGAATCGGATCCTAATGGGCCCATTTTGCACAGGGCCATCTGGACAGCCCAGATGTGCCCTTTGTGAATCAGGTTCCACATCTCTGAATGAATATAGGTGAACAAGAGGAGAAAAGGTACTATGGTAAAATAATATAGATATCTATTTGAAAAAAAAGATATATTCAAGAAAAAAGATATTTTCTAATACAAAGAAATCTCTAGAACTAGAGGACATGATATGAAGCTATAGTGACATAGACTCAAAAACTATATCAGGAAATATTTTGTCTCAAAAAAGGTGGTGGATGCCTGGTACACCTTTCTGAAGGAAGTAGGAGAGAAAAACAAACTGTAATGAAATAAAAAAAAAATGGGATAATGAAGCACTGAGAAAACCTGCAGAGGGCTGTGTTACATTCCAGAATGGTAGTGGTTTGACTGAAGCATGTTTCTAAAAAGAGATGGGGCATATGGAACATCAGTTACACCTTAACCACCTTACTGGGCAGACTATCAGGTTCATTTTTTCCTTTATCTACTTTTTTCATCTACTGTGTTACTATGATGAAGGCAAAGGCAGAACAAATTAATAAGGGACACTGCATGGGCTCAGGGGAAGGTTGCTTGAGATGAGTAAAGGCAGTGCCAAGCAACCACAGGAATCTGTGGCCTAGTCTAAGAAACTGAAATGAGGGAAAACTACATAGATCATAAGCCTCTTGTCTTCTGTTTGTCTATTTTAGCAGAGTTGCTATTTCGTTATCATATCACATAACATGAACACAATATAGACTCTCTGCCTTTGCCAATCACTCACGTGGTCATTTAATCCATATTGCTGATAATTACTTGCTGTTCCTTGCTTGTAAGTGGCATCTCATTTTATGAACCTTTCTGTACATTTGTGTTACAACTTATTGTATGTGTATGTGTGTGTGTGAAAGAGAAAGAGAAAGACTGCACTGACATTGCTAGGTCTTCCCTTGATGACCCTCCTCCAAACCAAAGCAGAGCTTATCTTTGACTGTTTATGGATACTGCAGGTCACTCAAAGTAAAACAGTGATCATTGAAAAAACTAGCAAAGCAGACATATTTTGGTTCTGTAAGAAAGACCTGGAAACAATGACTCACCTCACAGCTGGCTTTGAGGTTCCGATGACAGGAAACATTTTTATATGAAAGGCACAACAAAGTAGCACACCTCATCCAATGTTCCCTCTAATTTTCTGTAGGCTGTGTGCGCGCATAAAATATCAGCTGTGCAGCTTTTGAAGGAAGGTTAAATTTTTGTGCGCCACATAACGACACTCGGAGTTATATACTTCAAAATTTGACTACACGTCAGAATACGGTATGTACACCACATTGATTGCACTAGAAAATATTGTAGAACTTGTGAAAACCATAAATACACAACAGCTTTTCAATTTTAAGAAAGTCTGTGTTGTTTTCTATCAGAATCTGAACCGTAATTTTTGTGCGCTCTGTTGTAAAGTATGTGCGCTCACTCAGTGAGGTGTGTGCGCGCGCACACGCGCACAGCTTAGAGGGAACAGTGACCTCATCCATTGGAAACTCTGTAAACACTGCAACATCATTTTGCCTGAAAAGCACTGGGATCATGACCCTAAGAGAACTACAGAGAATGAAGAGGTTATGATCATCTGAGACACTCCCATTCTGATGGATAAGAAATTGGATGCGAGGAAACCCATCATAGTGGTAAAGGAGAAAAAAAACAGAACGGCATTGATAATAGAGATGTCGGTTCTGAGTGATTATTCTGTGAATCGCATAGAGAGGCAGAAGATCCTGAAGTACCAAGAAATGCAGTTGGGGTCAAAGAGGTGTACAGCAGCTGTTGAATTGATGTGCATCCCTAGGGGGACAGAATAAAGTTCCCTCCTCAAGTCTTGTTGAGTACCTTCATGTGGTCACCCCATTGAATTAACATCTATACCAAATCTCAGCAAGGTGACACTACAATTAAAGTATGCTAGGAACAAAGAAGAAAAATACATACTGGCCGCACGTTGCCCAGGATAAAAAGGTGCCCACCCATAGCTCCTGCACTATGGCTAATGATGGTGGTTGTGATAGTGCAAGTGTTGCAGATGCAGATAACATCCCTGCCAAAGATAAAGACCATGGTGAGCCTGTTCATGGACCCATTGTAGCAGAAGATAAACCACAGAAATTAATGAAAAAGTTAAGAAGATTAACTATGGTTAAGTGGAATTCTGCAGATAAAGAGGAGATGATGTACTACTATTTTTATGCAACAAACCCTATATTTAAGGGGGGGGGAGTGGCTTACCTAAGATGGCGGCATGAGCGTTTCCTTGTTGAGTATGCCTAAGCGAAAAGGCCGGCCCAAGGCTCTCCCCGCGGAGTCTGAGCCTGCCAAATCCGCTGGTCCCATGGATCGGTATGTGCAGTTGACGGAGCAGAAGAAAGGGGAGATTCGAGCGGGCGCTGTAGCACCGGTTGAGGTGGATCCGGAACTACTTGCCCTGGATGTGTCTCTCTCCCCGGAAGACCGTGTTCCACCTCCTCGTGTCAGCACTCCATAGACCCCTCCCGTGCGAGGAAAGGCGGATCTACCGGGAAGTGGTGAACCGGCCTCTCGGGTGCGGGCTCCACTCGAGGAGAGTCCTGGAGTCCAGTCCTCAGTTGTGAGGCCTGTGAAGGAGGTTGAAGAAGCAGCAGGTCACCGAGCTGTGGGGCAGACGTGCAGGAATTACCTTTGTTGGTTGAATTTTCAAAAGGTACCCTTTTGAAACGCCCGAAGGTGATCCCCCTAGAGTCGATTTGGGAGGCGATTTTGCAATTATCTTCGGCTGTGTGCCAGCATGTGGAATTGGAAACTTCGCGTTTGGAAAAGTTGGAGTCTCTCTCTCTTGGGATGCAGGCTGAACTTGCTGATCTTTGTGGGAAGTTTCAGGCTGTAGAACAGAAAGTGACTCAGGTTTCTGTATTGTCTGACTCTATTATTAAAGATAATACAGCTATGAGAATGAAATTGGAAAATTTGGAAAATGTTGTGAGGGCGTCTAATATTCGGTTGTTAAATTTTCCTGTGGTTGTGGGGGTTTCTCCTGTTGAATTGTTTAAACAATATATGCATGAAACCTTAGGAGTACCGTCTGACTTAACTCCTCCGGTTGTGAAAGCTTATTTTCTGCCTATGGGTAAAAAGGAGGGTAAAAAACTTGAAGGTTCCTTAGAAATGGATATATTAGACGTATCTGCTTTGTTGCAATCACCTAAAGAGGCAGAATTAAAAGTATCTACTATGTTGGTGACCTTTGCTTTACCATCAGATAGGGATTGGATTCTGAAGTTGTATTTTAAAAAGCGTTTAGTGTTATTTAAGGGTAGAAAAATTGCTATGTTCCCTGATGTCTCTAGAGAGACCCAGAAAAGGTGTCGAGCTTTTTTGTTATTAAGACCAGCCATTGTTCAGATGGGTGCCTCATTTCTACTTCGTTTTCCCTGTAAATGTATAATTTACTTTAATGAGCATAAATATGTGTTTTTTCAACCAGAGGAATCTGCATTTGGTAGCTCTCATACTGTGATATCACCTTCTCAGTGATCAGTCTCATTATTGTTAAGATGCTTCGTCTTCCACCCTCATTTTGGAATTAAATGATCTTCTGTTTTCCTATATTAAGAGTGGGAGGACCCACCTGTCCTCTTTATCTCTATACTGCCTTTCCCCCAATGATTTGTGAACTAACTATACTCTTGTACGTTTTCTTAGTGGTAATATTGTTATTAGTATACTAAATTTTTGCTGTACAAGTTGTTGTTTTTTCTGTATAAGCGTTTTGCTTGATTATTATTGTAAAATTGCATAAATACAAAATAAAATAAAAAAAAAAACAAATAACCCCCTATATTTAAATCAAGAAGGTATACAAAGAGAGTCCATCAAAAGCTGGAAGAAAGAAGAAAATTGCCACTAGAAAAAAACACAAAAAATAACAGATACAAATTTAAGATCTTTAATTTTAAAGATCAAAGAAAAGAAGTAAGTGAATGATAACATCTTGAAGCAACTAAGGGATTCTGTGGACAAAGAAATACAGAGAGGAGGGGATCTAGGAGAGAGTACCAGAAGAAAGGAAGACACAGAAAATGAAAAAGAGGTTGAAGGGGAGATGGAGTTAAGAGATATGGAACTGCAGGAGAGTGAACTGGATAAAGGAAGGGTCAACAAATTAACTGAATTGGAGGAAGCAAAGAAGTAAGAGGAAAGGGAAGAGAAAGGCCCCAAGGTGGAGGAATTTAAAATAGAACTCCTAGTCCATATGGAAAGAGATGAATATGCCAAGTTCCAAGCAAGGAAAAGATTACCCAAACTAAATTTAACACCTAAGGCTGGAAGTATGATAATTAAGATGAACAAAGACATATCTGGTATGAAAGGACCATTTATTGACATCACTATAATTAATCAAATACAATATTGTGCAGCTAAAATTATTACTGCAAGAATACTACCATCTAGAGTGCAAGGCCAGAAGAAAGAGAACAATAACAGTTCCTCCTTGGAAAAAGCGCATCAAATGAAAAATGCAATCATTGCGTTCAGAGGTATCCCTGATGGATGGGTATCTAAAAGGATTAAGATCATCAAAGATATTAAGGAAGATCCAAGACATCAAGCTGAAGCATGCTGCATTAACAGAAGAAGACCTGACATTTTTATGTTCTAATAGTAAATTAAAAATAGTGGCAGAAGCGCAAAAACTTTGAAGACATGAAGAAAACAGGAAAGAAAGAAATATATCAGATAAACTATTTAGAGAAAACCCAAAACAATTCTACAGGGAACTGGGGAAGAGTATTAATATGGTAAAAGCACCTCCAAACCAAATCCGAAACCGATACCTTCTGGAGAAAGCTATATGAGGACCCCATACAGCACAATCACAAAGCAGAATGGTTGCCCAGTATACAGAAGCAATGGAATGGCCTGTAGAAACAAAGGAATAGCTGGAAAGCAGGCTAAAATGAGCCCAAAATGGAAGAGCCCTGGCCCTGATGGAGTTACCAACTTTTTGCTCAGACAGTTAACATCACTCCACCAAGACTTGATAAACTGCAAAAATCAAATTTTCGAGCAACCGGACATTAACATCACAATGGCTTACTATAGGAAGTACTTTTCTCCTTTCAAAGGGAGACTCAACTAACTTTCCTAAAAATTATAGACCAATGACCTGTTTACCTACAATCTATAAGTTGTTTACTGCGATAGGTGCAGACCAAATATACGATCACATCGAGCTCAATAACAACATGGCAGTAGAGCAAAAGGGCAATAAGAGAGGAGCATATGGAACCAAAGACCAGTTAATGATGAATAAGGCCATTATGGCCAGTGTTAAGAAAGGAAGAAATCTCAGTATAGGATAGATTGATTATAAGAAAGCTTTTAACAGCATCCCACACTCTTGGATAATACATTGCCTTGAAATGTATAAAATAAATTCTGGTTTGATAGCGTACATTAAGTTCAATATGACAATGTGGCAATCCACATTCTTTTTGAGATATGAAGATGGTCAGTACGTCATTCCTAACATTAAGATTCAGAGAGGAATTTTTCTGGGAGATTCCCTGTCGCCACTTCTGTTTTGTTTGGGCTTAATCCAATGAGTGTTCTCATCAACCTTTTGGGGTATGGATTTAACCTGAATTCTAAAGATGGTACCAACCCAAAAGCAACTTCCTATCTGCTATTTATAGATGATATGAAGCTCTACAGCTCCAGCAAGCAACAATGAGCAGAACAGCTTTGTGTGGTGAAAAGCTTTTCTGACGACATCAGGATGACTTTTGGCCATGGCCAAGTGTGTTAAGGCAACCTTTTTCAGAGGAAAATTCAGCAAAACTAAAAATATCTCCCTTACTGAGGGCTGTGACATCAAGGACCTTGAACAGGAAGGTGCATATAAGTATCTCAGAATAGAGGAAGGAATGACACTCGATCAGAAACTATTGAGAGAGAAGATCAGTAAAGAATATTGTAGGAGATTAAAACTGTCATTGAAAAGTGCTTTAACATCACAAAATAAGATACAAGCCATTAATCAGCTGGCAATTCATATACTCTCCTTGGAATTGTGGATTGGCCTCATAAAGAGCTTGAAAAACTGGATGTGTGAACAAGAAAACTCCTCCATGCTCATGAAGTAATTTACAAAAATCAGTGTATGCCAAGATTGTACATCCCTAGAGCTAAAGGAGGGCTAGGACATATACAGATTGACTACACCTACAGAGCTACTATCGTAGGCCTGCAAGCCTATCTGACAGCATCATTGGATCCAAATACATAAAAAGTGCTGAAATATGAAAGTAATCGTCCAGAATCTGTCTCCATCATCAAACTTGGACAAGCATTCCGATGATTAGAAGGAATGAGCGGAAATCCACAGGCGTGCATGGGAAAGGAAGTAATAGAATTTGCAAAATAAAAACAAACAAACAACTCTTTAAAGAATTAGATCAGCAGGCGAGGAAAAACTAGTGGGAAGTGCACAAATACAGTGGAAAATACAGTGTTACTCCAAGAACCTTTTGTTAATCAAGAATGGACACACAAATGGTTGAGAAGAGGTAGACTGAAACCAAAGGATGAAAGATTGATAGTTGCTGTCCAGGACAACGGATTACGGATTAGTTGGTTTACAGCGAGTATTGAAAAAACTGGCACAACAGACATATGTTGATTCTATAAGAAACAGCTGGAAACAGTGACTCACCTAATAGCAGGCTGTGAAATTCTGATGGCGGAAAATTTCTATACAGAAAGGCACAACAAAATAGTACGCCTCCTCCACTGGAAACCCTAAACACTACAATATCCCTGAAAAGTACTGGGATCATGACCCTAAGAGAATAACAGAATGAAGAGGTTATGATAACCTGGGACATTCCCATACTGACAGATAAGAAACTGGATGCCAGGAAACCTGACATAGGGGTAAAGGAGAAGAACACCAGAACGGCATTGATAATAGAAGTGTCGGTAACAAATGATTATTCTGTGAATTGCGTGGAGAAGCAGAAGATCTTGAAGTATAAAGAAATGCAATCAGAGACCAAGAAAATGTGGCAGAAAGACACATAAATATTTCCCATTGTACTGGGAGCCACAAGCCTGATAAAGATGAATTTCCAAGGACATCTTGACAAACTACCCATACATATTACATCTTTCGAACTCCAGCAGGAGGCTCTCTTTGGCATGATACAAGTATTACGCTGAGCATTAGCAGTAAATTTGAGAGATTAAGATCATATTCCACATACCCTAGCTTAGAAGTGATGTTCACGACTGCCATGGTATGCACAAAACTAACCCATTTGGAGAAACTATCCCGATTAAAACAGTGAGCACTGAAAAAACTGGCAACACAGATCTATGTCGGTTCTGTAAGAAAGACCTGGAAACAGTGACTCACCTCATAGCTGGCTTTGAAATTCCCATAGCAGGAAACATTTTTATATAGAAAGTCACAACAAAGTAGCATGCCTCATCCATTGGAAACTCTGTAAACCCTGCAACATCATTGTGCCTGAAAAGCACTGAGATCATGACCCTAAGAGAACTAGAGAGAATTAGGAGGTTATGATCATCTGAGACACTCCCATTCAGATGGATAAGAACTTGGATGCAAGGAAACCCATTGTAATGGTAAAGGAGAAAAACACCAGAATGGCATTGATAATATAGATGTTGGTTCTGAGTGATTCTTCTGTGAATCACATAGAGAGGCAGAAGATCCTGAAGTTACAAGAAATGCAGTCAGAGGCCAAGAAAATGTAACAGAAAGATACAGACATATTTCCCATTGTATTGGGAGCCATAGGCTTGATAAAGAAGAATTTCCAAGCACATCTTGACAAACCACCCATACCTGTAACATCTTACAAACTCCAGAAGGAAGCTCTCTTTGGCATGATGCAAGTACTACACCAAGCAGTAGCAGTAAATTTGAGAGACTGAGATCATGCTCTACATACTCAGGCTTAGAAGCGAGGTTCATGACTGTCATGGTATGTGCAAAACTAACCTATTTGGAGATACTGTCCCTAAAACCAAACTCTGACTATCAGCCTGAGTGATGAGGGTCAAGCTATAAACAAAAATGCACATCTTTACCTTACATCAGGCACCAAAATGTGACATTTTACAATGAAATATGGTTGAAGTGTAAGATTGAAGAGGATCTAGATAGCTAGTTACAGCCTGGTGAAGATACTAACACAAAAAGATATACAGTACATAGTTAGAAAACTGTATGATAGTAGACAGTTCTTGTCTTCTTCGGTGCTCTTAGAAGTTACTCAACAGCTGTTTTGGGTAAATGTATAATTTCTGCACTTTGTTACTATATTTCACAGTTATATTCCAGTAACCGGGTAAGGCGGACAGGGTGCTCCTGTCCCCGCCCCCACCCACCCCCCCACTGCACTCCCACCCCAGCCCCGCCTTACAAATAACCACAACACACTCATTGGGAATCAAACTGGTCGCAACTTTATTAACCGTACAACATTTCCTTAAACATCAACCAACAGCAAACCTTCATTAACTGAATTCCGGCTGCAGAACGAATCCTCACCAGCCGTGTGAGTAGCAAAGTGAGTTCCGCCCGCTTCCGCCGTGAACCGGCCACAGGCCATTCCGTCGCCCCTCCTCCGGCTTCGCCATATTATTAGCAAAAGCCCCGAGGGTTTCACCGGGCCGGGGGTACCCCACCCCCGCCCTGCATCTTGCCAACGGCTCCGGACCCCGGACACCTCCGGGATCCTGCCTCCCCCCTCCAGCTGCAACAACCCTCCCCCACTCCAACCCAACCTTAGGGATGGGAGGGTGGGACACCAGCCACCTTCAAAAGCTCCCCGGTGACTGACGCTCCCACCGGCTCGCTCAGCTTTGGTCCCACCTCCTCCCAGGCCTAAACGATCCCCCATTGGCTCCCGCGCCCCCAACTCACTCGTGGGAGCCAATGGGGTCCCGCAGAAGCCACGCCAGTGCTGACCTCCTCCCCGAAGCCTCGTGGGGGCCGGGGCCCCGCACCCGCCGCCCCCCCGGTTAACGGCGGCTAGCGGGCACGAGGCCCGCGGCCTTTCAGATCTAGCTTTTGGCTATTGATGCCTAAGTAGTATTCCTTTTAATGATAAAAGTTCCTGGATTTGGTAGAAGTGCTGCTCTGTATTTAGATATTTATAATTGTTCTTGTAACAATTGCAGCTTGCTTTTGTCTGATTTGCTTACAAATGTTGTGCCTCTTTCTTTTAATATATCTTCCAGATCTCCGTTATGAAGTATACCATTGATGTCACATTTTCTTTTTAAGGGGAGACAGTACATTTTGTGAAGGCAGGAGACTTCTCGCTTTCTGATCCCAGCAATGAGGAAATTTGCATAATTGAAGAGAAATTAGGTGTCTGCTTTTGAAAGTTAATCTGCAGAGCTTAAGTGCCAAGCACATTTGCAATTAATTGGTCTTGTGAAGGGTAAATGTATAATAAGGAACCATGAGTAGGCACTTACAGAGGTGTCTACATAAGTGCTAGTTTATAAAAACAAGTAGGTGCCTACTCGTCTCTATAGAATGCTAGCCTATGTTGCAGAGAACATGCCTTGAATAAAGGCATGACCACTTACACCTCCTCGCAAGTGATTGTATCTATTTTACACATGTATGTATGTAGATTAGTGTATTTTATTATCTAAATGGCTTGTTTACTAAGCAACAGTAGCGGCTTCCGACTGATATCAATGGGGCCGTGGCTCCGATATCAGTCGGAAGCAGCTACCGTTGCTTGGTAAACAAGCCCCTAAGTGTGTAATTAAAACTCAGTCCGCAGTCCCCCCAGACTGTGTCCCTGACTATGCCTGCAAGCAATGCACATGCCTTCACGAAGAAGTGAATATTTTTACATTGGTCAGTATCTTATCAAAGGTGATTTTTTAATGTGACTTGATGATTACCACTGAACCATTTCTTGCTGTTCCTGATTGTTAACTGATTTAAAATATGTGCTAAGTGGCATATTAAATAAAGTCAATCAATCCAGCTAGAATTTTGGAACACTGGGGGCTGAAGGGAAACGACAGTTGGAAAGCACTGGGAACCATAAGGTAGACTGAGTAATACAAGCTATATGTAGACTGGGAGACTTTTCCTGGTAAGGAGACATGCCAGGGGAGGAGGGCTGTTGTGAAAGCCAGGGCAGATTAAACAGTCATGGGGCAGAGGCTGCCCTTTTTTCTTTCAGAACTGGTCTTAAGGTGGCCCAGTAGCCAGGTGACACAGGACTCACCCACACAAGGCAGCAGATAAGAAGAGGAGAGTAGAGACAGCAAATACTGGAACAGTAGCCAGGGTCAGAGGTTTGATAGCTTCCTAATCACAATTTATTGAAAAAAACAAACACTGATCTGAACAAATCTTCCCTAGTACTATTAAATAAACCTAGTATTGATGTATCAGCTTCTGAGTCTGCTTTGGGGATCAGAACAACATAACAAGTCTTCATAGCAAATGAAAATGCAGTAAAGGCAATAAGAGGACATTGGTCATAAAAAAAAAAAAAAGATTTGTATTAAAAATTCTAGTGTTTTCGTATATGTATTGTGTCACGCCCTTGCCCCTGGCCTCTGGCTTAGAAGGGCAAGGTAACGGAGAACTTCTCTTGGTGAGCTCAAATAAACTAGCTTTTCCTCAGGTGGACTCTGGGACATGTAGTTTGGCTCTTAAGAAGAAATGTAGTCATGGTCCGATGTTAAGGCAAATGACAGAATTTATTTTAAAGTAAAAGTTCAAGTAAACTGTACACAGGAATTTTGTCCATTCTGGATTCTTTGCAAAAGAGCATTTAGATCAGTATAACTGTTTCACAGTCTTTTAAACACATGCAGCTGGTTAACAACGTTGCTCACTCTTAGAGAAACAGCTCTGCTTAGCAAGGTAAAAATACTTCTTTTTAACCTTGTGTTTGTAAAGCATTTAATAGCAAAAAGAATAACTCAGTTCCTCTGGAACAACCTCTTCTTTCCCTCCTTCCTTTCATGATAGGCTTTAAACTCAAACATAATAAAACAAGTAGCAAACATTCACAAGCTTTCTCTTCAGCGTGACTCAGCACTTTCCTGAGAAATGCAAACATGTGGAGTTTTCTTCAAACCCATTTCCTGGTTCAATTCCAGTTACCTGCTTCTAGGAGACTTTCTCATTCAATGCTAGCCTTTAGCATAATGATTCCGTGCTTGTAGCTTGACACAGGGTACAGTCCATGGGGATATCTAGATCTTGCAATTCCTCCCCTGCCAATAAAATCTGCATCTCCTCTGGTGTTGTTAGGTCAGTGTCCTGTTCTGAGCTCTGGACACAGTGCTCAGAATACAGCCTCCCTGGGCATTCTAATGTCTCCCCTGAGCTCAACTCTCCCCGATAAAGACAGTCAGTACCTGAAGCACTGGGCAGTTCTCCCTGGTTGTGCTCGCTACGGTTCCTTGTCTCCTTCCAGCCTCTCTGGAACAGCTCTCTGTATTCCTCTCTGGGTTCTCTCCTGGAAATCTGCAGGTGCTCCTGGTTCCACTCCTGATTCCCCTGAATCCTCTGAGTCTTCCGAACCTCTTGAGACCTCTGCCTCCCCAGAGCTTCTTCCTTCCTCTGAGTTTCTCCTTTCCTCTGAGCTTCTCCTTTCCTCTGCTTTAGCAGAGGTTTATATTTCCCTCTCCAGGGCTCCAGCCCTCCCTCCACTCCTCCCAAGTGATTGTACTCACCTCTCAAGCCTGCAGATACATCATAGGGTGTGGCTGCCTGAACTTTCCCTCAGGTTTCTTTCTCTATGAGGGGCCTGAAATCCATGCCCTGCAGGGATTTCTCCTTTCTCTAAGTTAAAGTCATTGGCCTTTTCTATACTCATAGGCTCAAAACAGGCTTCCTTGTCACAATTGTTAAAAACATAAGAACATAAGAAATGGCATACTGGGTAAGACCAAAGATCCATCAAGTCCAGTATCTTGTTTCCAACATTGGCCAATCCAGGTCACAAATACCTGTCAAGTTCCCAAAAGGTAGACAGATTCCAAACCTCTCTTAAACCCAGCTACACTAATAGCTTTTACTACATCCTCTGGTAATGAATTCCAGAGTTTGATTATGCTTTGAGTGAAAAAATATTTCCTTGATTAGACTTAAATGTGCTACAGTCTAGCTTCATTATGTGTCCCCTAGTCTTTCTACTTTTTGAAGGAGTTAACAACTGATCTATAGTACATTTACCCATAAGAACATAAGATATGCCATACTGGGTCAGACCATGGTCCATCAAGCCCAGTATCCCATTTCCAACAGTGGCCTTTCTAGGTCACAAGTACCTAGCAGTTTCCCTAAAAGACACAGGTTCCACAACGCTTGTATTGGGGAAAGCAGTGGATATCCCGGATCCCCTTTAAAAATGGTTTATGGACCTTTCCTCCAGGAACCTTTCCAAACTTTTTTTAAACCCAGCTATACTAACAGCTTTTACTACATCCTCCGGTAACAAATTCCAGGGTTTGATTACACGTTGAGTGAAAAAATATTTTCTCTGTTTTAGTCTTACATAGGTTACCCGTAGCTTCATTGCATGTCCCCTAGTTTTTCCATTCCACTCCACTCATATTTTATAGATCTCTATCATATATCCCCTCAGCCATCACTTTCCGAAGCAGAAGAGCCCTAACCTTTTAAGCTTTTCCTCTTAGGGATATCCTTCCATTCCTTTTATCATTGTGGTCGCTCTTCTTTGTACCTTTTCTAATTCCACTTTATCTTTTGTTAGATACAGTATGGCAACCAGAACTGCACACAATGTCCAAGGTGCAGTCTCACAACGGAGCGATACAGAGGCATTATAATATACTTGATAATATCCTGGATCCGTTTATAGCAAGAGGATACAATCAAACTAAATGTAACTATTTCTTATTCCTCAACAAATAGAGATGAATGACCTACACGGAGCGGCAGGTAAAACCCTAAACAAAGGTATAGAGGAGGGCGACCTGCACAGAGTGATATACACCTACTCTATCCACCTTACTAGGCAGACTGGATGGACCATATTAGTCTTTATCTGCCACCATATATTATGTTACTATGTTACTATATATGTTGCTATATTTGCCATTTCTTTCCCTACGATTCCTAGCATTCGTTTTGCTTTCTTGGCCGCTGCTGCATGCTGAGTAGAGGTTTTCAATGTATTATCCACAATGACACCTAGATCCTTTTCCTTGGTAGTGATTCCTAGTGCAGCACCTTGCATCATGTAACTGGAGTTTGGGTTGTTCTTCCCTAAGTGCATAACTTTGCACCAAGGCCATACCAAGGGTTGTGCGAGTGGTGCGGCCACACAGGGATCAAGCACAGAAGGGGTGCTGAAATAATCACTGGACTTTTAGGAAGCGCAATAAGAGCGAACTCCTGCATATGGCTGGGAAGACAGTGGGGCACCAAGTTCACAAATTGCACAGGGTGCATTTCGAGCTTGGTACGGTCCTGCTTTGCAATTATCCACATAAAATATCATCTGCCATTTGCATTCACAGTCTCACAATTTTTTAAAATCCTCTTGCAATTTTTCACAATCCTTTTGTGATTTAAGAAATTTGAGTAATTTTGTGTCATCTGCAAATTTGATGAGCTCACCCATTTCCATTTCCAGGTTATTTATGAATATGTTAAAAAGCACTGATCCAAGCATAGCTCCTTGGGGTACTCCACTATTCAACTTTCTCCATTGAGAATATTGGCCATTTAGCCCTACTCTTTGTTTTCTATTTTTAGCCAGTTCCCAATCCACAATAGTATACTTGCCTCCTATCCCAGAACTTTTTAATTTCCTCAAGAGTCTTTAATGAAGGACCTTTTCAAAGGCTTTCTGAAAATCCAGATGCACTGTTTGAACCAGCTCACCTTTACAGTATCTACCTGTTTATTCATACATTCAAAAAACCACAAGAGATCAGTGAGAGAAGACTTCCTTGGCTAAATCCATGTTGGGTTTATTTCCCATTAAACAATGCCCATCTATATGTTCAGTAATTTTGTATTTTATAATAGTTTCTACCATTTAACACAGAACTGATGCTAGACTAGTTTCCAGGATCATCTCTGGAACCCTTTTTAAAAACTGGCATTACGTTGACTGCTCTCCAATGTTTAGGAACTAGATACGATTTTAATGATAGTTTACAGATTTCTAATAGTCTGCAATTTCATTTTTGAGTTCTGGGATGTATACCATCTGGTTTAGGTGATTTATTACTCTTTAGTATATCAAATTGCTGTATTATATCTTCCAGATGTACTGAGATTTGTTTGAATTCCTCCAATATATCACCTTTAAATACTATTTATGGCATGGGTAATTTCCCTACATCCTTTTCAGTAAGGGCCGAAACATAGAATTCATTGCCTTATACTCCCTTAGTGCCCCTTTTACCCCTCTATCTCTAATGGTCCAATTGACTTTCTCAAAGGTCTTTTGCTATGAATGTACTTGAAAAAAGGTTTTATTATGCATTTTTTCTTCCACGGGTTTCTTTTAAAATTCCTTCTTTGCCTTATTAATGCACTGCATTTAACTTACCAGTGCTTATTTTGTTTTCTGTTTTCATCATTTGGCTCCTTTTTCCATTTTCTTAGGGATGATTTTGTGGGTACAACGGCCTCTCTGACCTCACCTTTAAAACATGCCGGCAGTCATTTCGCCTTTCTTCCATCTTTCTTAAAGCATGGAATACGTCAGTTCTGGGCTTCCAAGATAGTTATTTTAAACAATGCCCATGCTTGATGTAAACTCTTAAGGCTCATATTGAGTTAGGATGGCTAGGCATGAGTATAGCGCCAAGCCATTGCTGCTGTCCTCTAGCCCTAGATATTCAATGCTGAAGTCATATGCAGCCTCAGTATTGAATATCTGGGATTGCTGCACATGCCCAGAAGCCTCAGAGGCTAACTGAGTAGCAGCAATATTACATTGATGCCCGGTTAGCTTCTTTGGGTAAAGATAGGCAGCTTTTGTGGTCCCTATCTTTGACCCATAGAAACTAAGGGCCCGATTCTGATCCTGATGCCCATATCCTTTGTATGTCTGGTCTAGCCCCGTGGGATCAGAATCATGAACAGGTATATATGTGCAGACCAGGACTGTGATTCAGTCCCGGCCTGCATGTACAGCCATAGCCTGGCTAACTCAGCCAGGGCTTTTAAACGGAGATGCGGCACTATGGCATCCTGTTGCCATGGCACCGCAGCTCTATTTAAAAGCCACAATGCCGGCCGCTGCTAAAAAAGTTAATTCCCCACAGGCTGACCCCCGATCTGGCCTCCTAAGGCCAGGATCAGGCTGCAGGGTATTAACTTTGCTCCCCTAGTCCCTTCCATGCCCCAAGTCTGCCAAAAAGAAATGTTCAGGAAAGTTATTCAACGCCGGGGGGTGGAATAATGTCCCCTGCCATTTTGCCGGCCCTGGACGTACAGGGCTGACATTAGAATCCCCCTTCCACTGCCCACCCATTCTATGCCCCCGGACCGCCTCTTCCCCACCCTGAACTAACTTCCCTGCACTACCAGGGACATGCAGCTGGCACAAATAGCCCCCTAACTGGGTAGTGGTGCAATATCGCTGCAACCCAGTTAGCCTCTGTCGCCACCCATGACATGCGCCGGAACACTCACAACACGCCCTGATGCTAAGCGGTTAGCATCAGGGTGTGTAGGGGAAAAATCAGGGATATTCAGTGGCACTAACCATGTTAGTGGCATTGAATATCTCGCTAAGTGGCATTTACATGGTTTACAAGGCTGTAAACCAGGTAAATGCCTTTCGAATATCGGGCCCTTAATCTTTGCAGTTGCTCCTTTCAGTTTTTTTGTAATCATTTTCCTCATTTTATCATATTTTCCCTTTTGAAAGTTAAATGCTAGCACAGTGTGTTTCCTTGTTATCCTTCCTCCATTTCTTAAATCAAATGTGATCATGTCAGGTTCACTATCGCCAAGTGACTCCAACACCATTATCCCGCACACCAAATCCTGCATTCCACTAAGAACAAGGTCTAAATAGCTTCCACTCTTGTTGGTTCCTGAACCAGTGGTTCCATGAAGCAGTCATGTATTTCATCTAGAAACTATCTCCCTAGCATGTCCTTATATGACATTAGCCCAGTCGATACTGGGGTAATTGAAATCACCTATTATTACTGTATTGTAAACTTTGTTAACTTCCCTAATTTCTGTTGGTATTTCATCATCTGTCTGTTCATTTTGGCCAGGCGGATGGTAATATATCACCATTGCCATTCCCTTCTCTTTTTTATGTGGAATTTCTATCCATAGAGATTCTACAATGTGTTACTTTTTCTGCAAAACTTTTATCCTGTTTGACTCAATGTCCTCTTTAGCATATAATGCCACCTCTTCAACAATTTGTTCTACCCTATCATTGCAGTATAATTTATAGCCAGGTATCACAGTGCCTACAATTCCATCAGGTCTCCAAGATGCCAATTATATCTAACCTTTTGTTCTGTGCTATATTTTATAACTCTCCTATCTTATTTTTAAAACTTCTAGCATTTGCATACAAGCATTTCAAAATGTATTTATTATTCATATTGACAGTCTTTTTATTATATGACGGGGTAATCTGGAATCTTTCAACTCTGAATTTCACTTAAAGGCACCTGGATTGCTTTTAGCTTTACTGGAACCTCCCTATTGGGATGCCCTAACTTCTCTGTTTTGCTAGTATCCTTCAAAGATACTTCATTCCAAATCATGTGCTCTTGGGTGACTGTCAGCTTTCCCCCATTGGTTAGTTTAAAAGCTACTCTATTTTCTTTTTAAAAATTAATGCCAACCTGGCTAAGGTGGATCCCATCCTTTTGGAAAAGCTTTCCCCCTCCCCAGAATGTTACTTAGTTGCTAAGAAATCTAAACCCCTCTTCCCTGCACCATCGTCTCTTCCACACATTGAAACTCCAGAGCTCTGCCTGCCTCTTGGGTCCTGTGCACGGAATGGGAAGGATTTCTTAGAATGCTACTCTGGAGGTTCTGGATTTCAACTTTCTACTAAAAAGCCTAAATTTGGCTTCCAGAACCAAGACAGCAGGCTTCTCTCCAGCAACATCTAGAAACTTGTCTACAGTACGTGACATCTGAGGTCTACCACCTTTGCAGTCCAACAAGTCATCAGGCGATCCTCATGTCCACCAGCCTCTCAACAGCTGTTGAAGATGGTTGAAAATAAGCCCTAACATTGTTGCCAATCATTTTCCTGGCTATGTCAGAGGATTCCCATGCTACTGAAAGTTTTTGCCTCAATTACTGAAGTTGTTTCTGACACTAAGTAGCACATTTTGCTCCAGACATATATTGATCATCCTCTGACTTCATGATTCCTTTAATACATTCCAAGCCTCTAGTTCCTGAGCAGCAAAACTGCCCCACAACATTATGGAACCTTTTGTATGGCTGTCATGAGGAAACAATGTCCCAGTACAATCAACTGGATTCTGTGTCAAAGTGGGATCGAAATGAACCAATAGAATACTGTGCTTCTTCAGCTAATTGGAAGTCATATTTGATAGCCAATCTGTGCTTGTTATTTTGGTGGCACATAGGGTTTGAATTTAATGTGGATCAACTGGTGTATATCGCATCTAATGCTCAACATCCTGGCATAGTGAAGAGGTTGCATTTTCTATCAATGGAGGACTGGGTCCTGGTGGTGGTTTTGCATGAGCCCCACCATAGCCAAAATGAAGAATACAACTCAAAGATTGACTCAAGGTTATTTGCACAATATGTTGTACAATATATTTTATTTGTAAATAGTTAGCACCACAATTGTAAATAGTTAGCACCACAGTTTCACACAAAACTTGTTTGTAAATAGTTATAACTTACGTTACATGTAAAAGTTGTTCAAGTTATTCAATTGTTCTCTGTAAACCACCCTTGATCTCTGGAAGGGGCAGTATAGAAGAAACCATAAATAAATAAATAAATAAATAAATAAATGAACCAAGGGGTATTCCAGCCCAAAGATTGCAGCAAAGGTCGACTGTAATTAGAGCACAGTTGTCCGCACTCTGCAAAAGTATAAGGAGACTGGAAATACGTAGGACTGACATCGTAGTGGTCAGCCTAGAAAGTCAACCAAGAGAGACAACAGGCTCTTGATGAGGACATCTCTTGGCAACCGCAAGCTAAACCTCCCCTGAGCTTCTGCAGGAATGGAAGGAAGTGTTCCACCGTAGTTTGCACTTCCACTCTGAGAAGACGATGCGTGGAGTATGGGTTGAAGGGCTGTAAGGCACGGAGGAAGCCACTATTAATGGTGGAACAGAGGAAGAGACACATTGAGTGGCTATCCAAATACTCAAAATGGAGCAAGGCTGACAGGGAGAAAGTTCTGTTCAGGGACGAAAACACATTTTGCATTCTGGATGACCAGGGCAAAACCTATGTGAGGAGGTTTTCTCATGAAGAGTACAAACCAGAGTGCTTGACTATTTCCATGACGCATCCAACCAAGGTCATGATCTGGGGATGCATGGCACCCAGTGATGTTGGAAGATTCTATATCGATGATAGAATGGTGAATGCAGAAAAATACATAGTAATTCTGCAAAAGTACATACTGCCATCAGCTGAGCAACTGTTTCCTGGCAGATATTTTTTCCAGTGTGACAATGCACCTTGCCACTGAGCAAAAACTGTTGCCAACTGGAAGAAAGTAAACTGAGATCAGTTCATTGACTGGCCAGCTCAGTCACCTGATCTCAATCCGACCAAGAATCTTTAGTACAAGGTATCAGTTGAGATCACCAAGAAGCAGCCATAGAGCAAGCGAGAGCTGATTGAGTTACTGATTGCAGCCTGGAATCACTTCATGACTGGTCCATTCTATGCCAGACAGATGTCTGGTGAGAAAGAGCAAGGACTGGCCCATCAAGTACTAATGGCCATCAATTACAAAAAACAGCCCTATTCAGTGCTAGCTAATGAAATTAAGAAGGAAACGTGCACTACCAAAATGCACAAAACAGAAAACACAGCAACTTCTTGGGCACACATTGCATCTTTGTATACAGCTTCACAACCAAACGAACACGGGTATTAAACAATCATAAAAGAATGCTTGTAGACTGTGAGAGCCAGAAGGGAAGGAGTTAACAGTCCAAATTGCTGGCATTTGTACTGCATGTGCGTTATGAGATGCTAGAGATAGTAGGTGACATCAGATGGAAGAAATGTGAGAAAAAACACACTTATTTAGAGAGCACAGGAGAGAGAAGGCATCATTAGCATGGTTATGCCAGTTTGACATGGAGCCTATGGAGGCCTAGTATGGAAACTGTCAGAATATCAGAGAATTAATAAGATATATATTTTCTATATTTCTTAAAAATAGGGGATGGAAAAACAGACCAGGTGAAAGATTGGATAAGTGGGAAAAGGGTCAGATAACAAGGAATAAATCTGACAAAGGCCTGAGCACATGTTTATACACAAGGCCATAAGGATCAACAGGTCAGCAGGAATGGGGAGCGCAGATATGACAGGACAAAGAAAGGAATGAAAGAGAAAATCCAGATGCCTGGAATCGAAAACAAATTGACTAATTGGGAAAGAAAACTATATAACAGGACAGAACTTTTTTTTTTTTTTTAAACTTTTATTTTCATTTTGCAACAAACAAAAGAAACAACACACCAAAAGAGACAAAACAAGTATACAATAAGGAAAAGTAAACCCATTACCCCCCACCCCGATGCTTCTTCTCTACCCGATTATATCAGCATGTGAGCGCTTCCAATTAACAGTGATTATACATCAAACGATCAAAAGAGTATCTACAATACAGCATGATCATGGGACAGAGATATATACAAAGTTAGACAGTCAGATGAGAGCATTTAGCAAAATGTACATAGTCATTGAGCATCTTCCATTGAGACCAATGAGAAGGAGTCTGAACGGAGGAAGCGAACAGACGAGGTATTTGTTCATATTTACTGTAAAGACAAGCATGATTCCACCATTCATTGGGGCTCAGATGGGAGCTAATTTTTCAGTATTACTTAATTAGGGAAATAGCAATGCCAAGCATAAAGTTCGAAAGGAGATAAGCCATTTTTGGGAGAGAGGGGATCCCCGCAACTGGGCGAAGTCCCACTATCCTCCAAGAAAGGGGCTCCTGAGAGTGCGAGATAGACTAAATACGACCCCAGACCCGACGCCAGTAATACTGTAGTGCGGGATATTCATGCATAACATGAGGCAATGAACCAATGGCCGCAGGACGTGTCCATGCACCATTGCCCTGAGTAGTGTTCCATTTGTCTAATCTGTGAGGAGTGTAAAAACACCGGTGGGCTAGAAAGAAGAGGGTCTGAGTGAGTGAGGCGGGTCGGGAACCCGTGTCCCTCTACTCAGATAAGGCTCCATTGCTCCGAGGTCAAAGTCACATGCAATTCTCTCTCCATACTTTCTGCGCTATAGGGGTATCTCTAGTTATAGCATTACATAAGGCTTAGTAAAAGTGGATGCCACACCCAGTGAACTACCGAGAGATCGGAAAGTCTCCAAGCAACCTTATGTAGAGAATGCCGATGGCGGAGTCCTCTAGTGCTCCGAAGGCGATGCTGAAGTTGCACTGACCAGAGTCGGGAGTCTAAAGATTGCATAAGAGTATTAAAGGCACCTAAAGTGTCTAAAAGCATTGGTGGATAGTGGGAGTCTGATGGAGAGTCATACCAGGGAGAAAGGTAAGAGGAATCGGTTTGCAAAGGTCCGCTTCTATATCTAGCCACACAGGTCTACTCGGTACTGGATCTTCCAACCAACGAGCACCTTGTTTGAGAAGAAAAGATTGAGGGAACACTTGAGTAAAATCGCCACCAAGTATTAATGGAGCATTGGCAGAGGCCAAGGCCAAACTGCGCAATACTTGCATAGTAAGCAGGGTTGTCCACCATTCGGGGCATAATGCAAATACACGTGAATTCACTATCTCCAACCTCAAGGTGTACCCGGGCCCATCTACCCTCCTTGTCAGCGCTAATATCAGGTACAGTAGCGTGCAAAGACTTCCTAACCAGAATGGCTATCCCGTACCATTTGGAAACGGTGGGAGAATAGGCAGCTACCATGTGAGGCTTAGCCTTGAGTTTCAGTGTTTCAGCAGAGTTTAAATGCGTTTTCCTGAAGAAACACTAAATCAACATGCTCATGGCTAAGATAGCTAAGGATTTTCTTTCCTTTGAGTGGACCATTAATGCCTTTGACGGTGAATGATAAGATTTTACATAAGGCCATTCAGAAAAGTTAAAAATTCTGAGCATGATAGCACACATAATTTCACTATGGGGTCTGTTTACTAAACGGCGCACATGTACGGGGCGCACATGAGCGCTCTAAAAGATGTATTTAAGTGCTCTTAAGCGCCCCGTACGAGTGCGCGGCACATTAACGGGTCCCGCAAGTGTGCGCCGACAACGCGCACATTTGCGGGGCGGTAATGTGGCGAAAGATGTGTGCCAATGCGAAATGAGGGCGGAGGATGGCGCCCTAGGGGCGGAGAGACGGGGTCAGTGGGCGGAATGTGGGAGGGGAGAGACTCGCCGCACAGGAGCGTGCCCGAATCTGCAAAGAGATTTACCGCCAGTGAAACACTCGCGTTAGAGGTGCTGTGCAGGGAAAAGAAACCGTTTCCGTCAGCAATGTGCAGCACAATAGTGGAAGCCCAAAAACCGTGAGCAGTGTGATCTATGTGCACAGATCAAACGCCGTAATGTCACAGGGCACTAACCACACGGGCGCCGCGTACCTTAGCGCATCTGTCAATCACAGCTTCTGTTCTTCACGACGGAACGCCCACTCCTTATACGGCACCCGCTCGGTACCGCGGACCGCACAACACCGGCCTTTAGTAAACAGACCCCTATGTCCCTCAAACTGACTGTATCTGGCTGTACACATGACATAGGAAAAATAAGCTAATATAATACAATGAAGCGCCCCACATTAACAAAGAAAACCGCAGTACGGTAGAGGAGAAGCAAAACCCCAAAATTACTGGCGACCATGTGTCTGCGGGGAGAAACCCCAGAGAAGGCCGAAATTTGAAAAACACAATAACCTGTAGGACTGTGCGTGCTCCGAATCCGACCGAGGCACACATCATGAAGGGATAGGAGACCAAAAAACAAAAGTCACATAGAGAAAGAAAGAAAGTCCAGGCTATTTCTGTGCTTGGCTATGACCGCCGCATCGGGCCCTTCAAAATGGCGGATAGAGCCGGCAGATAAGTCCAAGATTTGGGATCAGCGCATCTGCTCTGCTTCTTTGGAGTCTAAAAATGTTGATAGTAGATCAGGATCTTCGAACGTCCTGGTTTTGGTTGTGGAGAGTCACTCGGAGCTTCGCGGGATCAACAGGCCAACGCGAGCCTGTAGCTGTTGAAGTCGAGGGCGAAAAGCAAGGAGTTTCTTCCGACGGTCAACGGTAGGCTTTGCCAAATCAGGAAAGAAGGAGACCTTACGACCTTCAAATTCCAAATGATGATTTGCTCGGGCAGCATGTAAAATTTGTTCCACTTGTTGATATCGTAGCAAGCTAAAGATAATAGGCCGGGGGGTCGTGCGGTTGAGCGCCATGTGGGCAGGAACACGGTGTGCTCGATCGATTTCCAGTTCTCTGTGAAAAGTGATCTTCAGCAAGGACGGAAGAGTTTTGAGCAAGAATTCTCTGATATCTCCTGCTTCCACCCCCTCCGGTATTCCAATGAGCCTCACATTGTTGCGACGGGCTCGATTATTGCTATCTTCTAACTCCTTTTGGAGATTCTGTATCTGGCGCTCAGCCTTGTCCAGTTTGCCCAAGCGCACCTCGTGCGAGTCGAGGACCCCCCCATGTTGTCCTGCCGTAATGAAAGACTTTCAAGTCGGTCCTGGAGCACTCCAAAGTCTTCTCCGCATGGCTCGAAGCGCTTCTCCATTGGACTGCACCAATTCCTTCACGCCGCGTAATTTCCTCCAAAATCTCCAGGTGCATTTCGGGGTTTTTCACGAAATGGAACCATCTTCTGTGGGGAAGCACCTCTGTTTTGGAGCGTTTTCCGTGAGAAGAAGAAGGAGACCCGAAGTCCAAGCGCGCTGGTTTATGGGCCGCCATCCCCCCCGAGGTGCCCCGGTCAGCTCGGAGCGAAATAGTAAATTTGTATAGGTATTAAGTCAGGATTCTAAGTAGGCCTCTCGGGAGCTTCAACGCAAAGCGTTCTACCCGCTGGACATCAGGCTCCGCCCCCCAGGACAGAACTTTTAAAGACTGGGAATTTACACCCCATTTTCTGAAGAAGGTGGTTTGTAAATTTCCACTGTATGTCTGCTAATGAGTGAGTATGTGTCTGCTGTCTGTGTGAAAGGGGTTCCTTAGTTTATCTTTGAGTGTACAGTAGCTAGGAATCTCACTGTCATATATCCTTCTCTTTCACTGTGCTAGGATCTGTTGATGAACAGGAAACTCTTAATTACTTTATAGCTGTAAATTTGTAAGTAGAGGGTAAAGGAATTTTCCAAGTTACTTTGTATTTAGTTAGTTTTGGTTGTGCTGCCTATATGCTTTCTTATGTGATATAAGAAATAAAGGATTTTATTTGTAAGAAGAATCTGTGAGAATTTTGTGCCAGGTATGAGTATAATCTGCCTGAGGTGTGGTTTATTGGGAGGAGATGGTAAGCCCTCCCTGTATGTGTATGTAAGGTTTTTTTTTCCATTTTGCTCAGAGGAGGGGGTGGCAATCTGCCTGGCCAATGGACTGGCCCCCTTCCTGGTTCCATACACTTTTGCCGAAACCCGGGAGTCGTCACGGTCTTTGTCGGATTCGGATGCAGGTTTTGAGAGATACTTTCCCTGGATAAGTTAAACCACAGATTTTTCATTTATTTCTAAGCATAGTATTTTAGCTATAGTCTGTGTATTGCTAGTTTATTGTCTCTTTTGGACAAAACTATTTAGTGAACCTATTTTACCGGTGATAGGTTTACACACTATAAAGCTGCTATATATATAGTTCTGAACACTAGGATTTTTTTTCCCCTCTCTCTCTTCTTTCTTTTTCTTTTCCTAAAAAGAGAACCCTTTAATATGGGATGGAGCAAGAACACAATAGAGATCCCTGAGGATTCCCCCTTAGGGTGCCTATCAAAGGAGGTGCCGGAGCTGGATAGGAAATTAGTGAAGGAGTGCCACTGGAAATGGATGAAAGGAATGCAGGGACTGACTAAACCTTGACCACAGTTCAGGGCAGAAGATAGGGACAGTCTGGCAGATGTCCAGATTTGGATAGAAGCCACCAAACCAAAAGTAAAAAGCAGAGAGAAACATATGCAGTGTTTAAAACTTTGGGCTAAGTTAGGAAGGCTGGAGGAGATTAAAAATACATTGCCCCAACCTTATGCCCCGGCATTAAAAATCTTGATGCTTACAGGTCAGGAGGGTGCTTCTGCTCCGCACGGACTGGTGGCTGATGGCTACCAGCAGCCGCTGGTGCAGATGCCGGTAGAAGACTCCCGTGGAGCTAGGGAAAAGCAGCCTAGTGCACCCATTCAACCAGCAGAGACTCCCTATCTGGAAGTCCAGAGAGAGCTACAGAGGTTAGAGAGTAGGAATCGGGTTCAACAAGAAGCAGAATCCCAGTGGATGAGGGTAGAGGGGACATTGAAATCCACCAAGGTGGAACCACCCCAAGGGGAAAAGGAGATGAGACAATTAACTTGGGAGCTGAGAGAGGTAGAAAGGGATATACAGAATCTTAGGAAACCTGCATATGATATGGATTTACAATCCACTTCCCTTAAGTCAGAGGGAAGGAGACAGAGACCTTGAAGGGAACATAGAGGGACTGGAAGGAGAGTTGTTAAGCTCACAGGGGTCCTCCAGGGTTACTTTGACAGCTGGTAAGTGGCTGCAAGCTTTAGACACATCAATGAGTCAGGAGAGAATGAATATGTGTGTGAAGGCAAATTTAACCCCATGTGAAGAAGTGCAGGACAAAGAACAGAGTGGGCAGTATGTGTGGAAGTGGACTGATTGTTTAGCAAGATGGATAGAGGGTCTATCTTTTGTCGCCTCCTCCCCCGCCTAGGTAGTTGCCTATAGAGGGGAGGGAGCTGCACTTTCAATGTCCCTTTTATATGGGCTCCCAGGGCAAAGGCTCCTGGGGGTTGTAGTTGCTTGGGCACTTAGTTGTAGTTGTAATAAATAATTAAGCCGAGGTTTGAAAGCAACACAGGAAATTTTTATTTTTGCCTCCTTTGTTTTAAGGAACTTCCAAAGAAGCTTGGCCCAACATATAATAAGAAACTTTCGCCACAAGAAATTAACTTCTGTATAAACTTTTCCACAATTACCAATTGCCTTTGCTTTTCCTCAACAAGGCAATGGTTTCTTCATTCAAAAACAAAGATATCACTTTATAGTCCTTTGCTGCAATTGCCTTTGCTTCACTCAGCCAGATAATTCTTTCTTCCTTCAACAGAAATGTTACTTTACAGTCCTTTACTGCAATTGGCTAGCAAACAAGGGCTTTCAGGCAGCAGTACTGATACAATGAGCTTTCTTCTTTACTTTAGTTTATGCAGGTTTAATTAGTTGCTTTAGAGACATTTAGAATTCAACCTTAAAGGTCTCATGCATTTAAAACACAGCAGCAACTCTAATTAAAACTTTCTTAGCCTCTTCACAGCACAGATTCAAATACCATAAGGCTGGGATTCCTTCCAGCTTATAGTTCACAGGTTTCTCACTCTACCCTTCTGGATAAAGCACAATCCATGTCACAATCAGATAGATCCGATTCAATTTTACAATCCTCTATTTCCATAAACTCACATTCAGGGCAGTCAGGGTCTGCAGCTTCCTGACTAGAAACGGCTGGAGACAGCGTGGGCTTGACTTCCTCAAGCAACTTAACAAGCTGTTCCCACAGAGACCTCTCTCTTGACTTAGGGCTGTTATCAGGGCAGGGGAGATCTTTATCTCGAAGCAAGCTGTTGAAAAGTTTCAAAGAATTCAGGTTCTCTCTATCAACAGGTTTCCTTACCAGCTTTCCCTGAGGTGAGACTCTTGGACTCAGCGTTTCCTGGAAAGTCCCTGTAACTGAGTCATATACAGCAATCTCTCCTGGCTTAAACCTCCTGCTTCCTGTACTCACTGCAGACTTTCTACAGAACTGGCTCCGGTCCAAACTCTGGTGCTGGCTATGAGGAGACTCTTCCCTCAAGCTGTCGTCTGAGTACCTTTCTCTGGACTCTCTGCTAGAATCCTTACTTGCAGTTTCTTTCAGGATTCCCTCCATCACTGTTTCACTGCTCCTTTCTCGGCTGTGCTTGCTCCTGCATGCATTAGCCCTTCCATCTCTGTCTCGGTTCCTGCTTCCGTTTCTCTTCCCCCTATCGAGCTCCTCCCTCCCTGTTCTCTGGGGCTTAAATGAGTGGGGCTGGCCTGTATCCTTCCACCCCGCCCCCAGCAGTCTCTCATTGCCTTCCTCCATTGCTATGGAGCTGGGGCGTGGCCTTAGGACAGCAGCTTTAGACAGGTTTTTTTCTTTCCTAGCTAGACTTTTAAAGTGGCAGTTCCCTGCACTTTCTTTCTGCTTGGAGGAAACTGCTAGTGTTTTCCCTATTTCCCTAGGCTCTGGGGTAGCTTCATCACCACACTTTGCATCTCTCTCCTGGCCGAGACAGGGTAGTTTTGAACCCCGGGATATGGATTTGGCTAGGAAATGCATTGTATGGGGTATGGGGACCCTCAGTGGGACTCTAAATATATGAAGGAAGGGTTGGAAGTATGGGAAAAATATGAAAAGAAGGGACTGTCAGTGAAAGCACTGCCCCTGGTGTTAAATCCACATCCAGGAGCAGCAAAGAATCCACCTTTAGTAAAATATGTACCATGGAGCTTTATGGATATGGAAAATGTGGCTAGGGCATTGCCCCCCTTAGTAAAAGGAGCTACCGCTTGGATAACGAAGTTTGAGGAATGTACTGCAGGACATCAGATTGCCCTTGGTGATCTGAAAGGTATTTTGGTTAGGTTAATTCAGGGGAGAACAGAGGAGGTATTTAGACTGGCAGGATTGCCGGCTGTCACCCTGCAGGATCACAGGTTTGATGGGCTGGGATGGCTCAATATAGGCAGAGGTTGTGGGCAGCTCTTTGGGTCATGTACCCAGATGTGCAGGATTTTGGGGTAGTGACTTCTATGATCTGGAAAGAGGGACAAGGAGTGTATGAGTGGGTGAGTGAAATACAACAGGCTTGGCAGTGTGAGACTGGGCATCCATGGGATGCAAATGGACATGCTGTGTTTTTCCAGATAATGAAAGTCAGCTTGCCGGCTGAGGTGCAGAGGGCTTTAGAGGGAGTAGTGGGATTGCCACATATGAACTGGAATGTTATTCTATCACACACTGATCATTTTGTGAAGCAAAGGGCTAGCACAAAAGAAAAAAAAAGAAAAAGATGCCCAGGCAGAAGAGGTTCGGGCATTGGGCCAACAAGTGGAGGAGTTAGGATGTCAGTTAGCACAGGTCATGTATAGAGGGGCAGGAGAAGAGAGGAGAAGATACCAGCACCCTGTAGGAACTCGTGTGGAGGGCCCTAGGCGGCTGCCTGGGCGGCAGGATGAAGAGTTAAAAGATAGGGGAAGAGGAGGACCTATGAGAGAAGGACCCATATGCTGGAACTGTGGACATCAGGGACATTTTAGCAGGGAATACAATCGAGGGAGACAAGGAGGCAGGCGATACTGACTAGGACAGTACCCCTTGGTGGCACAAATTGGTAAAGCTGACCTTTGCATTAAGGTGAGGGTCGGGGATGTGGAAATGGTGTTCATTTTGGACACTGGAGCCACTGTGTCCACCATAGGGGCAGAAGGAGAGGGGCCATTCCTTTTATCAGGAAAGAAATTAAGAACAGTACGATTCACTGGGGAATCCAAAAGTCTAAGTTACACCCAACCTTTAGAAATTGTGATAGAAGGAACTAAGGTGGTAGCCCCACAACTATATGCACCAGAGTCACCGGCCAATCTTTTAGGAAGGGATTTGTTGGGGAAATTTGATATCCAGATACAATGTACTATGTGCCCAATTATGTTGCCACCAGAGTTAAGAACCCCCCAGGCACACCGGTGGGAAGAACAGAATCCAGTATGTATTTTAGACAAAGAATTAGCAGAACACTTATAGCAGATGGTAGCTCAGGTGTGGGGAGATAAGGTGGTGAAGTTAAACCCTTGCCGCCAGATAATGTGGTCACTTTTGCAGTGCCCAGAGAGGTGGGAGACAGGGATTAAGTGGGTTCAGGTATTGTCACTTAATTATCAAGAGGAATGTGGAGCAGTGTATGCAATAGGATCTATAGAGGGCTGTGAGGACATGTGATGGGTAACAGTAGTATTTCGGAGAGGGGGGAGCACTTCAAAGGACCTGATTTGGCTTTTGAAGCATCAAGTGGAGATGAGAGGGGAAACAGAAGGAAAAGAATATCCTTTACAGGAATTATTTTTAACAGGAACAGTTAAGGATGAGGATTTCTTTCCTAATCTGGAGCCACATGAATACTTTCCATATCAATGGCATCAGTTCAGTTTGGGATCTGAGAAATCCTGTGAGGTATGATCCAGGATTATAGATCAGGCCCCCCCCCCCCCCAGAGGTATGGGCGGCGAATGATCTAGATGTGGGATTACATCGGGAGGTAAAAGCAGTGGAGATTATTCTTAAGGAGGGGTGCGAAGGGCCGAGGGTGAAGCAGTATCCTCTGTCAGCAGAAGCATGCAGGGGAATCGGAGAGCAGGTAAAAGAATTGGTGAAACAAGGAGTTTTATACTGCACCCAGAGCCCCTATAACACCCCCATATGCCCAGTACGTAAGCCTAATGGTAAGTGGAGGTTGGTTCAGGATTTGAGAAAGTTGAATGAAATGGTGATAGTGGAGTTCCCAGTAGTACCAGATCAAGTGGGAATATGGACGGGAGACAGTCCCCTGTATGAGTGGTTCTCTGTGGTGGATTTAAGCAATGCCTTTTGGACCCTGCCTTTAGCCAAGGCTTCCCAGGAAATTAATTCAAAAACTTACTGAGGGGTTGGGGGTGCAACATTCTTTTGTTTATGTTTACAGGCCACAAGCAAACGGACTGGTGGAGAGAGTTAATGGATTACTAAAGACAACGCTTTGTAAGATTTTACATTCTACAAATTTGAATTGGCTGACAGCTTTACCTTTGGCTTTGTTTTCTCTCAGGAAGTCCCCATTGAAGGCCTCTCATCTGACACCCCACCAGCTTGTTACTGGTCGATCACTGTCTTCCCCAGTGCTTCAGGTAGCCTCAGGTTTTCCTGCAGACAACAGTGACACCTACTGGACAGCTCTCCAGGCAGCATGGGCAGTGATACGAGAAGCTGCAGATCACCTTCCACCTAATGCAAACACTGAGAAACATCTCTCGTACAGCCCAGGGGACTATGTGTATCTAAAGAACTATACTCGGTCCTGTTGGACTGAGCCATTCTTTGTTGGTCCTTACAAGGTTGCTGTGGTCAACCCCTTGGCTTTGCGGGTGGAAGGATCTTCGTAGTGGCATCACATTACCAGAGTGCGACCAGCTCCTTACATTGAGACAGCATGAAGTCTCTGTGGACGTTTGTGGGACTCTTTGGGGTGGTACGGGCATTGTTGCATTCTTATACTCCATCATTGCATTCTAACACATGGTATCAGGAAACTAAGCTTTTGAGCAATACCACAAATAGTATAGTATGCAGAGCTTCGCCCCCTTCTGCTCTCTCCGGAGAGTACTTGGCGGCTGAACCTGTGCCTGCTAGTGAATCCTTATGTCTGTATACAGCTATGCATCCAGGGAGTGAGACTCTCCTGTCTAAGATGCCTCACTGTAGTGATTTTTTGAATATAAGTGTTCAGCAGATATATGCTAAAGGTAATCAAGATTTGGGTATGTGGTTTAAACATCCTCTTGACCCAGCGGTTAGAGGTTTTTCTAAAAATTCTGTTTCATTATCAAAATGTTTGAATCAATGCTCTACACATTTAGCTTCTATTGTATTTCCATATCATTCTGGTGGGGTTAGACCAGAACCCCTAAGATTCTCCCTTGCTGCACCAGCAAATTTTACATTTTGTTACAAGGGTTCAGGGAACATGAAGTCTTTGGGAATTTCTCCCTCATGCCAATATTATTTACCCTTTTCTAATTCTTCTCCCTTTTTCATGGATGTGCATTACCAATGTGGTTCTCATGTGTTGCTTATTTACCTGCACAGTTTTCTGGTGTTTGTGGGCTTGTTCCCCTACATCACCTTATAGCCACCTTTCCCTTTAAAATGCATGCTTCAGAGCATGACCCTTTTCCTTCACCTAACTACACAGATCAGAATCCTCCATTGACTAATGATATCCCAGAAGCTATTGATCTTTTGTTCCGCCCCCTTCCCCCTGCCCCAGGTTTAGTAAGAAGAAAACACTCAAATTATTTGAAAAAATTTGAAATCCCTGTAGAATTTCAATTGTTTAGTCATAGTTCTGTTGCTGCAGTTACACTCTTTACACCATGGCTTCAAATTAGTACTAATTCTCAAAGGATAGAGAAGATTAGGTATGATACAATGCAAATGTTTAATTGCACTATTGCAGGTTTTGAAATCATGTCTGAAGAACTTCATATAGTTGCTTTAATGTCATATCAGAATTGTTTAGCTCTAGATTATGTGCTGGCTGCTACAAGTAGTGTTATTTGGTCCCTCATGCTGCACTTATATTCCTCCTGACCCATCACATGATAACATTACAGAAGTTATTAAACACTTACAGGAGCTGGCTGATGAAATGAAAAAGGAGGGAGATCCAATTGAATGTGACTGGTTTGCTTGGGCCTTTAGCTGGTTTTCTGGTTTAGGCCAAGGCATCAGGAACTTTTTTCTCATTGTTATTCTACTAGTCCTCTTGTTTTATATTATTGTTCCACTTATGCTATGCTGTACATAGTGCCCACCTCTCCTGTGCCCCCAGCGTAAGTCCACCATGTTCCATGTTCACCAGCCTCATAAGCCGCAGCACAATAAGGCTTTGCCCATTTGTGACAGTGCTGGACTCAGTGTTTTCCCATGAGCCTTTCCGAATCAGGAGGGTGAATGTGCTCCCACATTCTACTCCTGAAGAGGGGGGAGTGTGAGAACCAGAAGGGAAGGAGTTAACAGTCCAAATTGCTGGCATTTGTACTGCATGTGCACTGTAAGATGCTAGAGGTAGTAGGTGACATCAGATGGAATAAATGTGAGAAAAAACACACTTATCTACAGAGCACAGGAGAGAGAAGGCATCATTAGCATGGTTATGCCAGTTTGACATGTGGCCTACGGAGGCCTAGTGTGGAAACTGTCAGAATATCAGAGAACTAATAAGATATATATTTTCTATATTTCTTAAAAATAGGGGATGGAAAGACAGAGCAGGTGAAAGATTGGATAAGTAGGAAAAGGGTCAGATAACAAGGAATAAATCTGACAAAGGCCTGAGCACATGTTTATACACAAGGCCATAAGGATCAACAGATCAGCAGGAATTAGGGTTGCCAACTGGCCGGTTTTCAGCCGGCCTGGCCGGTTTTTCCATGGCCAGGCCGGCTGCCAGCGAAGATGCAAAACCGGCCCTTGAAAAGCTGGTTTTTTTGCTCTGGCCGCAAGATCGGGAGCGGCCAGAGCAAAAGACCGGCTTTTCTTCCACCCCGAAGAAAAAAAACCCCCACCCAGGGCCGGCCCACACACCAGAGGGCTACAGAGGGAGCAGGGGAAGCCCGCGCGAGGCCCCGGCTCCCTCTGTACAGCCGCCAGCGTGAAGAGCCTTTTCCTTCACGCTGGCGGCTGTTTCTGTGAAGCCGCGAATGCTTGGAAAGGTTAAAGGCAATACCCTTTAACCTTTCCCAGCATTCGCGGCTTCACAGAAACAACCGCCAGCGTGAAGGAAAAGACTCTTCACGCTGGCGGCTGTACAGAGGGAGCCGGGGCCTCGCACGGGCTTCCCCGGCTCCCTCTAAAGCCCCACAGACAGCCGTGGTGCTGGTCGGGGGGGGGGGTGGGGAGGAGGCCAAGGACTGCATGGGGGGGGCTAGGACTACAAATGGGCTGTGATGGGGGGGACCTGGACTGGAAAAGGGCTATGGGGGGGACGACTATGGGGGGGGGACTTGGACTGGAAATGGGTTGTGAGGGGGGGGGGGGACCTGGACTGTAAAAGGGTTATGGGGGGGGGGAACTTGGACTGGAAATGGACTATGGTGGAGGGAGGGGGAACTTGGACTGGAAATAGGCTGTGATTAGGGGGGCTAGGACTGCAAATGGGCTGTGATGGTGGGGCGGGGCTAGGACTGTAAATGGGCTGTGATGGTGCGGGGGGACTCAGACTGCAAATGGGCTGTGATGGTGGGGGGGGCCTAGGACTGGAAATAGGCTGTGATGGGGGATTTGGACTGGAAATGGGCTGTGATTGGGGGGGCTAGGACTGGAAATGGCCTGTGATGTGAGGGCTAGCACTGGAAATGGGCTGATGAACAGCTGGAATAGGACTTGAAATGGGCTGATGTGGGGCATAGGAGAATGGGACTAGAAGGGAGTGGATGGGGAATGAGAATGGAGAGGGGAAAAAATATTTTGTGTGGAAGAAAAGTCTATGATGGGCCGGGTATTGGGAGAGTAAGAGGGGCTTGAGAATGGAAGGGTGAAATTTAAACGGATGATAAAGGAATAAGGAAAGAATTGGGGGAAAGAGCAAAAGGAAAACAATCAGTATGTTAAAGCAGAAATAGAGAGAGAATGGAAAACATCTAAAAGAGAAGAAAGGACAAATGGATAGCTCGCAGAAGACACGAAGAAACCAGAAGAAAGTGACTGGAGCAATTGCAACTGAAAAATAAAACGCCCAAACAGAAGGTAGAAAAATACTTTTTATTTTGAATTTATTAACTGGAATATGTCTGGTCTGGGAAGTGTGTATTGCTAACATCTTTGCGTTTTTGTTTAGTGCAAGAGGAAATTACTTTATAGTTTTATTTCTCCAGTGTTGTACATTTCATGTTTGGATTTTGGGGTTCCCAGTTTAATTATTATCTGACCAAGGAAGTTAGCCTACATGTATCCTCGGTAATTTTTGTGGGTGGGGCTGGGGGCGGGGCAGGGGTGGGGCTAGGGGCGGAGAATGGGTGGAGCATGGCAGGCCACAGGTGTCGGGTTTTTCTCGGTGAAAAAGTTGGCAACCCTAGCAGGAATGGAGAGTGCAGATATGACAGGACAAAGAAAGGAATGATAGAGAAAATCCAGATGCCTGGAATCGAAAACAAAGGGACTATTTGGGAAAGAAAACTATATAACAGGACAGAACTTTTAAAGATTGGGAATTTACACCCCATTTTCTGAAGAAGGTGGTTTGTAAATTTCCACTGTATGTCTGCAAATGAGTGAGTGAGTATGTGTCTGCTGTCTGTGTGAAAGGGTTTCCTTAGTTTATCTTTGAGTGTACAGAAGCTAGGAATCTCACTGTCATATATCCTTCTCTTTCACTGTGCTAGGATTTGTTGATGGACAGGAAACTCTTAATTACTTTATAGTTGTAAATTTGTAAGTAGAGGGTGAAGGAATTTTCCAAGTTACTTTGTATTTAGTTAGTTTCGGTTGCACTACCTATATGCTTGCTTGTGTGATATAAGAAATAAAGGATTTTATTTGTAAGAAGAATCTGTGAGAATTTTGTGCCAGGCACGAGTATAATCTGCCTGAGGTGTGGTTTATTGGGAGGAGATGGTAAGCCCTCCCTGTATGTGTATGTAAGGCTTTTGTTGTCCCTTTTGCACAGAGGAGGAGGAGTGGAAATCCGCCTGGCCAATGGAATGGCCCCTCCCCTGGTTCCGTACAAGACGAATAGAGATTAAGCATTCACTGACTGCATTGTATTTCATTACAGTTCTTGCAAGTTTCTTCTTTATTATAAATACAACACCATTTCTTTTTTGTCTTTCATTTCCAGCATAGTAGACCATGTGATCATCAAAGGTGAAAAAGCAAAAATGGCCAAAATGGATGACGGAAGAAACTCTGAAAATCTTCCAGAAACGCAGATAAGCAAAAGCCAGAGGAGAAAGAAAGACAATCGCAGAACTCAACAGAGATTTCCAACGCATAGCAAGACAGGTCAAGGAAAAGTACTACAATGGCACATGCAAGGAAATAGAAGCAGAAACTATTAGAGGAAGAATAAGATCGGCTTTCCTAAAGTTACGAGAGTTAAAGAAAAAATTCCAGCCTCAAATTTGAATGTTACAAAATGCTCAAGGTTCTATATAGATACTATATAGATACTCCACTTTGTTAGTTAACTGTTTTTACACGGTCCCAGTTCAAAAACTCACCTTGTTTATTTTTGATATGTTAAGATGTTCTATGTAAAATTAAGATGTTCTATGTAAAACAAACTTAGCTTTGTTAAATGTTGTTGTTTGTACACCGCAACTGATCTCTGGAAGATGCGGTATAAAAATGAGTGTTAAATAAAATAAATAAATAAATAAAATGTTGAATGATGCTGAGAAGATCAAGAAAAGGTGGAAAGAATATACAGAGCTTTTATATGATAAAGATCAAGTGGACCAACAGCCATTTCAACCTGTACCTTATGATCTGGAACCATTGGTGATGAAAGAAAAAGTCAAAGCAGCATTGAAAGCCTTATCAAAGAACAAACCACAAGGCATTGATGGCATTCCCATAGAAGTATTACAGCAATCTGATGCAGCTGTTACCATACTTACAAGGCTCTGCCAAGAAATTTGGAAGACAACATCATGGCCAACTGACTGGAAAAGATCTGTGTTTATACCAACAATAAAGAAAGGTGATCCAACTGACTGTAGAAATTATCGCACAATCGCTCTGATCCCACATGCCAGCAAGATTCTACTGAAGATTATTCAATAGAGACTACAACCATACCTTGAACAAGAACTACCTAAAGTGCTAGCAGGGTTCAGGAAAGGTTGAGGAATGAGAGACATCATCATGGATGTGAGAAGGATCCTTGAAAAGACTAAAGAATACCAAAAGGAAATCTATTTGTGCTTTATCGACTATAGCAAGGCTTTTGACTGTGTAATCTCTGGGCTTCATGGGTATACCAGAACACCTGATTGTTCACTTGCACAATCTGTACATTGATCAGGAAGCAACAGTCCGAATGGAACAAGGAGAAACAGAATGGTTTAAAATAAGCAAAAGTGTAAGACTTTCACCCTATCTCTTTAATTTATATGCAGAACAAATCATCAGAGAAGCAGGATTGTATGAAGACAACAGAGGTGTGAAGACTGGTGGAAGACTCATCAAGAACCTTCGCTATGCTGATGATACCACATTACTGGCTTAAAGTGAAGATGATCTGAAACATTTGCTTCTCACGATCAAAGAACATAGTCTCAAAAAGGGCCTGCACCTTATTGTAAAGAATACAAAGATCTTGACAACTGGCAAAACCAATAAGTTCATCATTGATGGAAAAGAAATTGAAATAGTTGAGAACTTCATCCTACTTGGATTAACTATTAATAAAAAAATGACAAGTAATCAAGAAATCCGATGACACATTGCTCTTGGCAAAATAGCTATGAAGGACCTAGACAAGATTCTCAAGAGCAGAGATGTCTCTCTCCATACAAAGATTTGACTTGTCCAAGCCATGGTATTTTCAATAACATCATATGGATATGAAAGCTGGACAGTGAAAAAGATAGACAGAAAGAAAATTGATGCCATCGAGTTATGGTGCTGGCAGCAAATACTGTGTATACCATGGACTGCCTGAAGAACAAACCAGTCAGTACTAGCGAAGATCAAACCTAAGCTTTCTTTAGAAGCTCAGATGACAAGACTTTGACTTTCATACTTTGGACACATCATGCGAAGAGAGAGATCATTAGAGAAAGACATCATGCTTGGCAAGATAGAAGGTCAACGTAAAAGAGGAAGGCCAGCAATGAGAGGAATCGATACAATAACAGAAGCTATGGGTATGGTCTGTCAACAATGAGCCACCTGACTGAAGACCAAACACAATTTAGGACAACTATCAAGAGGGTTGCCATGAGTTGATACTGACTTAATGGCACTTAACAACAACAAAGGAATGCTCTAGTCATAGCAAATTTGTTAGATTTCTAAAAAGAGAAAAGGGAAAAAATGGCATGCAGAAGGGGTTGTAAATTGTAATGCACTTTGTCCCTGTAATCCAAACACCTAAAAACTGCCAACTCGGCACTAAATTTCAAGACTTTTTCACACCCCTATATGCACACATATTTGATACATAAAAGAATTAAATAAAACAAGACCAAATTAAAAAATTAGTAGGAAATAGTAGGAAATAGTATAAACACTGGGACGTTGCCAGGACATGATTATTGTCACTCTTATAAACAATTCAAATTTGTTTGAACCTAGGAACAATATTCCCATTTCAGTAAAATTAGTTGCACTTGTGATCACTTGTACTTATAGGACTTGAATCAACTGTTTAAAATGGCCACATTCACTCCCTGTTCAATTTTCACAATGGTGAAGACAAGAGAGCTGCCTGAGACCATCAGAAAAGCCCTTACTATCAAACATCAAACTTCAAAGGGGTGCAAGGTCATCTCCAAAGACCTTGGAAGTCCTGTGTCTACAGTTCACAATGTTATTAAGAGGTTTTCTGCTCATGGAACTGTCAAGAGTCTCTCAGGAAATGGTGGGAACAGGAAAATCAATCTAAGAATTCTTCAAAGGTTAGTGCAAATTGTTGCAAAAACACCACATACAATATCCAAAGATCTTATTTAAGGCTGACCTGGAGAAATCTGGAGTGGTGGTTTCAACCTGCAACATACGCTGTGCACTAAACAAAGAAGGACTTTATTAGAGAAGGCCAAGGAGGACCCCACTGCTGAAAGACAGACATAAAAAAGCACGCCTGATCTTTGTCCAAATCCACCTTGAGAAACCACAATCCTTCTGGAAAAATGTTCTGTGGACAGATGAAACCAAACTCGAGCTCTTTAGCAATGCAGACCTGTGATATATTTACAGTTGTGGTCAACATTATTAGCACCCTTGTATTTTAGATATGCTGTGTACAATATCTTGAGAAACAATAGGAAATATTCCAGCTGTATGTCATCATAATATTTTAATAGTATGTTCAAAGATATACAACAAAAAAAGATGTCTGTGTAACTTAGATGTAGTAATTTCTGAGAAAAAATACCAACAAAACATGACCTGGACAGAATTTTATTTATTTAACATTTCTTATACTGTATACCACCTTTCATGATATCAAGGTGGTTTACATTGAACAAACTGAAATTACATTGAACAGGACATTGTAACTTGGAGATAACTATTAAACAGGGAAGATGGGCAATGGAGGGTTAAGTGGCTTGCCCAAGACCACAAGGAGCACCTGTGGGACTAGAAACCCCAGTCCTTCCAGCCCAAGGTTGCTATTTGCTAGGGAATTTGAACCACTGACCTTCTGGCCTGAGGTAACTTGCCCCAACCACTAGGCCACTCCTCCCTCAATGATTCAATGAATTGCACTCTTCACTACTATTTGGTTGCACAGCCCTTGGCAATCTTGACAGCTTTTAAATGTATCTTGTAACCATCTATATACAAGAGATCACAGAGAGAGGAAGACAGGCATCTATATTTGGAAAAACTTAGAGAAGCTAGCAAAAGAAGCAGGAAAGCCAAGATTCAAAAAGAGGAGAAAATAGCCAATGCAATAAAATGGGGGGGGGGGGAGGGGAGGGGATAAGACATTTTTCAGATATGTTAGTGAGAAGAGGAAGGGCAAAAGTGATATTGTCAGACTCAAGAGTGAAGGGGAGGAATATGTAGAAGCTGATGAGGATAAAGCGAATTGCTTAACAAATATTTCTGTTCTATGTTCACCGATGAAGAACCAGGAGCAGGACCTCAGAAAACACCCACAAACAGGAACAAAAGCGAGGGTCATCTTGAACAATTTTCAGAAGACTGTGTTCATGAGAAACTAGCTAAACTTAAAGTAAACAAAGCTGTGGGACCGGATGGGATACAACCTAGAATACTGAGGGAACTTGGGGACGTTCTAGCAGCTCCACTGACTGACCTTTTCAATGCCTCGTTGGAGTCGGGAGTGGTGCCAAAGGACTGGAAAAAGGCTCATGTGGTGCCTTTACACAAAAGCGGAAGTAAGGAAGTGGTTGAAAACTACAGACTGGTTAGTTTAAATTTGGTGGTGAGTAAATTATTGGAAACGCTGCTGAAAGAGAAAATAGTGAGATTTCTGGAGTCCAGTGGATTACAGGATCTGAGGCAGCATGGATTCACCAGAAGCAGGTCCTATCAGACAAATCTGATTGATTTCTTTGACTGGGTTACCAGGGAGTTGGACCGAGGGAGAGCCCTAGATTTAGATTTCAGTAAAGCCTTTGACACCGTCCCTCACAGCCAACTTATAAACGAACTGAGCACCCTAGGGATCCTTTTTTTCTCCTTTAGTGTTTTTTTTCCTTTCGGGTCCTTTTCGTGTCCTTTTTCCAACCACTGGCCTTAAGGGTCTTCGACCTCTCAGGGGCACTGTTTGCTCCCATGGCCACTGGCTTCAAAAAAATGTGACAGATGCTCCAAGAATATGTCGCTCATGGACACCCATGACTGTTATTTGTGGTGTCTCGGGGCTGACCACAACCCAGAGCTCTGCTTGCTCTGTAAAAAAATGTCCGCTAAGGCCTTGGTAAGCTGTAAGCAGGTGTCCGATGACATTTTCAGTATGGCAGTCCCTGGGTCCGCGGTGGCACCTCACCCTAACGATCCACCACTTGCGGGGTCCCCCGTTTTGACCCCATGTCCCAGGCATCACTCCAATCTGGATTCACTCAAGGTGGAATGGCGAAAGAAGAAAAAGGCCTCAAAGTCGCTGTTGGGGGCTTCAGACAAGCGTGAGCGGTCTCGCACTCGTTCTCATAGTCCTCCTCGGCGTTCCCAAGAGTTGGACAAGGAGCAGCCTCGAAAGGTAACTCGTATGGTCACGGAGGCCTCTGGCGATGGTGCCCGGTCTCCTGAGGGTCATCCCGGCAAGGACCCCCTCTCCTCCTCCACGCCAGACCCAGTAACCCCAGTGTAGATGGCACAGGGACCCACTCCTGAGTGAGAGTCCCATATGCTGGCACTGGAGTGCAGCATTTCTGACTTCCTGGCTGCCCAGCAGACACTTTTACCCAGCACAGCACCAGTCTCGCTCGCCGTCTCGTTCCTCAGGGATGAGGTGTTCCAGAGTCAGTGCCTCCGGCTCCAAGCGGGCCTCGGCCACTGAGCGTGGGGATCAGCTCGACTCCGAGTTCTACTCGGACCTCTCGGGCTGGGAATCGGATGGGAACAGGTCCCCTGAAACCCATGCCCATAGAGACCTTCTTTCTGACCTGTCCCCACCCGCCTTGCAAAGGCGGTCGCCTCCCAAAGACATTTCCTTCTTGGTGTTTGTGCGGAATATGGCTTAAGCCCTCAATCTGCCTACACAGACCGAGGAAGAGCAGAGGGCAGAGAAACTTGACATCTTGCAATATGAGTCTCTTCCTAGGGAGTCTCTCATGGCTCCGGTACTGTCCATCCTGACCAGGCTGCTCCTCCGCATGTGGGAAACACCCGCCTCGGTCCCTATTGTCAGTAAAAGATTCAATGCCATGTACAGGGTCCAGCATGGCCCAAGGTTCTGGAAGACTCAGCATCCCCATACCCAGGATATTACTGCTTGATCCAATACAAGCATTGAGGAACCTGTGCCTTTTGGGGAAACTGCTAGGTACTTATGACCTAGATTGGCCACTGTTGGAAACAGGATACTGGGCTTGATGGACCTTAGTCTGACCCAGTATGGCATATCTTATGTTCTTATGGCCTCGACCATCCATGTCGTCCCCCACACTTGCATACACATGCGAACGGCCCAATGGTGCCTCAGTGCACAGTTGACCCAAGCCTTGGGCCACCTCTGGGATCCCTTGTCAGTCTCCTGCAGCCTCTCCAGTTCCCTGGAAAGGTGGCTGAACCCCCAAAGCCTTCTTCGGGGCATGCCCTTCTAGACTCGACAACACAAGCTCATCTTGATGATGGATGACGCACTATTGGGCTGGGCAACATCCTTACTCAGAGGCGGTGGTCACCCGAGGAATCTCGGCAGCAGATCAACCTGCTTGAGCTTCAAGTGGTCCGGCTGGCCCTGAAGGTTTTCTAGCACCACTTGCGAGGCAAGTCGGTGCTCGTACAGACTGACAACAAGGTCGTAATGTTCTACATAAACAAGGAGGGGGGTACAGGCTCCTGCCTCCTCTGTCAGGAGGCAGTCCTCTTCTGCTCCTTTGCTGTACTCTGGGGCATGACCCTGAGAGTGGTCTACCTCCCAGGCCAGGACAATGTCCTCGCGGACAGACTCAGCAGGCTCCTTCGCTCACACGAGTGGCCCCTGATTCCGGAGGTGGTTCTCCACCTGTTCCGCCACTGGGGGACTCCATCCTTGGACCTGTTCACCAGCCCAGCAAACATGCAGCTTCCCCATTTTTGAGGGCCGATACTGCACCCAAGCAGGGTAGCCCCGGATGTGTTCCTCCTGAACTGGACCTCCTGGCTTCTGTATGCGTTCCCTCCTACAAGGACCCTCCACAAGATTCAGCGGGACTGAGCCTCGGTGATCCTCATGGCTCCTTCATGACCTCTACAGCTTCTGCTCCAGCTCTCATTGGAACCTCTGGTCCCCCTGACAGCCTGGCGGCTGAACGGGTGTCTCTAGACTTGCTGCACCTTCCATAGGAGATCAAGGAGGTCCTCCTCGCATTGAGGAAGGACTCAACGAGATGGGCATAGGCTCTGAAGTGGGGACGCTTCTCGGTCTGGTGCTCCGAGTTCCAGATAGACCCATTCTCCTGCTCTACCCGGTGGGTTCTCTGGTACCTCCTCCACCTCTCGCAGGTGGGACTGAAATCCAATTCCTTCCGAGTTCACCTGAGCGCCATCTTGGCCAACCACTTCCCCATCGAGGGTAAACCCCTCTCAGGCCAGCCTCTGGTCTCCCGCTTCCTGCGGGGCCTCTTACTTTCCAAGTCTCCCGTCCGGCCTCCACCGGCAGAGTGGGATCTGAATGTGGTGTCATGCAGCTCAAGCAGCTGCCCTTCGAGTCGATGGTGATGTGCTCTCTTTGGCACCTCTCCTGGAAGGTAATCTTCCTGGTGGCTGTGGCTCCCTATACAAGGTTCTATGGGAACAGAGTGGTTCTTTGAATTCACCCCAAGTTTCTGCCGAAAGTTGTCTCGGATTTCCATCTCAACAAAGAAATTATCCTGCTGACTTTCTTCCCGAGACCCCACGCTGAGTAGGCATTGGTGGTCCTACATATACTCGACTCTCACCTTCTATCTGCAGCATACCCAGGGTCATCACAAATCTGACCGACTCTTCATTGCCTTCGATCCTAATCGCCTGGGGTTTGCAGTCACCAAGCATAACATCTCCATCTGGGTGGCGGACTGCATCACATTTGCTCAGGCAAAGGCTGGGGCCCCGCTGGATTGCCGAGTCACCACACACAGCATTCAGGCCAAGGCAATGCCGGTGGCTTTGCTGCGCTCAATGCCTCTGAGGGACATCTGCCAGGCTGCGACCTGGTCCTCCGCGAATACCTTCGCTTTGCACTACTGCCTGGAGAGGGAGTCCCGCCGGGACAGCACCTTCGGCCAGGGTATACTCTGTAATCTGTATGGGGTATAAGCAACTCCTGCCCTCTGACCCGTCTTCTGTGGCTACCAAGAGCTGGGCCCAAGGGTCTGAGGACTGAGGCTTCCTTCGGTCATCGACTTCTGCTCACGACCTCGCAGAGGTGTTTCTGGGTTGCAGGTTTCAGTAGCCTGTAGCTAGGGAATCCCATAAGTGAGGACTGACTTCCATCTTGTTCCAGGAGAAAGCATAGTTACTCACCTGTAACAGGTGTTCTCCAGGGACAGCAGGAATCAGTCCTCACTAGCCTCCCACCTCCCCTTAAGAGTTGCCATTTTTGCTTTTCTTCCCTTGCCATCTGCTGAGTAGGGTTCTAGCTATGGGACCTGACTGAGCAAGATGGCACCTTTGGGTGGGGAGAGGACCATGTATGCATGGCAGCAATCCCAAAGGTTTTCTTTGAAAGCTGGGGAATTGCTCCGCGCGGGCTCCGTCGGTGCCAACGTCACCCATAAGTGAGGACTGATCCCTGCTATCCTTGGAGAACACCTGTTACATGTGAGTAACTACGCTTTCATTACTTTTCTCTTAATCCACAGCTTGAAACTCTTGTGAAACTCTACAGTTTGTCAGGCCCACTTGGGAGAAAGAAGATAAAGGCAAGCTCCCCTCCAATATGCTCCCTCTTGATCTCTATGATAATTTCTCCCCTGGCTTTCCATGTTGGGTGCTGGTTAGAAAAATCCTTTTTACTTACAGATTATTCAGTGGCTGGGGCAAGTGGTACCATTGCTAGATAAATCTATGCATCCGGTCTTTCAGAAAATTGCATACTACAAAGTATCACTGGAACACTAGGACACTTAGTGATCCCAGGGTTAAACATTTTACAATTAAACATAATTGGTTGTCAAATTTTAATGACAAAGTACATATTTTGCAAGGGTTAAACATTAGCTGCTTGCTTTTATAAAACTATGCATTAGCATATCACTTTTATCTTCAAACTTGCACTTTGCATAAAGGTCACAGGTTAACTATCTTCCCTGCATTAATATAATTGAACTGCTCAACTTATACAGTAGCTGCAGCCAAGGTCACTTCAGAAATGCAGGCTGTTGAATTTAAGCAGCATGATAATGCAAAAGACAGGAAGGCTTCTCCCTAAGGAATATTAGATTAACACAATTTCATTGTTCCTTATCAGTAGACAACAGGGATTTAGAATTGTACCAGTTGGGGGCATATTTACTACAATGCATTACCCGTTAATGCTGCAGATGGCGCATGCTCTCTGGCTGCGTTGTAGATAAAGCATGCAAAAAGCAGATAATACAGAGCTTTTTGGCACTATCTGCAGAAATCGCATTATCTGCATCAGTGAGTGAGATTAAGGCAGAGAGGGCCCGATTCTGTGCCACGAATAGCAGGGATGGACGACCCAATGGGACGTCCATCCCCACTATTTGTGCCTTCTCTGACCATGTCTACCTTCCCTGATGGATGTACAGGGCCGATTCTAATGTTGGCCCTGTACGTCCAGGGCCAGCGACATGTGCAGGGAAGTTACTCCACTGCCGAGGTGGAATAACTTCCCTGGACGTGTTTTTTTGTTCTGCCTGGGCGTGGATGAGTCAGGGGGTTTGAAGGACATTCCCCACTGCCCAATCTTGGCCTTAGGCGGCCAGATCGGGGGTCAGGCTGCAGGGAATGGGCACTTTTGTCCGGCAGCCGGCATTTCAGCTTTTAAATGGAGCCGCAGTGCAATGGCAACCAGACACCATGTCACTGCAGCTCCATTTAAAAGCTCTGACTCAGTTAGTGGGGCAAGTCATGTATGTGCAGGCCGGACGGAATTGCAGTCCTGGCCTGCATGAACATGACTGTTCACAATTCTGATCTCATGGGGCTATACGTGCTCCATGTGATCAGAACCGCAATCCCCTCTGTATGTCTGGCTCAGACCTGACAAACAGAGCAGATCTACGTTCAGAATGTAATAAGCCTGAGAGTGTTTGTGTGTCTGCAATGCATGACTACTGCGGGCCTCAATGGTGCGGTAACCATTGGATTTTCAGTCTGTGCAGATGCTACTAATGCCAGCTCAGTGGGTGACATTAGCTGCATCCAGGCTACTGTATCGTGCTCTCTACATCTGCCATGCATTATCTGCTGGGGAAATGCTGTGCACTCCCCAACAGATACTGCATGGCTTTTGCAGCTAATGCATTGCTATCTGCATGTCTTTGCTGTGCTAGCTGCAAAAGCCTAACACACTTTAGTAAACAGACCCCTTGGGGTCGGGTGGTGGAGTCTTATGTGGAATTTGCATTCGCTGCTTTGTTCTTTTATTTCTCTTTTCTAGTCCACATATATAGTACGGGGGTCACTGAGTTGTGCCATTAATGTACGCTTGAGTATATGCTAACCCACATATATAGAGCCATGCTAACAGCACAAATGCAAAACAGACAGTGCATGGTTAATGCCATGCTATGTGCTTAGCATGCAATGGGGAGGGAAATGAGCAGGGTAGCTGTGGAGAGTGGGCTGAACTGCACATTGACATTCGTGGAGATGGTTGGTAAAACGCATTTATCATCAATGTATCAGCCCAGCTGCCCTTAACGCCACTTCAATAGGTGGTGTTAAGTGTATTCGTGTGAAGTGCAAATACTGCTGGTGCATATTAGGTTTTGAATCAGTGCAGTATCTGTGGGAACATGTTGTACGCATTCCCAACAGGTAGCATACAGCTATTGCACTTACAATGCATTAATTTCTACTCTTACAGGGTCATTCAGAACCACATTTAGTGGGTCTGGACATCTGATCCAGATGTCCATACCTGCTAAATGCCCAGATCATGATGCCAGGGACAGAGCTCCCCGCACATATTGCCAGTTTGTGTGGGGAGCTCTGTTCGTAGGCAGGAGGGGGTGGGCCGGGGGAGGAGCAAGGATGGGCAGTGGGCAGCGATTGACCCCGGATGTAAAGGGTTGATGCAAAAGTCAGCCCTTTATGTCTGGGGCCTTCAATGTAGATGGGGGAATTATTCCACCTTGAAGATGGAATAAGTCTCCCTGGTCGGCAGGGGACCGCGGAGCCTGGTGACCTCAAAGAGGTGAGGGGGTGAAGGAGAGCAACGCAGCCCAACCCTGGCCATGGGAGGTCCAATCAGGGGTCAGGCTGTGGGAAAACACAGATCTGTTTATCAGCCAGTGATTGTGGTTCCTGAATGGAGCCACGGTGCTTGGTTTACATTATCTAGGCCACAGAGTAGGGTATCAAATAGGACCAGGAGTAATGTTTCTACTCCATGTTATGGACGAAACGTGTATTGGTGTTCATCAAGCGGGGCATGACTATCAATGTAGTCTTGCAGTTTGATTTGCACTACTTTTTCTATAATTTTTGCTAGGAATGGAATGCTAATAATCGGTCTATATGACGTGGGATTGTCCTTGTTAAGGGATCTGTTTTTAAGTATGAGTCGAATTATAGAATGTTTGAGTGTAATTGGCATTATTCCTGATGTTAAGGATTGATTGACAATTTCCATGATGAAAGGTGCTAGTACCCCTTACTGAGGGGTTTTACAGTAAGTAGCAGTAGCATTCATGTAAATTTGGAAAGAAAATATAATTGAAGATGGAATAAAAAGTTAATTCATAAAAAATAAACAGTTTTTTTCTGACCGATGATGTGAGACCGGTGACAGGCCTTCAGTGGCTACATTGGAAGTCTCTAAGGTCTTTTTCCTCCCTTTAATATGAAATGAGAAAGTTTTTGTGGATTTTGATTTTGTAATTTTTGTAAAATACTTTTGAAGGATAAACAGTAGGGGGGTCATTCTGGCCCGTGTTTAGTGGGGATGGACATCCGGTCTGGATGCCAGGGTTCCAATTTCGGCAACAGAGCTCCCCACACGTACAGGGAGGAGTCAAAGGGGGCAGGAGGAGGAGCAAAGGCGGGCCGGAGGTAGGCCACTCAACATGGATGTACAGGGCCAATTTTGGTGCCTGATGGCAGCAGGCAACCATGCTGGGATCCCACACTGAGGTGACCAGGGTAGGGGGTTCCCCACAGCCCAATTCCAGCCTCAGAAGGGCCAATCGGGGGTCAGGCTGCGGGGAAGCAGGCGGTTTGATGGTTGTGGCTGATCGTGGCTCCTGCATGGAGCCATGGTGCCATGGCAATGGGACGCCACAGCACCGCTGCACCTTGCAGGAGCCTGGCTGGGCTACCTGGGGAAATGCCTGGACATCCAGAGGCACAGAATCAGGATATGTCTGGGATGTCCAGGCCCTATGCCCCGATTATGCTCCTGCGGGGCCGTCTAGCTCCTGTGAGATCAGAATCGGGTGCATATCTGGGCTGTCCAGATTTCTAGATGTCCGGACAGCCCGGATGTGCCCCATTGAAACTGGCCTCCATGTGTTTCTGTCCTCATCTTGTGTATCTAGAGGATATATACATCCTCTACCTTTTGAACTACCGAATTTCTCTGGAGCTGCCCGTTTGGTTTAGGCTTCATGGGAGGAGCCCCACACTAACAATGGTGATGTATGGTTTTTCGGCATTCATAGCCTGCATCCAGAATAGCATATTTTATGATATTCTAAAAAAAATGAAAATGCAATAAAAAAAAATCAACCATCTATTGCAAAATGGCTCCAGATAGTTAGGGGTATGTTTACTAAACAGCGCTAACATCACAGTGGCGATGTTATCGGGCGATAAGTGACATTATCACGCGATCTTACCGGGCAATAACGTCACTTATCGCGCGATAACGTCTCTGGCAACATTAAGGCACACAGAGGGTGGAGTAAGGCTCCACAGAGGGTAGAGATAAGGGGTCAATGGGCGGAGTGGGTGGGGAGAGGCTCCAGGCACACTAACGCTGTGAAATCAGGGTCTGCAAATTAATGCCAGTGAAAACCTCGCGTTAGAGGCACATTTGCAGGAGAGAGAAACCATTTCAGTCAGCAATGCACAGCAAAGGCAGGGAGACCAAGAAAAGTGATAGTAGTGATACATGTGCAGCAACAGCAAAGTGCCCAAGTATGAAAGGGCACTATGGTAAGGCTGCAAATGGGGTACAGGGGGCTGCAGGCGGGACATGAAGTGGGGCAGCTGGGGCACAGTGTGGACTAGGCAGATGTCTAGGTGACACATAGGAATGTAGAAATGGAAAACAAGCAAGACAGCAACTGACCAAGGGCAAACATGTCCACGAGTGTATGTGTCCCACAGTGCCACATTGGACATTACCCAGCTAGTACCCCAAAGGGCACATAACATTGGCAGGTGGTGCCGGGGGGAAGGGTGGATGTCTATGCAGGCACCCCTACCCCATATCATGCACCATAGGCAGCAGCCTACCGGCACACTGGATGGCCTGGGACTGCGCACCACCGGCACCACCAGCACAAGGACATGTCAGCATGGTGGCGGAGGGGTGCTGGTGGTGGTGGAGGGAGCAGTGGCATCTGCTCACAGCAGACCAAGGCCAAGCACTGTTTAGGTAGGTGCCATTCACTGCAACAGACAAGGTCTGTCTGACGAACAGTCATGGTATCATCAGGGAATGATCTGCCTCTGTGACAACAGTTTGGTGCAGTACATGCAGCCAGTATATTCAGGGGAAAAATGTCACAGGTTCAAGTCCCAGCTGTGGCTCCTGCAGACCATGTCCCTATATTTTACCCAGTACTAAACCATGGTAATAAAGATGGAACCTTTATTGCAGATAAAATAAACACACCATAAACGCCTATATTTTACCCTACAGAGCACTTATAACATAAACATGTGCAATCCCTAGAGAAGAGTTTCACAACTGCAGTCCTGGAAGGCCAAACACCATTCAGGTTTCATGCTGTCCCTAATAAATATGCCTGTGATGCATTTGTATGCACTGCCCCCATTGTATGCAAATGTACCCATGCATATTCATTAGGAAAAGCATGAAAACCTGAACTGTGTTTGGTCCACAAGGACTGGAGTTGGAAACCTCTGCCCTAGAGCAGAGGCCAACAGGGGCTCAAACACCCATACCCACAGGCTCCACTATCCAACGACTCATGGAGAGTCAGGCTTTTGGGCACTGCGCGGAGCAGCATCTACCAATACTAGCACCTGCATACCTTAGCAATGCCGTCTTAAACTTGGAAACATGTTCCACATATATCAAAAGGTTGCTATGATTAATGTCAGATAACAAATCCTAAATGAAACACAATTTGTTGACAGAGATTCATCATAGCAACCTTTCTGATATCTGTGGAGTGTGTTTCAGTGTTTTTTTTCAGACAGTGTTTACCACCCCGGGGAGTGACCCTAACAGTATTGAGTACCATAGCAATGCCTGCACTGTGCCCAGGACTGGTGTGGCATCCAGGGCTGCCAACCACCTCTATATTTGTACAATGCTGAAATAAGTGTGGGAGTGTGTGTAAGTCTATTCAATGTTTTGTGGCTGCCTACACCTTACTGAGCCCCCAATGCTTGTACTGTTTCCAGTGTTAGCCTGCCTATGTGCATAATGAGGAGCATGGTACTGTGGGTATGGCCCGGACAGGGCAGCCTGGGCAGGATGCATCTGCATAGGGCAGGGGTGGGGAACCCTGGTCCTGGAGAGCCGCAGACCAGTCAGGTTTTCGGGATATCCCTAATGAATATGCATGAGATATATATGCATTAGAGATATCCTGCCAACCTGACTGGTTTGTGGCCCTCCAGGGCTGGATTTGGAGACCCCTGCCTTACACCTCTGTCATTTAAGATTGTGAGTGGGCAAGGTGCAGATGTCCTAGACATCGAAAGGGTATATAGAATGTGTCACATTCCTCCTCGATTCTCACCATCACCAAAAAGTTGTCTAATAGACAATATTTTGGTGGTGGTGAGAAGTGAGGAGGAATGTGACACATTCTATCTAACCTTTTTGATGTCTTGGACATCTGCACCTTGCCCACTCACAATCTTAAATGACAGAGGTGTAAGGCAGGGGTCTCCAAATCCAGCCCTGGAGGGCCACAAACCAGTCAGGTTGGCAGGATATCTCTAATGCATATATATCTCATGCATATTCATTAGGGATATCCCGAAAACCTGACTGGTCTGCGGCTCTCCAGGACCAGGGTTCCCCACCCCTGGCATAGGGCATAGGGCAATGGCTGGGACATTGTAGTACCCGACCACCACCTGCATGGATAGGGTGGCCACAGTATGTCATGCTGAGGGGGGAGGGGGGTCACTCTCACCCTGACTGAGCAGTGACCATGTCATGGCTAGGTTCCCCCAAAGTGCTATACAGTATTTCTTTCAAGTGATATCTCTGCATTTTCTTTTCTGGGACCCAAGCACTGACTTACCTGCTTGGTGTGTGTGCTTGCATCACATTTGTGGGTGCACACATTTCCTCCAGGAATATGCACAATGTACTAGATAGCAGACTGTCTGCAGTTAGCATGTGTATGGCTGGAACACCATGCAGTGGGTGGAGACTGACTGTGTGCTCTGCTGGTGAATGTCAGGTAGTGGTGGGGGGCAGCTGAGCTTTTCCAGGCCTACTGCCTGTCTGCCAGTACCCTATGTGATGTGTACAGATCTGCATTGACGGCCCTGTAGGGGTGCCTATTCCCCAGCAGGACTAGGGTTGCGGTCCCCTCTACTGCCAACATTTTAGAGATGTAGAATGTAGATCTTTTGGTGGTAGATCCTGTCCCCCACCCTGACCCACAGAGGGTGGGTTGAGTGGTGCAACATAATCTGCTTTTGGGTCCAAACACCACCCTTCTTGTATAACATGTGACTAGGGCAACCGCACAGGATATGCACTATTCTGGGTGCATCATAGTCCACAAGGGCTAAATGTGACTGGGAAATACAGATGGATACAGGTGGATCCTAAGTGTGTCTGCAAGGACTACCTATCACACACTAACACTGATGGAGAACTGCAGCACAGCCTATCTCAGGCAAGCCAGGTTCTGAGGACCTGGTGCTGGGCCCCCCACTTCACCCTCAGGGTGAGCACAGGAACCGCACAATGTCACGGTCTGTAGCTACTCTGTGCCAGTAACACACACGGTCAGTTCCCCCTACCAGGCCAGGGTGCTATAGAGGCGCATACCCCATCTTATGATCAGATATAGGCTGCTGATCTGCACGTGCAGTGCATCATGGGTACGGGTCGGTTTACTCTATCCTGGTAACCACAGCAGACAGGTTGTGTGGTGACCTGCAGTCTTTCTGTAGCCAGCCAGCAGTGTGCTAGACACTATAGAGATGTAGCTCACTGGTTACTTCAATGCCTATGGAAGCAGAGGACATGGCTTTGATCCTACAATGGTGTTATTTAATAAGGGTGTCTGAGGCTTTTCCTTTTAATTTAAATCAGTGATGCCAGCAAAAACACCCTCACAGTGCCATAGCCTAAGGTGCCTCATAAGGCGCCCTATAGGGCACATTATAAGGTGCCTTGGCAGACAGGGCACTTTATAATGTACCCTATGGAGTGCCTTATAGGGTGCCTTATGCGGCACCTTAGGTTATGGCACTGTGAGGATGTTTTTGCTGGCAGCACTGATATAAATTAAAAGGAAATGCTTCAGACAGCCTTCTTACATACCACCACTGCAGGATCAAACCCATGACCTCTGCCTCCACAGTCAATGCAGTAACCAGTGGGCTATATCTTAATAGCTCTTAACACTGCACTGGCATGAAATTAGTTAGTTAACATGCCACTGCGCCCACTATCGCACGATACCGATTCCTTGCAACCTTCCCTCCGGACCGTCCACTACCTTATATGGCATTCTTCACATTAACGCTGCAACTAGTGCCAGTAACATTAAGACGGTTTAGTAAACATACCCCTTAGCATTCTTAAAACAAAATAGAATGTCATGATGTCATCACATTTTATGGACATTTACACAATCCTTAAAGGTATAGGGACCCCATTCAAAATACTAATTAATCTAGTTCCCTTTCTGAGCACGTATTTTTGAAACAAGCCAAAAACCTGAAATTAGCAAACATTTCTGAAATTTGTCAGAAAACAAATGTAAATTTTTGACATGCACATCCCTAGTATTTTCCTACCATTAATTGACTCTGAATTATTTTTGTAGGTTAAATGACTTGATGTGCCAAGATAAGCTTTCTTTTCTTTATATACTTATTTTAATATCTCAAAATGGCAAAAATAATATTTAAAACATTATGCTGTGCTGCTGTTTTCATGATAAGCCATATAATCAAGGGGGTGATAACTAAATGAGGGCAAGTTACAGGCAATATGCTTCAATGGTGTGTACTGGCAATACACATAAAATACTCAGTAACTACATGGGATTTTATAAAACTACCCCCAAGGGCAATATTTAAGGGAATTTTGCTTAGACATAGTGCCTATTCTCGAGGATTCAGTTGGCTGGGCAAATTTTGTCTGTCCATATTCATGTTTTTTTTAAGCATGCATAAGCATACACAAACAATCATGCATATGCTAGCCCTATTTATTTATTTATTTTATTTATTTAACATTTTTTATATACCGCACTATTCATCATCAGTGCGGTTTACATTGAACAACAATATACCTGCCAATACATGACTGATCTAGGTTTACATATAACAGGGAAGATAAACTGGGTGTGAACTGGGGATAACTATCTACATAATTATACATAATTATATATACATTGAATAGGTTACATCAAGATTTGATATTTGACAAGAATAGATTTGGCTTTAGCGCCTGAAAATGTAGTGTCTCTCCAACCATGAATGGTTCTTTGCGTGGTTGAACCATGAGGTGGAAGAAGTTTTGGCTGATCTTGTAGAAACTTGAAACCATGAGATCAGCCTGAACTTCCTCCACCATGAGGCTCATTCATGCAGAGGGCCAATCACAGTGGGGGAAGTGTGAAAAGCTAGGCACAAGAATAGGTGGAAAATGGATGAAGCCTGGGCAGGTTAGAGAGAAAAAATGGGGGAAGCCTGGTAGGGAGCTCATGAAAGAGAGATACACACATACGCGTAGCCCCTGACACCCCCCCCCCCCCAAGACACACACACACACACATACACACAGGCACCCACCCTAACACAAATATACATGCACTCATATATGAACCCCAACACACACACACATACGCACCCGATGACAAACACACACACATCTGTAGCCCATGATACTCCCCATGATGCACACATGCATGCATACATCCCCTAACAGACACACACACATGTATCCTCCGACATACATACATATTCCTTTATACCCCCATGACGCATACCCCTCCCCACATGTACCCCCAACATTTCATGTCAGACACACATGAACTCCTCACATGCCTGATTCTGCGAATGGGGGAAACGCCATTGTGTCACATTGCAGGTATACACTTTTCAACTTGCTTAAACCATTTTCATGCTTGAAATATGTAAATTAGGTCTGACAAAATTAGGTTGGAGCATACTTTTAAAGTAGATGTGTACAGGTGTGGAGTTTGTGGAGCATGGACAAAGGTACAAACATGGGGGGTTTATATTCAACAGTGACGGCTAGGCTAATTAAAACACCGAGCCACCACTACTTTAATTAAACCTGGATATTCTGCAGCAGAATAAATCCAGTTTCTGCCAATGAATATCTTCAGCAACGCTATGCTATTAGCAGCAACATTCAGCTTCTAACTGGATGGCACTATCTGATTAGCAGTAATAATATGGTTAGCGGCTGAATATTGCCATTATCCAGATAGCAGCCAACACCGTCCCCAATCCGTCCACAGACTGTTCCAGTTCTAACCAGACTGTGGACTATTCAGCAGCATGATAGCGTTCTAGCCAGTTAGTAGGTCTTCTGACTGGCTAAAATGTTTTAAATATGTCCCTAGTAGTTTATAGATAACTCATATACATATATAAGGTGCATAAGGTACACCCTTGAACAGGTCAAATGTCTGCACCAATGAGCTCTGCACAATTTGTGCTTTGTTTTGCACAAATCATAAATGTATAAAATACTAGTCTATTATGTAATGGCAAATAAGTGCCTACTTCTCTTTTTGAAATAGGCTCAAAATAGGTATGTTCTCCAGTGCCTTACCTAGGTGCCTGTTATAAAATCACCCCTTTATAGGCAGGGTTGAGTGCATAGGCTGAGGAAAAAGAAGTTGTTATCATGAAAGGAAGAAGGAAGAAAAATCACTTTTAAGCAGATGTAAAAATAAAAAGAATTACAACTATAAATATGTCAATGCTGGCAAAAGGAATTCTAGAGAGATGGATGAGAGAAAAAAACTCAGATAGCTTAGAAATAACTAAGCAGTTGTATAAAATAGCTGAGGATACATGAGGCTAAATTGTTCAGCCACAGCTCACATAAAATCAGCCCCCAAGGAAAATGTTGAACATCTTTCTTCACAATAAATCCAATAGGCATTGCAAACAGAACTCGGAAATGCATTTGTAATGTATGGAGTTGTTTAAAAAAAATCAAAGTAACCATGAACAAGAGAGCATCCTAGTAGACAAGATTTTGACTCAGTAGAAGCAGCAGTGAGGTGGCTGATAACAAGAAAGATATATTTGAGTGGTATTGTTATGAGAGCTGAAGATTCCACTTTAAATTCATCTGCCAACAACAGGACTGTCTCTCCTCACCGGCACCCCGATCGGCATCCTCAGTAGAGAACAGGAACAGCAAGCGCCTCCTGCTCTCACCTGCCTAGACCAATCAGGGTTGGCTGCCATCAGCAGGACTGTGTCTCCTCATCAGCACCCCAATTGGTGTCCTCAGTAGAGAGGGGAACGGCAAGCGCCTCCTGCTCTCACCTGCCGAGGCCAATCAGAGCTGAAGACTCCACTTTAAATGCGGCTGCCATCAGGCATGTCCGTGCCTGAGGGCCTCGCCAGAGGTCCCTTTGGTGTGGCCCTTAGGGGAGGTCCAACAGTGCATCAACACTGGTTATCCATTCCACACACTCTGTTGAGTGGATTACCTACCCTATTTGGCACAGCGCTTTAGGAAGACACTATATTGAAATAGGTACCTATTATTAATACAGTCAAACCTCGGTTTTCATGATTGATCCGTTCTAAGAAGTCTGACTAAAACCGAAACGTACGAAAACCGAAGCAATATTTCCCATAGGAAATAATGTAAATTCAATTAATCCGTTCCAGACACCCAGCTCCTGTCACTTCTCTCACCTGCCCGATCGTCCACAGGACAGCAAACACACAGATATTGTACTGTACGGCACTGCAACATCTCCTGCTTACATTGACAGCTACCCTGCTACCTCCGAGCCTGAGGGGGCGCTCCAGAGAACAGGCAGGCAGTGGAGAGATCGGGGCCTTCCTCTCTGTGCAATCCTTGCATCTCTGACTCTGGCTCGAGGATGTTGCTCAGCTGACTTTCGCTTCTCAACACGCGATCGGTGAGTCCGGGGGTAGTGCTGCCGGGACTTCCGGGGGGTAGTGCTGCCGGGACTGGGCGGGCAGTGTATACAGACCAGCGCCATTCTGTACGAAAACCGAGGCGATATCCGATAACCGAGACAAAATCTCAGTCAGAAAAGACGTCGAAAACCGAAACGTACGAAAACCAGGGCAAACGAAAACCGAGGTTTGATGGGCATGGTAAGAGTTGAATGATATAAGTAATGTAACTTGCTGTTCACATCATGTTACTAAAGATTGCATTAATTTGAGTTATTTAGACCTAAACAATACTATAAACCTTCACAGAAGTCTCCGAATACACTGATCAATTGCCACGCTAAGACCTATTTGCTCTATAGAACCATAGAAGACGCTTGAGCAGAGGGTGTTTATTCTGATTCTGAGCGTGTTGGCTGATCCTTAGTACAGTTGTGATTGATAGTGTATATACTTATGCATATCTAGGAATTCCTGTCCTTAATACCGTGTCCCTCTACAGCACCTAGCTTCAAACTGCCTATAAGGAAATTTATATATATATAAAGAAGTTGCTATGCTTATATAATAATGGAGACTAGGAAACTAATATGTTGCTCACTCTGGATGTTATTTATCATCTGCATTATAAACCACAAATCCATAGCTACTCATATTCTACTGCTACCACTCAACATTATAATATCCCCATCATTCATAGTCGAACCCGACATAGCTATTCCATAATAGCACATAAAACGTTATATGGAAATAAGCAACACTCACACCATCTAATCTATATTACTCCTCAAAGTTATGACCATCACTACCATTTCCCACCCAATCTTACTCTGCTTAAATCTATCTCTCCAATTCAAGATCCATAAGGAACAAAATTCTTGTTATTATTGATGTTATCACTGCCCCATCATACCTATCCACACTAATTCATAGTCCTATAGAAAACAGAATAAGACGTAGAAGGAATCTTAATACTATCTTAGTTCCCGACTCAATAAGAAAAACTAAACACATAACAAGCAACAGTGCCTTCTCATTCGTAGCACCTTCATTATGGAATAATCTTCCTGACCGACTAAGGGAAATAAAAGACCTAAAACATTTCCGAAAAGACCTAAAAACATACCTGTTCTCACAATATTACTCTAACATAGATAATGAATTGGACAAGGCCTCCCATCCTCCATAGATCTCCAAGATATATACCTGCCCTAATATTTGCAATACTACTCCCAAAACAGAACATATGATGAAACTTAATATGTATATATGTAAATAAATATTGTAATAACATATATATAGTTCTAAACTTTGTCTATACTACCTGTATATAGTTCTGATTACTGTTCAATGTACCTGATTATCACTGCGCTGTTCTATGTATTTCATGTTGTTTGATGTAAACTGCCACTGATCTTAGGAAATGGCGGTATATAAAAGATTTACAAATTTACAAATCACTGATAGTAAACCAGATGTCATTTGTATTACTGAAACTTGGTTAGCAGATTCAGACACAGTATTAATAAATCAATTAAACACCCCGGGATACAACCTATTCCACTGTCCCAGGATTACAGGGAGAAGAGGCAGAGTCCTTATAATAATAAAAAACAGCTCAAAGCCTCTCTCTGCATTACTAAGAATGTAGATGGTATAGACATCCTTGTTATAGAAAATAAAAACTTATCATTATTTCTTCGATATAGACCACCAACTCCCAACCCAGACAATCTCTCTACAATTCTAGAAACTGTCTGTTCTTCTTCACTATAAAAGCTAATAATAGTGCTAGCGGATTTTAACCTTCCATCACTTCATAATACATACTCTATAGCATTTCTCAATTCTAGGTCTGATATCAATTATCAGCATGCTGTACAGGTGCCTACACATAACAAAGATAACACACTTAACTTAGCAGTCCTTCCCAATAATATCTGCCAGCATTACGTATATTCACCTCCACAATCACTACAAGTTCCCTGATAGGTAACAACATCATCTACAGCACAAAGAATGAAATAAAATATCTCGGAGTCACATTCGACAACAAACTAAAGATGGATAAACACCTCCGGAATACCAATAGAGCCATATTCCATAAACTAAGAATCCTCCAGCCACTGCGTAACATCATTGAACAACATGACTTCAGAACAGTGGCACAAGCACTCATCACGCCCCACTGGGATTACTGTAACGCCATATTGCAGGGGTTACCAAAGAAAACCCTGAATATTGTCACAAGGTAGACCTAGGGCAACCCGAGAAAATGCAGATCAGTATGAATGATCACAGAAAAAGTGACAAGGTAAACAAAGGAATGTTTGATGGTTGCTATAGACAACCTAGGCACACGTGCATAAGCCCCATGAAGACACACCCAGGTAGTAAAGAAAGGGAATTCGCTTTGCCTGATAGAGTTCAGCTGAGTGGAGGTGGAGTCAGGAGACATGAGGATAAAATAGACTCCCAAACAATTAGAAGGAGAGAGGAGTGGAGGCAGCAAAGGTCAAAAGCAGAGAGACTGCAGCGAACACCGTTGAAGCCGTGGAAAGCATGGAGTTGGTATGAAAGCGAGGAAGATAGTGAGAATGAGTCATTGAAGCAACAAGGGAGCCAGCGTGAAGGTTGGAGAGAATCCAGAGACTTGTGTGAAACAGTGAGAAGTCAGCAGCCTGATAGCGTGTATGTGCATGGAAGACAAGAGAAGCGTGGGAAGACTGCAATAGCAGGTACCGGGGCAAGGAGTGAATGTGAGGGCTATTTGCTATCTGAGAGGGAAAAAACCCTGGAAACATAGAAATAGCCACATAAAGACAAGCTATCTAGAGGCTGAGAATAACTTTTCCCCTGGTCATAGAAATCCTAGGAGAAGAGGGATTTACTTACCAGAAAAAGCTGAAGATTTTCCCTATCATTGTGAGCTCCCAGCTTCTAGAAAAACGCCGTCAAAAGCTTTGCAATCTAGCTCAGCTGAGTCCTGAAGGCTAGAGCTGAACCGGCAGAGAGCCTGCCGTAATTATCCTACTAGCACAGCAAATAGAGAGTTGAGCTATCTACTAAGATACCAGCAGGGGCAGAGCTCTGAAAAGCTCAACTCAAAGTTATATGGTATTTCCCAGAGAGGCACTAGCTCAGAGGAAGAAAGAAACTTCCTGGGTGCCGAGCCAAGCCAGCCATACTCTCGTTCTACTTCTGATATTAAGAATGAAAATGCTGACGAGCCTGTATTGATGGAGTGTGAAAATTCAGAGGTACCTGAAATTCCTGAATTAATGGATTGTTCTCTAACTGTAACTGAGTCAGAGTTCTCACTAAGATAAACACTTATTTTGTGACCTTAGCTCCCGTGTTAGAAGCTGCATGCTGCATCTCACTCACTCTCTAACCAAACAGACGTGAGCTGTACTACCAGCCACGAGAGAAAGGATCTGTATTGAAACAGTTAGGCTGTTTTGTTCTTTTCTTTTGTTTAAAGTTTGGAAGCTGAAAGAAGCTATTTCTGTTGTTCAGTTAACTTTTGTTGTATGCCAAAGTAGGCTCTTAATTTCTGTTACCAGAAGATAAAGAAACCTCATGGGACGGGGAATAAAGCCCTAAACTTGGAAAGAAGTTTTGTTTGTGATTTGTATCAGTGAAGGCACAACTACCACCCTCACAGAGCCAAGCAATACCAGTTCCTACCGCTTGGGCTGGCAGAGTGGTGACAATATACTACAAATGGCACAAAATGTTACAGCCAGGATCATCATGAAAAAGAGCTTCACAGAACACATCACACCAGTCCTAATTGAGCTTCACTGGCTCCCAATTACCGCCCGCATAAAATACAAACTCCTAGTAACCACATTCAAACTTATACACAACATAGCGCCATCATTCCTAACCAATCTCATCAGCGCTCAAACTCACAATAGAAGCAGAAGAATCGCCATCTTAAACACTCTCAGTGTCCCAAAGAGTATAAGAACAGCCAAGATACACACCAGCAACAGAGCATTCTCTTACATTGCACCCATGCTATGGAATCAACTGCCACATGGCATGTGTGCAATCAACAACCTAACAGGCTTTAGGAAAAAGCTCAAAACCCACCTGTTTATAACTCACTATAATCTAACAGAGTAAATAATAACTAGAACACAAAGGGTCAACCGTATCCATGACACTAGAGTGACCTTACAATATGACTTTAAGGGATTTGAACCACCATGTAATACATCTAGGGTAGTGCATCTCACCCCAGTTTAGCTGTAATTAGTGTAACAGAATGTATATATTTTAATTTAATTTAATTTAATTAAACAGTTTCTTATATACCGCACCTTCCAGAGATCAGGTGCGGTTTACATAGAACAACAATGTAACAGGTCAACATCTGTTAATACAGGGAACAATTTGAAACAACTTATATTACATTACATAGAACAGCTTTAAACCATAACATCTTAAATTACATTACTTGAAACAATATGAACTGTTTACGTGGAACAGAGAGAAAACTATATACAGCTGTAAGTGAAACATGGTTGAGTCATAATATATAAGCATTTGTATATATAACTGCAAGTTGTAAATATTGTAACAATATGTATATATGTAATTGCACCTGTAAATATTGTATCAGATTTTTGTGCAGTGTGAACCCAGTGTGAATCTTGGCATGCAATCATTCTGTATTAACTGTTGATTACCCCTCCTGATATGTATAGTCAACCGCTGCTGATCGCTGGAAGCAGCGGTATACAAATGTTCTCTAAATAAATAAATAAATAAATAATATTTAATAGAATTTCATTTGCCAGCACAACTCCCCATAATGGCAATAAAAAATAATGGCTCATATACTAGACAATATAAAACATTTGAAAAGGATGATTTCCTAAAAGAAATCCTTCCACTTATAGACCTCCCATTAACTGACCTAGATGCTCTATTAACAAACTGGAACACCACAATCTCAAATGCTACCTCTGCTCCAAAAACAAAACAATGTCCAAGACAAAAATTCTCTCAGAACTAGTATTCTCATAAACTAAGAACATTAAAACAAGCCTTGAGGAAGATAGAGCACATTTGGAGGGCTACAAAATCTATACATGACAAAACACTTTACATGACAACACTGAAACACTACAAAGACTCTATTAATAACAGAAAGAAGGAATATCATACTGAGAGTCTCACCAAATCTCTCAATCGTCCAAGGGAATTATTCAAGATTGTTAAATCTCCCACTCTGAAACCTAATGCAGAAATTAATACACACACCATCAAACTACAGGCCCTTGCTTTCCATTACATGAACAACCTGAAACGCCCATCCATGGAGACAAACTTTCACTCTGAGACAGAAATAGTGTCCTTGGTAGAATGGCAAGTCTTCCACATGATCGATCAAAAACAACTTAAAAATATAATCTCCCAAATTAATACTACTACATCTAGTTTTGACCCAGTAATATGGCTAAAGGTGAATTAGGATGAACTTTCACCATTCATCCTCAAAATAGTTCACCAGTCACTGAAACAAGGTATGAGGCCATCAGTACTCAATCATACAATAATCCGGCCAATATTAAAACATAACTTGTTGGATAAAGACAACCCAAACTCATACTGGCCTATTTCCAGCCTCCCCTTCCTGGCCAAAATTATTGAAAAAATCATTCAAACCCAACTTCAGGATTATATCATTCTGTATTCCACTTTATTCAAGTCATCAATGTGGATTTAGACAGTTTCATGGCATAGAGATTCTTCTACTCGCCCTATTTGATAGATTGATTCGTGGAACAGACAATCCTAAACAAGCTTTTGTCCTTGTATTTTTGGACATTGCTTCTGCATTTGATAGCATTAGCCATAATATACTTCTTAAGAGACCAAACTAAATTGGGATTCAAGGCGTGGTGCTCCATTGGTTCCAGTCATATCTTACTGATTGCACCCAACAAGTTAATCTTGGTAATCAGACCTCTATACCTTGCAAACAAGAGCAAGGCATCCCACAAGGATCTGCTCTCTCTGCTCTTCTTTTTAATATATATCTGCAACCAATATGCAATATCTTCAAAAAATTCAATATAGCATATCATATCTATGCGGATGATATAATGCTATACTGTATCTCCCCATTGACATGACAAATCCAGTCCCGCAGCAGCTTACACCGTGCTTCAGCGAAATAGCAAATTGGCTAAACTTCCATAACCTAAATATAAATTATACCAAAACTTAAGTATTATACATTACTAAGAATCAAAAGTCCACCCCCCCTCAAAAGCTCCACCTTCGAGACGCAGAACTAGAAGTAAAATATGAGGTGAAATACCTTGGTGTCACCCTTAATTATATACTCAGTATGATTACACACATTAAGCTAACCACAAGTCTAATCTTCTACAAACAAAGAATGCTTCAACAGCTGAGACCATTATGTTCTAGTCATAATTTCAGATCAGTGCTCCAAGCTATGATAACTCAACACTTCAATTTTTGCAATTGCATTCTCCAAGGACCCCCAAAGCAGACAATCAACTTCAGATGGCCCAAAATGTTGCTGCAAGGATTATTTACAAAACCTCTGGCACTGATCACATCACTCCATTACTATACAATCTTCATTGCCTACCAGTCTTAAGTCACATTAAATACAAATCATTAATAATAACATTTAAACTTCTGAGAAACCTAGCCCCCTCTTACCTCTCCTGTCTGGTTAATTGCCCCTCTGATGAGAGAACAAGAAGAGAATGTACTCAAAACATCATAATAGTCCCTTACAAATTCCGCAAAGCAAATCGTTCTACAAGTAATAGGCCCTTCTCTTACTTTGCTCACATTTTCTGGAACTCCTTCCTTGAAAAATGAAGATCAATCAACGATCTCCAAATATTCTATAAGGAAATCAAAACACATCTGTTTTTGGGAATTCCATAGACCAGCACTAAATATATCCAACCTAACTGTAAAACCTACCATTAAGCTCCAGAGTAAACCCCTCTCTACACAACACTGATAATAACATAGGAGATTTCAAAACACGTTAGTTGATTATGAACATGAGACACCCCGGTAGATATACGAGTATGAGCTGAGATAGAGAATATCTGTAAATAATGTAACATATGTTCTTGATAAATATATTATGAACAGTTCTTATGTTACACACATGTTTTAAAGTTTAATTTATCTGTTCTGTTCATTGTAAACTGCCCATGATCTCTGGAAGGGGCAGTATAGAAAAGCTTTTAAATAAAATAAATAAATAAGGTACAAATATGGGTGGGGGGTATATTTAATGGCGATGGCTAGGCTAATTAAAAAACTAGCATGTCTTTTTTTTTTTTTTTGCAATTGTTGCATTGCATCTAAGCCTTCTAATTTTTAGTTTAAACAAAATCCAATAAAACAGTTCCAACTTTAAAATCAATACTATTGGTTTAATCCCAAGAACATAAGTAAATTCTAACAATGTAACTGCAAAGGCAGCAATCTTTAATTAGAAAGGGGGGGGAGGGGGGAACAACAAACAACAGGAGATTAAAGAGTATAACCTCCTTAATCCCTCCTATAGAGGACTGGCCAAAATGAGCACTCTTTAAAAACCTATACAAGCTAAGGGTCAGCTTAGAGAATGCTGATCATACACATGTGTTCCCTACATGCAATGGGGAAATGCACATGAAATTCTTTGTTCCACCCAGGCTACAGCCTCACCATACCCCTACGTGCCTCCTTGCAATTTTTACATGTTATGGTCATTCATGTGTAAATGTAGCCCTTTATAAAATTTGCCATTCACACATGGATGCATTTTCCATGTGCAAATGCTAGATTTTGCAAATGGAAATTGTGAACAGGGCCTCTAAAATAACTCCTTAACGTTTTTTTAAATTTTATATGTACTGATGTTTTAAAGCAACTGAACAAACCCGGTGCCTGCTAACATGTACACACACCTGTTGACTCTATAACCCCCTTGGGGTCTGGAATCCCACCACAAAATATCTGGGTTCTTTTATATCCCTATCACCGTTCAACAGGAAGAATTCCTACAGACAAATGAACTCTCAAAAAACAATATACAAGAAACAACCTGCCCAACATCCCTATCCGCACTTACCATGCCTTCTTCTAAACACATTGAAGACACAATCACCTCACTCAACACGACCACCGCGCAGACCGATCCCTGCCCAGCCTTTTGGATTAAGGATCTTCGGTGTGCATTTAGCCCCTTCATTGCAAGAATCATAAACCTCTCCTTCACTACTGGCTCCTTCCCATCTGCATTAAAGCTCACATCCATCAGGCCACTTCTAAAAAACGCTAAACTAGACCCAAAGAGGCCAGACTCCTACAGGCCTATAGCCAGTATCCCCCTCTTAGCAAAGATCTTTGAGAAAGAGGCACAGCGCCAAATCCACGACCACATTGACTCCGCAGCCCCTCTAGACCATTCTCAACACGGCTTCAGAGAATTCCATGGCATTGAGACACTGCTTACCACTCTCTTCAATGATGTTCTCAATACCATAGACAACATCCGACAAGGCGTTGTGCTAATCTTCTTGGATATAGCAGCAGCGTTTGACTCGGTAAATCACGAGATTCTCCTCGGTCGACTGAAAGAAAAAGGCATCTGCAACTCAGCACTTGAATGGTGTAAATCATACCTCGATACCAGAATGCAATACGTTAAATCTGCAACAGGAGAATCAAAACTCTTCCATCAAAGACAAGGCGTTCCGCAAGGGTCCTCACTCTCATCCCTCATGTTCAACATCTATATGCAGCCTATCTGCGATATCATCAGGTCTTTCAATGTGAAATGTATGATATACGCCGACGATATCCTACTCTACATGCCATTTTCCACAATACAAATGGATTTATTGCCTATAACAAACTGCTTTGACGCAGTCTCACAATGGCTCCTGTCACAGAACCTCCGCATTCAGCATAAGAAAACTGAGGTTCTCTTTATCACAAGAGACCCCAACTTCACTCCACCACCACATATAAGTGTCAAGGGAGCTGACCTAGGCACCAAGGAAACAATAAAATACCTCGGAGTCACACTAGACCATAGGCTCGATATGAAATCACACATAAACAATATCGTGAAATCTGTGTACTTCAAAATACGCACGCTCAGACACCTATGTCCCCTACTAGACCACGAAGACTTCAGAACCATCTACCAAGCTCTGATACTACCGCATTTCGACTTCGCCAACTCCATTCTACAAGGACTCCCACAATCCACCGTAAGCGCCTTACAGCTTGCCATGAACACCGCTTCCAGGGTTCTTCTAGGAGCGCCCAAAAATGAACACATCACACCTATCCTCAAACAGCTCCATTGGCTCCCTATACACGGAAGACTTACATTCAAAACCCTTATTCTCACTTTTAAGGCCATAAATGGTTTATCGTCCACATCACTTTCTAAACTCATCCAAACCGTCCCATCAAACAGAAATAGGAGACAGGCAGCATTAAACTCACTAACAACCCCAAAGGCTATAACAACGTGCAGCCTATCAACGTCAAACAGAGCTTTCATGTTTAGCGCACCAAAATGCTGGAATTCTCTCACCCCTGATCTCCGCGCCATAACCGACCTAACCCAGTTCAGAAAGGCCCTTAAACTGCACCTTTTCATCAAATACTACCCCACATGAAGCGTAACATAATAGCCCCACCCTAATACAATCCACATGAAGCGTAACATAATAGCCCTCCCTAATACAATCCACAGTCTCTCTCCTTGTTCCAAGCATTCCTGCTAATTTTATGTAAATAGTTTGAGCATGTTATCTAGTTAATAGATTATATACTCCATGTAAATAGTTCTCCCATGTTATCCAAGTTGATACTCCTGTTATATGTAATACCAAACAGCCTGTTGTTCTGGTTTCTTTATGTTATCTGTAAACCGCGCTGATGTCAAAGAGTGCGGTATATAAGAAGTTGAAAGAAAGAAAGAAAGAAAGAAAGAAAGAAAGAAAAGACACGACACAATTAATTAATTAATCAATTGCTATTGAGCTCTATAGGGAAGAGACACATGGAGTCTAATTTGACTATTCCAGCATGCCTCTTCAAAGATGGTTCCGAAGAGCTTTAGCTTTTATTAGGAGATATCAGCTGATTCAGTTAATCTTTAATTAACATCTGGTACTTTCCAAATTCCACGTGTACATAAATTTTGCCAACATAGACAATATTATTTATACAAAAAGCAGAAGTTATATCTTATAACTACGTTCATTAAATCCAGTAGGTGTCGCTGTGCTGTTAAAAGCTAATTAGTTACTCATTATATTTTGCTGACTTTAATTAAGCTAAATCCATTATATTTACTAAGTGGATTAGAGTCAATTTCACAAGAGCAGGGCAACCTGCCCCAGAAACTGCTTAGCCTATCCACTTGCAGGATGAGCCACCTCACCCTTTGTTCTGTTTAATTAAGGAACTTCAATCTGACCTAATATCTTCTTGTTACACAAACTCTATTTGCTAACCACTCAAGCCTTAGTTACTCAATTCAATGTCCTAGCAAGAAAGCAGAAATATTCTTTTAAAGGGATAGTTTTAAATGTAATTCAGACCTATATGTTCTAGGCCTATAATGAGCTAGAGTTCTATAATCCTGTCTCATGTATGATCTCGTGTGTAGCAGATTTTGGTGTTATTCCAATCGAGATAATTGAGCCTGATCCGCTGTCCGTTTCTGAGTCTGACAGCTCCAAATCTGCATATCCAGGACAATTCATAGGTATATAGACTTGCTTGTCAGCAGTGGTTTCGTCTATCTCACTGATTATATCCAAGTTACATTTGGGGCCTAGCCGGGGTAGGCCTCCCCTACAACACCTAAAAGGAAACGTAGGTGCTTCTGTAGCTTTGTAAAAGAGGCTTCCAGAATGATCCCTAGTAGATCACCAATATTCTTGAAGAAATTTTAACCGGCAGTGGGGCAGGAGCAAATATGCACCTATGCATGTGTATTTCATAAAGTACACAGGAAAGCTGCGACTACACCCCTGCATATACTGTATTGCATAAAAGTAGGGGGTGGTAATATAGCGGGATTCCTATATGGGAAGTCCAAATAAGCACCTTTATTAAGCCTACTTTATAAAAGCAACCAATGCACTTATATGCCTTTATACAGTAAAAAAGGCTCCCTAATCCAGCCCCAGCAGCACACAAATGCTCATGCAAAAGGTACACCTGATCCAAAGAAGGTGCAAAGTTGAGTACATACCCTTCATGTGACTATCTTAACTCTGCCTCTGGTCTGTCCAAATGACACCCCCAGGAATGGCTTCAGGGACGTGTTTACTGAGCTATGGTAATGTTTTTGCACAGCCTATGTCAAAATGCAATGCAGTGGGTGCAAATCCTTTTTGGTAAATGCAGGATGCGAGCCCAGCATCTGCTCTGAATTTTTGACACAAGGCTGGCAATTACCGCATGGCCAGTGTTACCTGCCGATGCAGCGATCAGGTCCAGGCTGAGGGAGCAGGGAAAGGACAAGCAGCAGTAGCTGCTATGCCTTTCCCTTAAGCAGTGGATGCTGGACACCCCCTCCTCCCCAGGGATTGGCACTCCCTAAGGACATGGCCCCCCCTCTTTGTTGGGTCAAGACCTGTGCTGTGGATTAGAAGACCCACGACACCCATAGAGCCCCCCTGCAATCCCACTGCAATCATTTGACTCCCCTCCCCATGAGGCAGGCAGTTGACCCCCTCCAAGCTGCCCGAGAAAGCAAGGGACAGATGCCTACCCCCTGAACAACCATGCCTAACCATAGTGCTCTGGTGATCTAGTGGTTTTTGGAAAAGAAATGGTCCGCTTTTAGTCCTGTCCCATCTCTGGCAGCTTGTAAAATGGTGCCTCACAATGATGCCCCTAGTGAAACCCTATTTTGTTAACTCCAAGTTTGTATCCCCATGAGTTCTATGTAACTGCAATCCGCTTGAGTATGTTATTGTTGTTCTATGTAAATCACTTTGGCATAAAGGTGGTATAAAAAACCCTGCTAAATAAAAATAAATAAATAAGCTCTCAACATCAACATCTTACTGCTAGGGGCAACAATACGCTGGAACACTCTCATTTTGACACTCAGGCACTGATTAACATGAAGACTGGGCCCTAGTCCTTCTGAAACATGCAAAACTACTCCTACTACTATCAAACATTTATAAAGCACTACAATGCATATGCACTGCTGTACAAACACAGATACATGGAGATCTTTCTATCTGACAGTGTAGCAGAAGTTAGGGAAATGCAATTTTCCAATGATTGCTCACTCTCAACCTCCCAGCACACATTACACCCACTGTGTACGAATCCAATACATTGCACACAAGATTTCATCTTTCCAAAGTGGGGAGGAAAGTTTTCTGGTGCCTGTCCTCTGTACCATTAAATATATCTATGAGGAAACACTGCAGGAATGAAGGTCTCTGGCATATGTGGGTCAGTGGTATGGTACTGTGGAGCAGCACATACCTCCTGAATTTTAATAGTGTGCAAAGTACATGAAAGCACAGAGCTGTAGAGCAAACTAACAAGGTCACATCTGTTCTAGCTCGGTTCACATTGCCGAAATATATCGTCTGATATGATTTCTCTTCAAAAGAGCTGCCTTTATCACTAGCGCAGGAAGAGAGATGTTTTTCTTTCATTTTAGCATAGCGAAGATGAATTTGTCCGGAATACACATCAATGACACTGTGGGTGACCTTGTAATCTTACAGCAGAAGACTTTGTGCTTCTCCTAAGAGAATTCTTGATCTCACATTGAAGGTAGAGATGTTCACCGAGGGCCAGCACACATTTCCTTAGATTAGACCTCTCATCTATCAGCTATGGGAGTTGTCTGGACATCTGATATCATGAAACAGTCTTTGTGGAGGGTCAAGTGAAAACGGTTTTGCTTTCTCTATCTATTGAATCCTTCTGAAGAGTAGCAGCAAAAACAATTGGTAAAAATCAGTAGTCAGTTTCCATAGGATAAATTAAATCCAACCATAATGGTGCATCCCTGGGCTGCTTTTACCTGTAGGACTTGCACAATTAATGAACGTGAAAACCAAGATGAACTTTAGCTTTGATTGCCCCATGAAGAATGGAATGCAAGAAATGCAGCTGCCTGCATGAAACATTTCTGTCTGGTTATTCAAAGGTTTGTGCTATATGGACAGGGCTGCTTGGGGATCCATTCTCATTGCTCTAGTTACAGGAACTCATAGGCCCTTATGCTGCTATAACCACAGTTCCAAAAATAAGGCCAGAATTTCCTTGTGAGTCAGAATAAGCTCCAAAAATGGCTTTAGTAACAAATATAATGCAGCTCAATTATCAGTCTAAATGGCTATACCAAGCCAATAGCTTTCCTACAACAGCCAGATCACTGTCTATTTAAAATGCCTCTGTGCTGCTTTCAAGTGTTTGAAATATTTTCTTTTTAGTCTTAAAAATTTACCCTGTAGCTTCATTGCATGTCTTCTAGTCTTTCTATATTCTGATAACATAAACAATCAATCTATGTTTACCCGTTCCACTCCGTTCATTAATTTACTGTATATACTTCTTTCATATCTCCCCTCAGCCATCTCTTTTCCAGGTTAAAGAGCCCTAACCTTTTTAGCCTTTCTTCATAGGGGTATCCTTCCATCCTTTTTACCATTTTGGTGGCTCTTCTCTGAACCTTTTCTAATAACACTATATCCTTTTTAAGATACGGCGACCAGAATTGCACACAATATTCAAGGTGCGGTCTCACCATGGAACGATATAGAAGCATTATAACATCCTTTGTTTTATTTTCCATTCCTTTCCTTATGATACCTAGCATTCTATTTGCTCTCCTGGCCGCCATGGTATTGACAAACTCTTGATCAACTATAAGCCTTCTAATGTCTGGTCTGGCGAACACTGGGCCGAGGGTTTTAACATGTTATCCACAATGACGCTTAAACCTTTTTCCTGGGTGGTGGTTCCTAATGTGGAACCTTGCATCGTGTAACAATAGTTTGGGTTGTCATTCCCTAGGTGCATAACTTTGCACTTGTCCACATTAAATTTCATCTGCCATTTTGATGCCCAGTCTTCGAATTTATCAAAATCCTCTTGCAATTTTCCACAATCCTCTTGGGTTTTAAGAACTTTAAATAGTTTTGTGTCATCTGCAAATTTGATAACCTCACTCATTATTCCCTTTTCCAGGTCATTTATGAATATGTCAAAAAGCAGCGGACCCAGCACAGATCCCTGGGGTACACCACTATTCACCTTTCTCCATTGGGAAAATTGGCCATTTAGCCCTCCCCTCTGCTTTCTATCTTTTAACCAGTTCCTGATCCACAATAGTACACTGCCTCCTATCCCATGACTCTTTAGTTTTGCCAAAAGTCTCTGATGAGGGACCTTTATCTTAATCTTTATCTTTATTTTACCATTTGATAGACCGCTCTTGTTGGAACATTAGAGCAGTGTACAATAAAAGGTCCACGCCACTGAGCTATAGAAAAAGGAACACCATATTATAATAGGAAAGAGGGAGAAAGGACAGCATAAAACAAATACAATAAGAGCACGAGACACAGACCAGACAAAAACTCAAGAGGGACAACGAACATAGGGTGGGGAAACCACAACAACAGAAAAAAAAAAGGAGATGACAGTACAAAAGCCAAACATAGTAACAGCACGAAATGCAGGCCAACAAAGACTCAGGGAGGGACGTCAGGGCAGAGGTCAAAGGCTTGTTGGAACAGATAGATTTTCAGCAACTCTTTAAACTTGGGATATGAGGGTTCCAGCCAGAGGGAGGGCGGTAGAGCTTTCCAAAGTGAGTGGCCGAGGAAAAAGCAAGCTGAGTGACGGAGTCTGTTCTAGATGTACTTGTGACGGAGAAGGTAAGGACAAGCGATTGGCATGCAGGGAACGAAGTTGACGGTATGGTGTGTGAAGGGAGATAAGATCAGCTAGGTAGAGAGGATTAGATGTATAAATGGCTCTATGTGTTAGAATAAGAAATTTGTAATGAAATCGAAAACAGAGAGGCAACCAATGTAAACGAAACAGGATGGGAGTGACATGCTCAAATCGGTGGGAAAATGTGATAAGATGGGCTGCCATATTTTGAATAAGCTGTAGATGCTTAAGCTGATAAGTGGGAAGGTTGGCTAGGAAGATATTGCAGTAATCAAGTCTGCTGATGACCAAGGCCAGAACTAGGGTAATCAATGAAGTAGAAGGGATAAGGGAACGGACAGCTCTAATTTGACATAGAGCTGCAAAAGAACAGCGAGTGAGAGTGGAGATGTGACTATGGAAGGAAAGAGAGGAGTCTAAAGTAACTCCCAGATAGCTGAAGGAAGAGGCAAGTGGAATTGGAGTGAGATCAATCTGAGGAGCAACAGTTGGGAAAGAGCCGCTCAGAGAGACCCACATAGCTGTGGACTTTGCAGGATTTAAATGTAGAAAATTCAGGGAAAGCCAGGAGGCGACATGAGAAAGGCAACGATTGAACTGGGAGATGTCTAGGTTCATCGGTGAAGTATGAAATAAAAGGATAATATCGTCAGCATAGATATATGATGAGACCGGATACTGCTGGATCAGAAGAGGGAGGGGAAAAAGGAAAATATTAAATAAGAGGGGTGAAAGAACAGAACCCTGGGGCATACCACAGGTAAGAGGGAACGAGGAAGAGGACTGGTTGTTTGAGCGGACGGTAAAGGAGCGGTCTGTAAGAAAAGACTCTGTCGCGAATTACCGCGGCCGGGCACAGGCGATCATTGGCGGGCCGAGGGATTGGGGGGGTGGGGAGGGTGGGGACGGCAAGGGCGGGCAAGCAGGAGATAACACAGCGCGTCCGGCGCCGGCTCGGCCTCTTTCGCCACTACCCACCCCCTTTTCTAGAGGAGGAGGACACCCTCCCAACCCACCCAATTAGCACCGGGGAAGGGGGGGGGGAATTTGTCACAGCATGCAGGGGAGACGGCAGAAAAATGGCCCCGATGAGAGAGAACACAGCCCAGTTTTTGTGAGTAAAGGGGGAGAGCTGCAGGGGAGAAACAGGGACCTTCCCCCGGAGAGATTGACAAGGCAACGAGAACACCGTTCAGATGGCCCCTGCCTCGCTTTGACGGCAGGCAAGGGGGTAAAGCTAGGAAAAAGGGTTGCTAAGGCAGCTTGAACGGCGGGCGCAACTTCTTTTATCCTGAAGGATATCAAGGACTAAGGACTGAAGGAAAAAGCTGTTACGGCAAATTTTCCTCCAGCCACTTACAAGGACTGGTTTGCTAGTGGCTGTGTCTCTCGAAGGGGCAGAAGGTTGTTGGTTGTTACTGCATGCTGTGGCCAACAGTTTGTTCTGTTAATGTCCATTGTTAATAAATAAACAAAGTGATTGTTGAAAGAGAACGCTTAAAGGGTGTTGACTTACTGTAGGGGTGCGAAGGGATGGGGGCAGGGGTGGGACAAAACCCGAGGCCGACTTGCCAATTGCGCAGCTGAGAAGAGAACCACTTCCAGACTGCACCACGTAATCCCAAAACATACAGGCGAGAAAGAAGAATCTGATGGTTGATCAAATCAAATGCTGCAGAGAGGTCAAGAGAGACGATGAGGGTGATGTCTCCATGATCATGGGCAACGTGGATTTCGTTCAGGATGGCCAGAAGAACGGTTTCTGTGCTATGACCTGGATGAAATACTGCTTGACGGGGATGGAGGGCATTAGTAGCTTCAACATGAGAGTTGAGTTGTATGAAAGCAAAGCGTTCCAGTAGCTTAGCCAAAAAGGGAAGGTTTGAAACAGGGCGCCAATGGGAAAGCACGGAGGGATCGAGGAAAGGTTGTTTCAGAAGAGGGTAAACTATGGCAGATTTCTATAGCGAAGGAAAATGGCCAGTGGATAAGCTAGCATTAATAATGGTGACCATGATGGGCAATAATTGTAGGGCAGGCTCAGCTGTCAAAGGCTTTCTGAAAGTCCAAATACACTATATCAACCAACTCACCTTTGTCTACCTGTTTATTCACACCTTCAAAAAAACATAACAGATTAGTAAGACAAGATCTTCCTTGTCTAAAGCCATCTGGCTGTCTCCCATTAAGCCATGACTATCTACATGTTCAGCAAATTTTGTTCTTTATGATGGTTTCTACCATTTTTCCCGGTCAGGCTCACCGGTCTGTAGTTTCCTGGATCACCCCTGGAACCTGTTTTAAAAATTGGTGTTACGTTCACCATCTTCTAATCTTCAGATGATTTTAATGATAGTTCACAGATTACTAATAGCAGGTCTGCAATCTCACATTTTAGTTCTTTCAACACCCTTGGATGTATATCATCCAGCCCAGGTGATTTGCTACTCTTCAGTTTATCTAATAGTTTTAATACATCTTCCCGATGTATCGATATTTCCTTTAATTCTTCTGCACCTTTAAATACCACTTCAGTCATGGGTAGCATCCCTACATCTTCCTCAGTAAAGACCGAAACAAAAAATTCATTCAGTCTCTCCGCTATCGCCTTGTCGCCTCTTAGTGCCCTTTTAGTCCCTCTATCATCTAATGGACCAACTGACTCTCTCACAGGTTTTTTGCTACGAATGTACTTAAAAAAGTCTTTATTACGCATTTTTGCTTCCGCAGCAAGCTTCTTCATTAATTCTCCCTTTGCCTGCCTTATCAATGCCTTGCATTTAACTTGCCAGTGCTTGTGCTGTTTCCAGGTTTCTTCTGCAGCAGAAGAATAGCTCTCTACAGCACCACTCCCCCCTCCCTCCACTGCTGAGCCTACATGGGAGATCAGCATCTGAGACTCCAACCCCTGACTGGCATCAAAAAGAACACAGTGAAAAGAGTCATGTTGGACAATACTTTGCCACCCGCAGTTTGCCTCCAAAAGACTGAATCCGAAAATGCAAACAGATTTGCCTTTCGGAATGCCCAGAGAATATTCCAACAGTGTGCTGGTATTTGTCTGGATAACATAGACATGCCCTTGCTCTGCCCTTGAACTAACCAGATAGTGCTGGGGCAGGCTGTGGAGAAATTCAGTGGCACTATCTGGATCGCAGTCAGCACCCTGATCTGGACAGCAGATAAGAGTTCCACATATCGGCTGCTTTGTGATTATGTTCTTTGTTTTATATTTGATGTGTGATATCAGGCCTATTTAACACACACTGAATAAGAGTAAAGGTGCCAATAAACGTATATTATGCTACATTATACACATTTATATTACAACAATCCCTAGTGAACAAATTCAGAAAGCAAATACTCTTCCCTTTTATAAATTCATTCTGCAAAGAAACTAAGGAAAATCTGAACTAGAGTGCTCACATCTTAAAACTGAGGATTAGCAAGATCCTGTTTTAGTAGCAGGAATTAGCTATTAATGGGAAAGATTAGAACTGTCACACAGTTAATCTAAGCGGGATCAGATGTGATGAAGCAGAGAGACAGATGCTTCCTTGTGCCAATATCTTGGAAAAAAACAAACAAACAAATGGCCATTTCTTATTTATGATTTTCCTGAAACCCTACTAAGGTGTATGCTTCTTAGGTAGGACTTACAGGACCTAATTACACCTAACAACCTAAAGCTTACTGTGCATTTAAATAGGGATCCTCAGTGGAGTTTGTTATGGAAACTTAATTTGCCAGGGGATGTCACAATAAGTAGCACAGAATGCATACGCCTTGTAGCACTATACAAATGATGAGTAGTAATAGTAATAGTAGAAATTTTGCCATACCATTCATCAACACCTCTGCAAAGAAACAGAGGAAGATAATTTAGAAAAGCTTTAAAAACCCACCTTTTTTTACAACACTTCTCTTACATCAATATTTCCCCCCTCTCACCCCATCATCTCAACTCAGCAATAATAGCTAAATGATGATATTAGACCGTTCCACCTTATGATATTTCACTGTATATACCTGCTCTGTTAAATGTTATTTATGACATGTCTCTATACCCACTCAAGATCTCTAGTCTGATGCAATTGCTTTTATTTAATTATTTATATGCTATTCCCCAGTTAATCCTTGTTTTATTTCCCTGTTACCTGTAACTTGGACAAGTTCTCTAAATCTGAGTGTATTTTGTTTTAATGTAAACCGCACTGATGTCAAATAGCGCGGTATATAAGAGCTGTTAAATAAATAAATGTAACTCCTTCTGCCTATGGCACAGGGCATCATCTAGAAACAGAGTATAAAAGGTTTGTGTATTTGTTAGCATGCCTTAAAAAATCAGTGCATGTATAAGCAATTTGACAAGCATTAACCTATTCATTAACATGTATATGATTCATTTCCATGCATTCATTTCTAATGCACATTCATATTTTTATTAAACCAAATGTGTGAAACTAAAAAGCACCCCCGAAATCAGGAAACATTCTAAGAATGAACCAAAATCATTTTGCCTATGTATGTCTCTAAAGAATATACTGCAAAATCCATATGGGACATACAATATGTTGTAGAACCTGTGCTAAAAATGTGTAGTAAACCCATGACATAAGCACTCGCTCAGCTTCCTCGCAACGGTCATGCTCAGTAAAACTCCCGTAACACAATGGACGGCAGAAGCAACGACCGCAGCTTTATTTCCCCTGCATGAACCACACTGAGCAACAATAATACCGCCCACCACCAACATTTCCCATTTAGCCAATTCACTTCACTATTACATCCTCAAAGACTGATACCACAACCATACTCAGTCTCCTAGCTAGTTGGAGCTGATCTAGATGCAGAGAGGTTCACAAGAACCTTATGGACCGAGCACACCTCTGTCCCATCCGTACTCATACATAGCCTGCAGGGATGCCAAGCCATGCCCCCTGAGCTTGTAGCAGTGACACACGCAAGTCACTATTTTACTCCTCCATGTATCCCTCATCCGTCCATCACAGGCGTATCAGGAGCCTAACAGGCTCCTTTGCCTGCCCTTAACTGTGGCTGAAATTCACTCGCCCCCCCCCCCCGCCCCCGCACTCCTTCACCCTCTCTGCCCATTACAAACATGCCTAGGGTGAGAGTGCATAACAAGCATATTTCCCACCATTTGTCCTTATTCCAGCTCACCAAAACCAACTGCTCCTAACCTGCTACTGCACCCTATGCTTCCTACCCCACTTCCCTCTCCATCAGTCTTTCCCTCCCTCCTCAGCCTGCCATTCTCATAAAGGCTCAGCCATGCTTACATGCCCACATCTTAATCTGTGGGCACACCTAGCATAGGCACTCACACACCTTCCTCATAACAGTCTTACTCAAACTCCTGCTACACATTCGACGGCAGGAATAAGGCCACAGCTTTATTTCCTCACATTAACTACACTTAATAACAATAACATAGTCCCCCCCCCCAACCTTTTCCCAATTATCCAATTTCACTTTACCATTACATTTCTTTACACACTAACAGTCCTTTAACCCAGTACCACAATTAGCGGCTTCCCAGCTAATCGGTGCTGATCTAGCTCCCGAGAAGTTCACAAGAACCTTGTGGACTGACTCCCCTTCCCATCCCTCTCTATGCTTAAACTGCAGTAATGCCAAGCCATACTCCCCCCCCCCAACCCCACGTTTTTGGAGGTGATACATGCAAGCCACCATTTTACCCTTCCATATAGCCCCATATATCCATAATAGGCTGATCCAGAGCCTCTTCCTCTGCCACAGGTGATGATAGCCTCCAGCCAGTTACCACACTCCTAACCATAGCTGCCTCCCATAACAGGCTTCAAACAGATCCTGCACTGTGCTAAAACAATATCCAGATCTATATCTTAAAGATGAATGCCATCCATGCAATAGAGACTCAGACAGTCAACCATGAGCAATTTATGAGACAGCACCAAACCTCCCAACAAGTTGATAAATTTAGAGACCTTCACATTGACCCTGTGGTGGAGCTTCTCCACTGCCTTGGGCCACCAAGCATCTTTCCACATCAGTCAAAAAATGAACTGAGGCCATACCAAATGAACATAAGGAAAATAGAACTTTACCAGCAGTAAATGCCTTGTCATCTGCTAAATCAATTCAATTTCCTTCACATACATAGATCATTATCACCTAAATGAATGAAAAACAAATATGGTGTCAAAAATATTATGCTTGCCCCAAAATAGGGAGAATCTAGTTCCAGCACATGCCATGAATATTCAGCGTATGCGGACACCCAACATTGCCAGTCCCAGATGAACTCCAAGACATGAATCAGAAGCCTAATTTTATGACCAGAAGATGAAAGATTATCTGAACATCTGTACACAGACTTCCAGGCAGGAACCCTGGCAAAGAAGCTAAGTGAAAATAGTATGTAAGGAAACCCCAAAATCAATGCACATTAGCCAAATACTTGTCAAAACACCAAAGCTCCAGGTGTTCAAAAAATTCCAGGGGAACCTCCCTTACCAGTAGCGAATGTGGGTGCATACCAAAAGACCTGTGGTCACATCCCACTTCTATAAACTGAAATTTGGTTCACAGGGTGCCATCAGCATGGCTCAGCCAATAGAGCCCTCTATTGGGCCACAGGTGCAAATACTCCTTTGCCCAGCACACTGGGCAAGTGAGCAGCATCGGAGATCCCCTCAACACCTCCCATGTACCCCTCCCCACCTGATCCATTTTGAACCAGCGGATTCAAAACAGACTTTGTCCTCATCCATCTAAACATCCTCCCTCATCATATCTGAATCCCCCTGGGCCAGTTTCACAGAAACCACCAACTCAGTCACACACAATGCTGCAAAAAAGGTCAAATAGAATGTGACCCAAAATAGCAACATTTCAGAAGTCGAAGAGCAGACTTAGCACTTCAAACAATCCCATCAAAGCACCATGATAATAGGCAGGTGATCTAGCCGCACTGTCCCATTCCCCAAACATGTAAAATCCATTGCTAATTCTGCACTAAAGTAGCCATGGGGTCATCAAACTCCTGAACTTTACTTATAAATGCCACACTCACCAAAGAGGTTGACATAAAAATAGAAGACGTACTCACCACCTTAGCATGCACTACAAAACGAGATGCCAAATTTGGACCGAAAGGTGGTCTCCTAGAATACTATGCTGCACAAAAACTCATCAAATCTCTTCCAGGGGGCCCTAAAAGCATTCCTGGTATTCACCTCCCAGGAACCCCTCAGCAAACTCCTGAAGACTATGGTCAAATTGTCCACAGCTTCTTGGGCATCCCCATTGCCTCGGGATCTGCACCAACTATCAATGTTCAAAGCTGTGACCACTAAAAACAAGAAAGAACATCAGTGATCTCATTAGAAACTCCCAGAATACGAATCTACATCAATGTAATATTCAGGAACAGGTAGCACAATATTACCAATCTAAGTAACTTAGACAATAAAAGACACCTTGCAGACTGCCAGTTTGATGGCCTGTACCACAACCATCTTTCCTTCCTCACTTTTCTGTCTGATTTGTCTCTTCGTCAATTTGTTTCTTTCCCCACCCATGTTACTGGTCACACACTTGATCTCCTTATTACCTTTAGCTCCTCCTTTGTCTCGCCCTTTTCCATTTCCTCCCTCCCCCTCCCTTGGTCAGATCACTTCTGTCTCCTTTTCTCCATCCCTACTTTGTCACCCCCCTCTGCCTCTCCAACAACCTTGGGTGCATCTTCCACCCCCAGCTCTAGCTTTCCGTTATTCTCCCGTAGGCTCTCTGCTGATGTCCTTCTTCGATTCCCTCCCTCTGCCTCAATTTTTCCTGAGGACTTTACCTCTCTCTCCGTTGACGCCCAAGCTCTCCAGTGGCAATCTGTACTTTCTTCTGCTCTTGACTATGTTGCCCCCCTTCGCCCTCGTCTGTCCCCCCGCTGTCACCCTCACCAATCCTGGTTTCACCCTGGTCTTCTCCTATATCAGAAATATCTTTGGCGTTCAGAACGCATATGGCGGAAACATCCATCCCCCTCTAACCTGCAAAGTTTCCACCTATGCCACCAGCACTCTCGCGCTCTTCTTCATTCTGCAAAACGTGATTACTATTCAAATCTTATCTCTTCCTCGTCAAATTCTTCCTGTCAGCTCTATTCTATTTTTCGCTCTCTTACTGCATCTCATTCTGCCTCCTCCCGCTCGTCCCCCTCCTCGTCTCCTTCTCCAGATCCCTCCTCCCTTGCTTCTATTTTTGTTTCTAAAGTTTATACTCTTCGCCAGTCCTTTATCACCTGCCCCCTCCCCTTTCCCCTCCTGCCACCTCTTCTCCCCCTTCCCCTCCCTCCCCTAGTGTTCCTTCCCCTGCGTTGTCTCACGTTTGGTCCTCCTTTACGGCAATCACGCCGGCCATTCTCCATAAAACCTTTTTGTCTCTCCGTAAAACTAACTGTTCAGCTGATCCTATTCCCTCCCATTGGCTCCTAGAGCCCACCTATCCCTTTCACCCTACATTCTTTCTCTTTTCAATTCCAGCTTGTCTTCCGGTCTCTTTCCCTCACCCTGGAAGCACTCTATAGTTTGTCCCATACTGAAATCCCGTTCCTCTGACCCTTCTGTTCTTTCTAGTTGGCGCCCCATTTCTAATCTTCCTTTTCTTTCTAAATTCCTTGAAAAACTGGTTTTCCTCCAACTTTCCTCTCACCTTGAATCTTCCTTCACTCTTCACCCCCGTCAAGCTGGTTTTCATCCTGGCCACAGCACAGAAATGGTTCTTCTTTCTCTTCTCAATGAACTTCACACCGTTCACGATCATGGTCTTTACACTTTGGCTGTCTCTCTTGATCTTTCCGCAGCGTTTGATCTGGTGGACCATCGCACACTCCTTACTCATCTTCAGGATGCTGGTCTTTCTGGTGTGGTTCTTCAATGGTTTCACTCTTTTCTTTCCTGTCGCTCTTTTTCGGTTGTAACCGGGTCCTCTTCTTCAGCTTCCACTCCTCTTTCCTGCGGTGTGCCCCAAGGGTCTGTTCTTGCCCCTCTGCTCTTTAATGTTTTTCTAGCCCCTCTTGCCCTTATAATCCAGCAGTTTGGTATCTCGGCATATTATTATGCCAATGACATCATTTTATTACATCATACCAACCCTCTTACGCCTGATCTTTCCCCTCTTAATCTTTGTCTCTCCGCCGTTGCCTCCTGGTTCTCCTCCAATTTTCTTCATGTAAACCCAGCTAAGTCTTTTGCTATCTGGTTCACATTTGGAAGCCCCTCCCCCACTTGCGCTCCCTCTTTTTCTTCCCAACCTATTCCTCTTGTTTCCTCTATTCGTTACCTTGGTGTTGTTCTTGACTCTGCACTTTCTTTTAAGGAGCATATCCCTTCAGTAGTCCAGCGTTCTTTTCTTTCCCTTAAATAACTCCGGGCTGTGCGCCCTTTTGTCTCCTCTTCTGCCCTGGCCACACTTCTCCTTTCCTTTGTAATGTCTCGTCTTGATTATTGTAATGTCTCCCTAGTTGGTCTCCCTCAGTCCCAACTCTCTCGTCTTCAGCGTGTCCAGAATACTGCCGTTTGTCTTCTCACCTATGCCTCTCGCTATGATCATGTCACCCCTCTTCTTCTCCAGCAGCACTGGTTACCCATCCCATTTTGTGTCCAGTATAAAATTCTCACTATTGCACATAGGGTGGTTCGCACGGGTATCCCTCTCTACCTTGCTGATCAGATCCATTTCCGCACTTCTCATCGTTTGCTCTGCTCTATTCACACAAACCGGTTGTCCCTCCCTTCTCCCTCCCAGGCTCACCTTGAATCTACCCGTTCCTCCGCTTTTTACTTCCTGGGCCCTAAACTTTGGAATTCGCTCCCCCCCTTTCCTCCGTGCAGAAGAGTCCTTCCAGTCTTTCAAAGCGCAACTCAAAACCCATCTCTTTTGTCTGGCGTTTAACCTCCCACCCACAGTCATGTCTCCCTCTCCCTCCTCCTGTTGATGTGTGCTTTGTTGCTTTTCTCTGCATTTTCTCTAGTCTTTCCTATTTTTAATGGCGTTCCTTTCCTCCTTAGCAGTCTATTTTTAAGGTTTTTAAATTATTTTAATTTTATTGTAAACCGCTCAGATACCTTTGGTCTTGGGCGGTATAATAAATCTTTTAATAAACATAAACATAAACATAAACATATTGTCTAATCATAGAATCAATCTCTGATGTGCCAGCTTCCCACCCCAAATGACCAGCACCACTCATTTGTGAAAGAGCTCCAAAAATGCATTGTTTCAACACCAACCCCTTTCCTACTAGGACGGAGACCAAGATCATGCACACCAACCCCCACTAAAAAAAATATGGATACCCACGCTCTCTGAAGCATCCAAAAACAATTTCAAGTCAAATTAGTCATGAGAGGAGCTTGCCAGACACAAACCCTATTAAATTGCATCAAGAACACACTTCATAAATAGAAGTCTTCTCACACACTGCACAGTATCCACACAGAGGCAGCCCAAGGGGGGTGCGGGGACATGTGCGGAGACTGGGTGTGGGGCCTTGTTTACATAAGGGACCTCATTTGCATAAATATTTGCATAATGTTACCATATACTAACTTTTAGTAAAAATGCCTCTTAATGAGTATATTGATAAAGAAAGACTAAAAGATTTCTACATTGCTATAATCCAGTGCCAACCGCCAGGCACATAAGGAACTACTACAAAACACTGCCCATTTAGAACCCATAGCAAACCTGCCATATCGTAACAGCACTACCAGGACTCACAAAGCACCATTACCTATCAAAAGACAACTCTGCAAATATTAAACCAATACATTTCAGAGAATAACAATACATGACCTACTGGGGAAAGAGAACAAGTGGCAATGTCAAATAGGAATTACATAAACAGAATACCTCAGCTCAGTTACACATGCAGAACACAGACCATCACCAAACAAGGAATCACAATTTAGAAACAGGAAGACAATAATTAAACTGGGAACCCCAAAAGCCAAGCTTGGCATGTACAACAACACTGTAGAAATAAAACTATAAATTAATTTCCTCTTGTACTAAACAAAGCACAGACGTTAATGATGCACATTTCCCAGAGCTGACATATTCCAGTTAATACATTTAAAATAAAGAGATATTTTTTTACTTTTTGAGCATTTTTTTTCCAGTTGCAATTGCTCCAGCTACTTTCTTCTGGTTTCTTCGTGTCTTCTGCTAACTCTCCATCGTCTGCTGTCCATTTGTCCTTTCTTCTCTCTTCTAGTTTTTTTTCCATCCTCTCTCTACATCTGCTTTAACATACTAATCTTTCTCCTTTTGCTCTTTCCGCATTCCTATTTCATCCACTCAAATTTTACTCCTCCATCCTCAATCCCCACTTACTCTCCCAATATCCAGCCAATTGTAGATTTGTCTTCCCTCCCTCACAAAACAATTTTCCCCTCTCCATTTCAATCTCCCAGCTCCATCCCATTTTAATCCTCCGCCAACATCAGCTCCCTTCTAGTTCCAGTCCCACCCAGCATCCGTTCCCTTCTAGTCCCCGCATCAGCCCATTTCCAGTCCTAGCCCCCCATCAGCCCATTTCCAATCCTATCCTAGCCACACCATCAGCCCATTTCCAGTCCTAGCTCCCCCATCCATTTCCAGTCCTATCCGAGTACCTCCATCAGTTTATTTCTAATCCCAGCCCCCATCAGCCCATTTCTAGCCCTTTCCTAGCCCCACCATCAGCTGATGTCAAATCCTAGCTCCCCTCCACTCAGCCCATTTCCAATCCAAGCCCCCCATGAGCCTATTTCCAGTTCTAGCTCCTCCACGAGTCCATTTCAATCCAAGCCCCCACCACAGCCCATTTCCAATCTTAGCACCCCAACAGCCCATTTCCAGTCCTATCCTAGTCCCTCCATCAGCCCATTTCCTGTCCTAGCTACTCCCCCACTCAGCCCATTTCCAGTGCTAGCTCCCTCCCCTCACAGACCAATTCCATTCCAAGCCCCCTCCCCATCAGCTATTTGCAGTTCAAGCTGCTCCCTTCCACTCAGCCCATTTCCAGTCCTAGCCCCACCCTCCAACCCATTACCAGTTCTAACCCCCCCATCACCCCATTTTCAGTCTTAGTCCTCCCATAGCCAATTACCAGTCCTAGCCCTCCCCAAAAGCCCATTACCAGTCCTAGCCCCCCCATATCCCATTACCAGTCCTAGTCCCCCATCAGCCCATTTCCAGTCCTAGCCCCCCCATAGCCCATTACCAGTCCTATCCCCCCCCATCAGCCCACTTCCAGTCCTAGCCCCCCCCAAAGTCCATTACCAGTCCTAGCCCCCATCATCCCATTACCAGTCCTAGCTCCCCCATAGCCCATTACCAGTCCTAGCCTCCCCCATCAGACCATTTCCAGTCCTAGCCGCCCCCCATAGCCCATTACCAGTCCTATCCCCCCCATCAGACCACTTCCAGTCTTAGCCCCCCCCCATAGCCCAGGTAGATTAAAAAAACAAAACTTGCTGCTGCTGCTGCCGCTGCCGCAGTGGCAGAACAGAGCATCCCGCGGGCCCCCCCCCCCGCCCGGCAGAGTCCTCCATCAGCTCCCTTAGCGCGGGCTTTTCAGAGCCGCAAAGGGAGAGTTTCCCTTTCTTGCGGCTCTGTTTAAGCCCGCAGGGCTGATGGGAAACAGGAAATCCTGTTTCCCATCAGCGCCAGCGGCTTAACAGAGCCGCGAGGGAGCAACTCTCTTCCTTCGCGGCTCTGAAAGCCGGCACTTAGAGAGCTGAGGCTGCATGGAGGACTCTGCCGGGCAGGGGGGGTCCCGCGGGATGGTCGATTCTGCTGCTGCCATTGCGGCAGCGGCAGCAGCAGCAAGTTTTTTTTTTTTAATTTACCGGTAGATGCAGAATGTTGTTTGCGCATGGCCACCTGAAACGCGGGGCCCTGTGCAAACAACATTCTTGCACAATGGATGGGCCGGCCCTGTATCCACACCAAATGATGCTTTCATGGCAACCCAAGGGTCAACTATGTTAATGATAAGTAAATGCCCATCAGAATGGCTCACCAGGCAAAAAGGAATTGCTCAGTCAATGACTGTAGATACACATTAGCTTCTCACACCTCCTCCACCTTGGCAATTGCCACTGGCAACCAAGATTCCATGCTAATTGAGTCTAACTCAATTCCTAGGAAGGTAAGCTGTTTTGACAGGCCCTCAGACTTCTCAGTAGCTAACGAAAGACCCAAATCAGATGCTGCACTCTGGAAAGCCTCCACAATCCCCCATCCCTGCCAAACTCCCCCCCCCCCCAAAAAAAAAATATCATCCAGAACATGGACTACTATTTCCCTTCCAGCGACCCACTTCACAACCCAATATACAAAAACTGTAAAAGCTTCCAAGCAAGTGAAGGACACGGATCAGTCTATAGGCATACACCTGCCAAAATAAGATGACCTTCAAAGCAAAAAACAAGCAAATAAAAAGAACCAGGGTGGATGGGAAGCAAGCAAAATGCCAACTCAACATCAGCTTTCACCATCATAGCATTTCTGCCCAGCTGCCATGGCATGGAAACTGCCTGATTAAATGAGGCATGCCATACTGAGCACAAACTAGGATCAATGAAGGAGTTGACCCCATGCCCAGCAGTAAAGGAAAGGTTGTGAATGAGGCGGAACTTGCTGAGCTCCTTCTTAGGGGCAACACCTAAAAGGGAAACCACCAAATTCTCAAATAGCTGCTCCCAAAAAGGCCCTGCAACCCACCTCAAACATAACTTCTTGCATAGTTTGTCCTGCACAATCGCACTGTTCTCTGACATAGAGTGTAGAATATGACTCACATGCCACAATTTGGGACCCACAAAATATTTAATCCCCCCACCACCAAAACAAAAAACATCCCAAAGGAATTGTGCCAGCACCTGCTTGGGATAAAATCACAGTCATTACCCCAGGGTTGGCTGGGGCTCCTTCTTCCAGCCTAATGGAAGAAGGAGCCCTGGCCAGTCGCTGAAGACTCAACTGATACCCCACCTTTCCTCCCAAGGGGCATCCCTAAACCTCCAGTGTGGGGGCAGTGAAAGGCCAGATGAAAGTCCCCCACATAACACTGTTTCTTGTTTCATGGCTGCAACATTTCCATGGGGAAGAACAAACTATGTTTTCATCTCCCAGTCAAACTAATATTTCCCAGTCAAAGAAAACTGTATGTAAATACATATTTCAAACATATTACTGGACTACTGCTGCACATCTGTTTATCTGAAATGGCTGTCCAGGACATAATAGTCTCATTACATGGTCACCCTCCTGAATTACTCTGCTTCTGCGGGCATGCCATTTAGAGATGTCCATATTTGTGAAATGGCCTATACCATGCATACACCTGGTTTTGCTGTCTGCTTAGGGTCCACTGCCAGAACCAGCTACTGGAAGGTTCATTATTTCAGGTAGAGATGGTGCAATTTCAGGCAACACTTATACGTGCCTCCCTTCACTGCTGCTATCCCTCCGGATAATATGTAATATGTAATATAGATCGCCATTCGAGGAGAAAAGCACATGGCTACAAATCCACAGCACGAACATTTGAACATTGATGTCGGTGTCTTTTTAAATACAGTGCTATGTTTATCCATTACTTTGAAAGGAATTTGTTAGAGAATGTTCAGAGAACCATAAGTAAGACCAAAGGATATTGATATTTTTTATAAAAGGCTGGGAAGTTGGGATTAAGTTATTCTATCAGTAATCAGAATTTAAAATTATTGCCAGCATAGTTAATACTGAAAGTCTGTAGAGGTTAAGATTTATAGTGGGCATTGATAATAATGCACTTTTTGATTTAAGTAATATTGAGCTTGCAAATGTTAAAGAGTTGCAGTCAATGATGTTAGCAATCAGAGCAATAACATTTCTATTGAATAACTTGTATGATGAGCCATGAGTTATGCACAGATTATCTCAAAAATAAATAGTTCAAAGATTTCAGTAAGAAACTGGCTTAGACATTATAATTTTAAAATTAATAGAGGTCCCTATTGATTATTTAGCAAGAAAAGGGGAAATTTAAAAAGATGATTTATAAAATAGTTTTTTTGATCATAAATTAAAAAGAATTTAGCATAGCTGATTTGAATAGATAATAATGTAACCAATAAGTATTTAAATTTATTTTTAGAAAGCCATTGCATCTTTGATGAAGAGGAAGATGTGAAACACTGGCCATCTTTGGGTATTTGGTTGCTTATATTAGAGATAAAATCTTTCAATTAAAATAAGTTTAAAAAAATTCATGTTTCATAAAAAAAATGTTTCATAATAAATAGCAGTGTCTGGAGGTTTTTTTTTTACAATCTGTGAGGATCAATCCTGATGTCCATAAAAGAGTACATTGAAAAAAATAATAGGTAGGATATATTCTGAGGTCTTTTTTTCTCCAGTATACATTTCTAAGAAAGAAAAATGCTGGTATGTCAGCAGCATTTTGTGATTAATAGATATTTGAATGGACTGCTGATCTTGGTTTTGATAAATAGTCATTTGAATGGTTTTAAGCTGTCAGAAGAGAGTTCTACAGTCCCTCAAAATGTTTGTGGACCTCTGATAAAACATGATTTACTTAGACTGCTAGTCTGAGTTAAGCTTCAAAATGCCTGTAATGGCCTTTGGAAGGATTAGCACATCTATGACAGCAAAAAACATGACAACCATTCCCTTAACTTAGGGATGTAAAACCATTGCACCTTATACATTGTGAGGCACTGCTTGAACTCCAGTTATAGCATCACTCTTAAGAATGGGTAGAGATGGCACTGATTTTTTTTTAATTTCTTGTCTCAAACTGAGGACTAGTAAGGGCGTAAAGATACCGGTAGCAGATATTATTGGTAGCCGATAGCATGGACTTACCAGCTGGTAACATGTAACTAGGTGGTAAGTTGCAAAGGGGTGGAGAAAGGACATTAACTGGGTGGATTGTGGGTGGAGATAGAGGGGGCTGCCTATGAGCATGAGATATAGGCACAGCCGCAGTGAACCTTAATGCCAGCACAAAGCAGGTGTTAAGGGCTTCCTTGCAGGGAGAGATCTGTTTTTGCTGGTTAAACAACACACATGGAGCTCATTCACCTGTATGCAGTGTGCACTTCCCAGACAGGAGCCCTGAAATTAGTGATAGTAGTGGTCAATTTACAGTCAGAGCATGGTGCTCTTTTAACAAAGGGCATAATGTTGTGGGTTCCAAAGCTGACAAAGGTGGTTACACATGAGTGAATCAGTGGGGCTGGCTGGTCCTCTAGTTTGACTAGGTGGCACATAGGGTCTACGTCCAAGATGTCCAGTATGACTCTGCTGTGACAGCGGCGGCACACATAAATGCTTCCGCTGTCACAAAGGAGCCATGTCACCACACAGCCATGTTAGCATTGTATGGGGGTGGGGATCGTGGCAGCAGTGGCTCCTCCTGGTGTGGAAGAAACCTTTGTCCCAGCCCTGCATGTCAGGTGCAATGCTTCTGTGTCTACTGTCAGGGGCATGCCAAGCATGTTACTGGCAGGTAAAGCAGAGCCTGTGGTGATCCCTCCATTTGTGTGGTGGGGAGGCTTAAGGCAGCAGCATGCGTGCTCACGGCATACCATTCACGCCCCCTCTGACACCTCCTGCTGGAATGGGGCAGGAGTGACATGCTATGACTAGCTGCATGTGCACCACTGCTTTAAGGCCACCCGCAACACTGAAGCGGTGGCTGTGTCACGCTCACTGGGATGGGGGGATTGGCCAGCATGCTGTACACCATAATCAGTGGACCTAGGCACCTGCCTAGTTTACCTAGTGGATGGTCTGATCCCGGGTACTGCGAGCCTTGAACAGTTAAGTTAGGACTAACCATGCATTTCCTAATGAGAGATAACAGTGCATGACCCATACCCTGCAGTGTTAGAGAATGCACGGGAAAGCACAATTAATGGCACCTATACAAAGCACACATGTGGCACCTGTAACACCCAGAGACTGGGGAGTGGTATCTGCTAACCACTATCGCCTTCATGCCCTGAATGTGCATGTGGTATCTCCTGGCTACATCATCAGTCCCAAAGTGGTGCCCAGGTTGGCTGTGTCCACCCATGACTCTTAACATCCTGCAGTAATCAGCAGTGTCATAGCACTTTGACAGGGGTTGGTTGGATCAGGATGTACATATTAAGTGGATATGCACATCTGGGGGGGGGGATATGTTAATAAGGCAGTAATATGACACTATATGATAACATCCCATCTCAGAGGAAAAACACCCACCCTGCTTTCTCAGTTGCCAAATGCTGCCCATGGCCTGTGTGTGAACCAGTGACCTTTCCATCAATAAGCACTCAGTTATGCATCACATCCATCTGAACTACATGAGAATCCAAACTACACAATGTGCCTTCCAACCCTGAGATTATCTCAGGACTGGGCAACAAGCACACTCCATGAAATAGTTGCGTTGGTCACTCTGCTAGGTCACCCAGGATCTTGCATGTATTATGGTCTGGCCTTCTGGCACGACAGATTCCATATGTAAGACATGAATGTCAGTTTTACCAGCAGTATATCAATGCAGTTCTATATACAAACCTAACAAAATGTCCCTCTCCCACAGCAGCCTCACATACCTTGTCAGATAAGTGTGGCACAGAGCCTGCAGAGAGCTACACAGACATAGGCATACCCCAGTTCATGCCCTCATGCATCCTGACAATCACCATTTATACACACATCCAAAAATCACATGGCAATACCTATAATACAAACTACAATTAGAAACTACAACCACACTAGACACACAAACCCAAACCATCATGCAAAAATAAATTACCACCGCCTTATACAAATAAAACAAACTAATTCACTACAAATAACAAATGTAACCAGCATCAACAACACCACTTCTCTAACTTGCATCCTTATCAATGCCCGCTCAATGAAAAAATGATGAGGCCGCCGGGCCGGTCCCGCGGCCGATTGTAACTCGGGCCCGGGCCCGGCCTCGGCCCTCGTCACGTGACCGGGGTGCCAGCGAGGTGGGGGCCAGAGTCCAGGGAGATGGTTGCCATGGGATCGCTTTCCGCGTTTGCGGGAAGCGATCCGATTGGCTCCATCAAGTAAGGGGAGGGGGTAGAGAGTGCGAGGAGCCGCGTGGCTCGGCCTTTCTTGCGGCTCCTCGCTGACGGTCGGTGGTCTTTTTCCGGAGTGCGGTGCAGTGTGGTGCGGGCCGGTGCAGTGGCGGTGAGATTGGGGGAGCCGGGGGGGGGGGGGAAGACCTTACCCGCAGCGGGGTTCCGAATTTAAAAAAAAAATAATAAAATAACGAAACTTCTCGGGCTTCCAGTGGGCGGTGTGAGCTGTCCCTGCCGCCGGGGGGATTCCGTTGGGAGAAGGGGGGGGCGTGGTTTTTTGCTGCGGTCCACGGGTGGCATGGGGGGGTCCAAGACTGGTCGGCCGGGACGAGCTGGAGTTCGTACCCGGTCCCAGAGTGTCCGTCGGGGGGCCAGGGGGCCTCCTGCTGCCAGGGGGGGGGGACGGCAGGGTGGGGTGGCTCCCCCGGGGGGGGGGGGCGCGGCCCCGGGGGGGGGGGGGCGGCGTCGGTCCACCGCTACGGTGGGGGCCGCGGCGGCTCCAGGGGAGGCTGCAAGAGGGGTAGTGCAGGGGGCTCAGGGCGCGGGGTCGGCCCTGCGTGCCGGTACGGGGTCGTCACAAGCGGCTGGTGGGGTGGGGGCCTGCGGGGACCAGGCGGCTGGCTTTGGGGTTTCGCTCCCGCCGGGGGGTCTCTCGGGGTCCAGTGGGGCTGGCCCGTGGTTTCCAGGGGGGCCGGTGCCGCCTTACTCGTACGGGGGTGGCATGCCGGTGTCAGGGGGGGGGCCTTTCTGCCGCTGGGCAATTGGGGAGCGGGTTTTGGGAATTGGGCTGGGGCGGGAGTAGCCGGGGCAGGCTGTGCGCCTGGGTGGGATGCGCACTGGGCAGCTGGGGGGTAGGTGCCTCGGGGTGGCAGCATGGGGGGCTAGCGGCATGGGGGGCTGGGCAGCAGGGGCTGGGTGCGGCTACTGTGGGCCCTGTTTTTCCTTTGCAGGTTCCGGTTGGCGGAGAGTCGGCGCCAGTGTTGGCGGGCAGCGGCATGGTGGTGTCCGGGCAGACTGTCGAAGCGGCAGGTCCGGATGTGGTGGTGCCGGTGTCGAGTGCTCCGAGCGCGGAAGGTGAGTTGGGTGACACCCGGGGGGTGGGGGCAGGTGGGGGTTCGGTCGGCGAGGCTTCGGCAGCGGTTGGGCATAAGTCCACAAGGCTAAGCGGAAGCACGGGCGTCGCTGTCGCCGAGCTTCCTCTTCGTCCTCGTCGTCCAGTGGGAGTTCGTCCGAGGATGGGGTCGCTGAGCGGGGGCGGGTCCCGCCGTGGTGCGTTGCGCGGAGCTTTGGGAGAGTGTGCCACGCAAGTTGCGGAGACGCATCCGGCGGCGGCAGTATATTGACATTTTCCGGCTCCTGGAGGGGCGGAAGCGTTCGGGTGAGAGCCGCAGGAAGCGAAAAGCGGACGAGAAGGCGGGCAGGGTGCGCAAGGTTTCACGGAATACCTTGAATTGGACCCGGGCGTTTTTTGCGGCTGGCGAGTGTCTGCGGGCACGCGGAGCCGGCCATGTATGGGGAATTGTTGGCGTATGCGGATGCCATCCTGGCGGCGTCGCAGGCTCATGATGGTTGGGCGTGGCTCAACTATGATGAGGAATTCCGGGATCGGATGGAGGAGAATGCGCAGCTGTCCTGGGGGACGCGCGATATTAATTTATGGCTCACGCAGATGTCGGCCAAAAAGGGGGTAGGGGGAGGTGGCAGCGGGCCTGTTAAGGCCGGCGGGCAGTCGGCGGGGGCAGGTGTGCGGCCCTTTCGTGCCGCGGGCGCGGTCCCCGGAGCGCCCAGTGGCGGTCCCAGCGGGGATGTTTGTTGGCGATTTAATAAGTCGTCCTGCCCGTTCTCGGACTGTAAGTTCCGACACGCCTGCGCTATCTGTGGGGGAGGACACTCGGCTGCGAAGTGTAGTAGAAAAGGGGTGTCCGGAACCGCAGGGGCGGGTCAGTGAGGGGCAGCGTTGGGGGTTGGCGCCAACTCCCATTGATGACGGGGCGTTGTGGCCGTGGCTGGAGCGCTATCGGCTGGGGCGGCGCGGGCGGGCGGCACGGGAGTTGTGGTTGGGGTTTACGGAGGGCTTTCGTATTCCGTATCTGGGCGTAATTTCGGGTCAGGTGGCCTGTAATTCTGCCTCGGTGCGTCAATTGGCCGCGGTGGCACGGGATAAGATTGCGGCTGAGTGTGCGCTCGGCCGGATTGCGGGGCCGTTTGTCCACCCGCCCTTCTCCCCCTTCGTTGTATCGCCACTGGGGGTGATACCCAAGAAGGAGCCGGGTAAGTATCGGCTGATACATAACCTCTCCTTTCCTCCGGGGGACTCGGTGAATGACCATATTCCGACGGAGTGCTGCTCGGTGAGGTACGCCCCTTTGATGCGGCGGTGGATTTGTTGCGACAATGTGGTCGAGGGGCTCTGATGGCGAAGGTGGACATTGAATCAGCATTTCGCTTGCTGCCGGTTCATCCTTCGGCTTTCCCCTTGCTCGGCTTTCAGATGGATGGTAATTATTATTTTGACCGGTGCATGCCGATGGGCTGTGCGATCTCCTGTGCCTATTTTGAAAAATTTAGTTCCTTCCTGCATTGGGTTGTAGCTCAGCGAACGGGGCGTAGCTCTATTGTGCATTACCTGGATGACTTTTTGTTCGTGGGTCCTGCGCAGTCCGCGACTTGCGCGGACTTGTTGCGTCAGTTCGGTGAGATGGCGGGGGCGTTCAGGATTCCCTTGGCTGTGGAAAAAACCGTGGGCCCGGTCACGGGTCTGTGCTTTCTGGGGATTGAGATTGACTCCGTCGCCTTCGAAATCCGTTTGCCGGCGGACAAGGTGGAGCGACTGAAAGCGCTGGTGGCGGCGGTGGGGTCGGTGGCGAAGGTCACATTGCGGGAGTTGCAGTCACTGCTGGGGCACCTGAATTTTGCCTGCAGGGTGATTCCGATGGGGCGGCCGTTTGCGCGGCGTTTGGCCTTGGCTACGGTTGGGGTGCGGAGTCCGCACCATCGTATTCGGATCACGGCCGGGCTGCGGGAGGATCTGCGGGTGTGGGGGGCGTTCCTCGCTGATTTCAATGGATGCACCATGGTGCAATCGGAGGAGCTGTCCAATGGGGATTTGCAGCTATTCTCGGATGCGGCGGGTGGTTCGGGGTTTGGCTTGTATTGCCAGGGTTCCTGGTGTGCTGAGGCCTGGCCGGTGGCCTGGGTGGAGGCGGGCTTGACGCGTAACGTCGCCTTCTTAGAGCTCTTTCCGATTGTGGTGGCCTTCTGGGTATGGCCCGAGCGGTTACGAAATCGGAAGGTGGTGTTCTGGTGCGATAACGCGGCGGTGGTGCAGGTCATTAATCGGCATTCCCCTAGGTGTCCGCGGGTGACGGCGTTGATGCGAGTTTTGGTCTTGGCTTGTTTGCGCCTCAATGTCACAGCGCGGGCACGCCATGTTCCGGGAGTGCGTAATTCTATTGCTGATGCCTTGTCTCGTTTTCAGTGGGCGCAGTTTCGGTTGTTGGCACCAGGGGCGGACGTTGCGGCGACGCCTGTGCCGGGGAACCTTTGGCAGATTGGGACCCTGGTCTGAGGGGGTTGCTGAGGTCCTCTGTGGCTCCAGGTACGTGGACCGCCTATCAGCGTGGGTATAGCCGGGTGCGGGCCTTTTTACTCGGGAGGGGTTGGCGCGGTGGCCCGCTTGGGGAGCAGTTGGGGGGGTCCTTCATTGTGTGGGCGCGGGAGCAGGGCTGGTCTCGGTCTTCGGTCCGGGCCGCGTTGGCGGGTTTCTCCTTTTTCAGTAAAGCGGCGGGTTGGGGGAACCCGAGCGGGTCGTTCTTGGTGACGCGGTTGCTGGCGGGGTGGGGGCGGGAGCGGCCCTCGGTGAGAGATTGGCGGTGCCCGGTCACCCATGAACTGCTCGTGCGGATATGGGAGGTTCTGGAGGAGGTGGCGACGACGGAGCATGAGGCGGTGTTGTTTCGTGCTCTGTTTGTTACGGCCTTTTTCGGAGCCTTCCGGGTGAGTGAGCTAGTGCCGCGTTCGCGGCGGGGGGATGATGGTGGAGGTTTGGCGGTTCATTGCGTGACAGTGGGGCACTCTGCGGTGCGGATTTCCCTGTCCCGGTCCAAGACTGACCAGACTGGTAGGGGTAGGCAGGTGGTGCTGTCGGCGGCCCCGGGGCTGTTGTCCTGCCCGGTGAGCAATGTGCAGGCGTATGTCCGGGTGCGCCCGGCGCTGGGTGGCCACTTTTTTCATCATGGGGACGGGGGTCCGGTAACTCAGTATCAGTTCACGGCGGTGCTGCTGCGCTTGGCGCTCCGGCGGTTGGGGTGCCCTGAGCGGCAGTTCGCCTCGCACTCCTTCCGTATCGGTGCTGCGACAAGCGCCGCTGCGGCTGGGTTGGATGGTGGGGTGATTCAGCGCATTGGTAGGTGGCGCTCTGGGGCGTATGTGGGATATGTGCGGCCTGACTGAGTTTGAGGGGTGGCGCCGGTGGGGGGGGGGTGGGGGGGTGGCGGGGGGTTGGACGGGGGGGGGGGTTCTTTCATGCTTTGTTTTCTGTTGCAGATGGACAGCTGCCGCTGCTCGCCCGGAATGCTACTGAGAGTGGGTCCTCAGCCGGTGAATGGTGGATCGTCGGCACTCCTTCGTATATTGGGCTGAGAGGAGAGCTGTGCGGCGCCCGCTTGGAGTGCATCTGGGCCTGGCGGTCCGTCATGTGCGGTTGCGGTGGCTGGGAGAGCGCGGCATGCGGTGGTGGCACTTCCTTCCGGTGGTGCGGCGGGCAGCGGATCAACGGAGGCGCCCGTTGGGAATCCTGATCCATCTTGGAGGCAATGACTTGTCCGGCTGGACGTGTCGGCAACTCATCAGGGCGGTTCAGCGTGATCTTCGCGTGCTGCAGCAGGAGTGGCCGGAGGTGTCGATCATCTGGTCGGATATCATCCAGCGTCCGGCTTGCCAGTCTCAGCGGCGGTGGTCTCGTGGTCTGGCGAAAGTGAATCGCCAGATCGGGCGATGGGTTCTGCAGGCCGGTGGCTTGCAGGTGCACCATTCCTGGGTGGATGTTCAGTGTTCCGGACTCTACCGCACGGACGGTGTTCACTTGTCCCCGGTGGGACAGGATCTCCTCTTAAATGATTGGCAGGAGATTTTGGAGCTTGTGGTTGGTCGCAGCTTTATTGGGGGGGGTCGGCGCGAGGATATGTAATACCTCGCGCCGGTGGCGGGGTAGCAAGACAGCGCTCGCCGAGGCGGCGGGAGTGCTAACTGCTTTAGGAGATGTGGGGAGTGAAGGGCTCCCCGGAGGTGGGGGCGAGACATCCCGGTTGGGGGTCTCGGCCCGGTAGGGGGGTGTGAGAGCCGGCCTTTGCTACTAGGATGGCGAGGCTGGCGGTGGGGGGGGGGGGGGTGGTGAGGAGGATGTTCCGCCTTGCTAATAGTATGGCAGGCGGAGCATCGTCCGGTATGGGAGTGGGGTTTGTGATACAGGTTGGTTGCCCATGTTGGGCGGTTATTACATGTATGCATTGGTAAATAAAGCTGCGACCAAGGTTGTACCATATTAAAGTGTCTGGGTATTTATTATGTATAACAAAATATGTGTGGGGGATGTGAGGATGCGGTAGAGGGCGAGGTGGGCCTCCGGGTTACCTGAGTTAATGATGAGGCCGCCGGGCCGGTCCCGCGGCCGATTGTAACTCGGGCCCGGGCCCGGCCTCGGCCCTCGTCACGTGACCGGGGTGCCAGCGAGGTGGGGGCCAGAGTCCAGGGAGATGGTTGCCATGGGATCGCTTTCCGCGTTTGCGGGAAGCGATCCGATTGGCTCCATCAAGTAAGGGGAGGGGGTAGAGAGTGCGAGGAGCCGCGTGGCTCGGCCTTTCTTGCGGCTCCTTGCTGACGGTCGGTGGTCTTTCCCGCCCACCCGCCCATGATTTAGGGTGAGGGGGTGGTGGTGGGGGGGTGGGTTTGTTGCAGCTGGGGGCGGCGGGGTAGCAAGACAGCGCTCGCCGAGGCGGCGGGAGTGCTAACTGATTTAGGAGAGGTGGGGAGGGGAGGGCTCCCCAGAGGTGGGGGCGAGACATCCCGGTTGGGGGTCTCGGCCCGGTAGGGGGGTGTGAGAGCCGGCCTTTGCTACTAGGATGGCGAGGCTGGCGGTGGGGGGGGGGTGGTGAGGAGGATGTTCCGCCTTGCTAATAGTATGGCAGGCGGAGCATCGTCCGGTATGGGAGTGGGGTTTGTGATACAGGTTGGTTGCCCATGTTGGGCGGTTATTACATGTATGCATTGGTAAATAAAGCTGCGACCAAGGTTGTACCATATTAAAGTGTCTGGGTATTTATTATGTATAACAAAATATGTGTGGGGGATGTGAGGATGCGGTAGAGGGCGAGGTGGGCCTCCGGGTTACCTGAGTTACAAACTCCCTATTTTCAATGACTTAATAATAGACGCAAAACCTGATATTTTATGTGTAACGGAAACCTGGCTAACCGAAACTGATTCAGTCTATTTAAATCAACTTAATAACGAAGACTACGATTTAAACTATACACACAGAACCAACAAAAAAGGAGGAGGAGTACTTATAATGACAAAAAAGAGATTAAATGCAAGAACAATTCCATCAGCCATAGCCACCAATATTGACACTTTAATTATAAAAACCAACATATTCAGAATTTGCCTAATATATAGACCCCCTGATCAAAAAGCAGATAGCCTAGACTCACTAATTGAATACTTAGGCTCATCTACAGAACAAAGTCCCATAATCATGCTTGGCGATTTCAACCTCCCCTCACTTCCAGAATCAGAATCCAACTTGTTCCTAGAAACCATATCAGACTTGGACTTTCACCAAATAATCAACACAACAACACATATAAAAGGAGGCACTCTAGACCTTATTCTCCTCCCAAACACACTCTTCAAACTATTTAACCCAGATTCCATAGAATGCTTACAAACACCGTGGTCAGATCATTACATTATCAAAACAAACTTCACATTCCACACTAACAACACTAATAAAAACACACGAAGTGATCCTACTACAAAATTCAAAACATTTAATGAAATTGAATTCTTGGATACAACAATACCCTACCTCTCATCATCCCCAACGAATCTAGATGAAGCCGTCAAAAACTGGCATGACACAATTAATAATGCAGCCATACGTGATCAACGAATCAAAAAGCCCACTAATTCAAAAATAAACAAAACACCTTGGTTCAACAACACGCTAAAACAAATGAAAAAAGAACTACGAAAAATAGAGCACAAATGGCGCAAAACCAAATCATGCATTAACAAGGAAATATATAACAACTATCTTAATAAATACAAGGATACTTTAGATAGCACAAAAAAATCTTATTATGCGGCAATCCTATCAAAATCTTATAACAGACCACGAGAACTATTCACCATTGTTAGAAATCTAACTAATAATCCCCAAACATCCAACAATGAAATCACCGATATTTCGGTACAAACCCTAGCCAAACACTATCAAAACAAATCTACACAACCTAGAATGAACCTAGACTATATCAATACGTTTCATCATTGTTCAGACGAATGGTCAAACTTCCATCCAGTATCAAAAGATTCACTAAAGAATATCATTTCCAACCTCAACACCACAACCTCCTTTCTTGATCCATGCCCTGTAACATGGATAAAAAGCACACTTCCAATACTTCTATCATACATTCTCCCCATAATCAACCTCTCATTACATCAAGGACACCTCCCATCCATGCTTAAACATGCTCAAATCCGCCCAATTCTCAAAAACAACACGCTTGACAAAACATCTCCAAAATCATACAGACCCATCTCAAGTATCCCTTTTTTGGCTAAAATAATAGAAAAAGTGGTACAAATCCAGACACAAGAATACCTAGACTCATCCTACCCACTTGATGAACACCAATATGGATTTGGACCTCAACATGGAGTTGAAACACTCTTAACAGTCTTAACTGACGTACTACTGAGAGGGATTGACAATCACAAACAAGCATTTATACTCCTATTTATTGATATTTCGGCAGCATTTGATAGTGTTCACCACACTATAATGCTTAATAACCTGAAACAAATAGGAATAAATGCCACTGTACACAAATGGTTCACCTCTTATCTAAACAACAGAACACAAAATGTAAGAATAGGCAACCAAACATCAACCATTTATAAACAAGAAATTGGACTCCCACAAGGCTCTGCGCTTTCAGCCCTCCTGTTCAATATTTACATTAAACCAGTCTGCAATATTTTTAAAAAATTTGGAGTATACTATCATCTATATGCAGATGATATAATGATGTACATCCCTTTCACAATTCCTAACTTACCAATAAAACAACTATCAGATTGTTTCAATGAAATAACCACCTGGCTAAAAGCTCAAAACCTCCACATTAATCATTCAAAAACTGAAGTCCTAATTGTAACAAAAAGCCAGTCATATATCCCTCCAACCCACATAACAATACAAAATCATGACATTAAAATAAAAAACGAAATAAGATACCTAGGTGTTATACTAGACACACATCTGACGTTGACTACTCATATCAGAAACACTATAAAGAAAATATACTTTAAACTCAAAATCCTTAAACAACTTCGCCCATTAGTACACCTACAAGACTTCATTAATATAATCCAGGCTACAATAACCCCGCACTTTGATTTTGCTAACCTAATTCTTCTAGGAATAACAAAACAAAATATCAAAAGAATTCAACTAGCACAAAATGCAGCAGCTAGAATTATAATGAAAGCACACTCATTCCAGCACATAACACCAATACTAGCTTCCCTTCATTGGTTGCCAATTCAAAGCAGAATAATTAACCGGGTAGCCAGACCCGGCGCTCACCCTTACCTTATACCTTGCTTCCCCCCACCCCCATCTCTTGCCCCAACAATCAATAGCATTTCTCTTTCTTTCCCACAAATTACTCAGACAGCCAAGTATGGTTACAACTGGTCGCAGCTTTATTTCCCCAAAGCAACAATACCATAACAGGAACAATGCACTTCCAACCCCCCCCTCCCCAGCGGAGCGATGCGTCACCAGCCATGCGACTAGCAAAGCGACCTCGCCTCCGCTGCAACCATGGTCCGACCACCGGCAACATTCCGACCACCCCTATCCGACTTCGCCATATTACTAGCAAAAGTCTTCCAGGGGTAGTCCGGGTCGAGGGCACCCCGCCCCGTCCTGAGTCGCCTAAGGCTCCGGACCCCGGAAACCTCCGGGATCCTGCCACCGGCACAGCAAAAATTTAGCTGTGTCGCCCCCCCAAGCTGCGACCAGTGCTGCCACCCTGAACAACACGTTCCAATACCTCCTGCCAGTCGTTCAAGAGCAAGTCCATCCCCACTGGCGAAAGATGAACACCATCCGCCCTATACAACCCTGTACAGGCTACATCAACCCACCCATGCTGCACCTGAAACCCCCCTCTTCCACACACCCATCTCCCAATCTGACGATTTATCTTGATAAGTCCGCGGGACCATCTCCGCTGGCCCCAGGAAGCCGGACGCGGAATGATGTCCGACCAAAGCAAGACGACTCTGTCCAGCAAACGTAGCAGAGTCGAAAAGTCCTTCTTCGCCGCCCGTATAAGCTGCTTGCAGGACCACTCCGACAAATCGTTGCCTCCAAGATGGACCAGCAAGACCGCTGGTCGTCCTCGAACCCGCAGGTGATGACGAAGCAAGGGCAACAATTGAGTCCACCTCAGCCCTCGCTCGCCCAGCCATGAAAGCGTCAATGCAGCAGGGTCGAGGCCAAGATTAATCCCGATGGGCCGTACCGCCGCACTCTGACCAGCCCAGAAGACAAACGAGTGTCCCAGCAGCCAACAGCCCTTCTCCATAAGACCCCCACCTGGAAAAGAAAACAACAGCATTAGTAAACCCCCCCCCCAACCCTAACAGGGCTCCTCAGAGCCTCACATAACCACGAAAGGCCTTAGAGCGCCAGCGGCCAATGCCCTGGATCTGAGCCCCAATGCGAAAAGAGTGAGCCGAAAACAACGCCGGATCCCTGCCGATCCTACGCAAAGCCAGTCGTAACACCGCCGTCACTTGATACCTAGTCAAATACGACGAGTCCCTATGCACGAACAACGCTTCACCACCACCCGGGCGTACCCGCAAGTAGTCCTCAAGGGCCGCTACCGGCAAGTGAGGCCACCAATACTCCCAAGCACCACCCACAAACCTTTTCCCCGCTGATCCGTTTTTGACTTAGCTAAAAGTACGCGCACCCGACCCGGCTCCTTCCACACATGCTGTAACCGCAAACAATTACCTAAAGCCAACTTCCCCGAATCAGCCGCCAACTCGCCAACCCGAAAAGCCCCAAAAAACGCTAAACAAAACATAGCCTGAAATAAAACACCCTCATAAGGCGACGATGCCACCTCCGACAACACAGAACACAAACTCTGCAACAAATCATGGGTAATTGGGAGCCTGCGATCCCGCCGGACCGGCAGCGCCCGTTCCCACCCTTGCAGTAAACGCCGAGCCAGGCGCCCCGCCCTACGCCCGGCCACCCAACCCCGCCCGGGCAAAAAATTCAAACCCCGCCAGATGGCCCCGAACTGCCGATCTCGGGAACCCGTTTTCTTTCGCCCACCCCACATAGCTCCCAAGCAGATACTCAGACTCCTCGCTTCCATCACTCCCCGCCCCATGCAGATACTCCCACACTCGCGCACAGCCTCGCCGATAAGAATCCCACGTGCGCTCAGCTACTGAATTCTTTAACAGGTTCTTCATCGCGGTAGGCCACAGCTCCACAAGTTCCAAGGGACCCAGAGCCCCTCCACGGCTGCCTCCGGCGCCAACTGCCGAAACCGCTCCCACTGCAAACGAGAAAGAGCATCAGCGATGGCATTAGTATGACCCGGAATATGTCGAGCCTTCAAGTCGACGTTCAAACGCAAAACGAAGCTAGAACGACTTGGCGCATCAAAGCCGCAACCGTACTGCAGCGTGGAGTATAACGATTCACAACGGCCACCACCGCCTCGTTATCACACCACCACACCACCCTACGGTTGGACAAGCGCTCCGGCCATAACGCAAGCGCCACCAAGATGGGAAACAACTCAAGAAAGGTAATATTCCGCAGAAGCCCGGCATCCTCCCATTCCCGCGGCCACCGCTCAGCACACCAGGCCCCGCCGAAATATATGCCCAACCCAACCCCGCCCGCAGCATCCGAATACAGCTGCAAATCCTCACTGGAGATCTCGGCATCCCGCAACACCGACGTGCCATTAAAGTCGCTCAAAAAGAGCGCCCAGATCCTCAAATCCTCTCGCATAACCTTAGACACCCGGATACGATGGTGAGGCTTCCGAGCCCCCGCCGTCGCTGCCGCCAAGCGCCGAAGGAAGACCCTACCCATGGGAATGACCTTACACGCAAAGTTAAGGGACCCTATTAAAGCCTGTAGCTCCCGCAGAGTCAATCTGGAAGATGCCAAGGCATTCGCCACCAGCACTCTCAACCTTATCTGAGGGCAATCGGGCCTCTAAACTCTGCGAATCTAATTCCACACCTAAGAAGGTCAAGCGTGTTGTCGGACCTACTGTCTTACCCTCAGCCAACGGCACCCCCAACTCACAAGCCAGACTACCAAAACCAGCCAACAGCTCACTGCACCCAAAAGACTCTGCTGAACCTACAAAGAAAAAATCATCCAAATAGTGGACAACCTCCCTTCTGCCCACGCGCTGCACCAAACACCAGTGCAAAAAGAGCTGAACTTTTCAAAATACGCGCAAGACACCGCACACCCCATGGGCATGCACTTGTCAAAATAAAAGGCATCCTCAAACTGAAACCCCAACAACCTGAAGGAAGACGGATGAACCGGCAACAAACGAAAAGCCGACTCGATATCCACTTTCGCCATCAATGCCCCCTTCCCTGCTCCCCTGACCAACTCCATGGCCATGTCAAAAGATTGATAACGCACGGTGCACAAATCCCGCGGAATCAAATCGTTCACGGAAGACCCCGCTGGGGAAGAGAGATTGTGAATTAGCCGAAACTTCCCCGGCTCCTTCTTGGGAATAATACCTAACGGTGAGACAACAAAATCACGGAACGGCAGCTGCTGAAAAGGCCCCGCTATCCTCCCTAACCGTAATTCTTCCTCGATCTTCCCCCGCGCGATCGCCCCCCACCGCCGGACACTAGGGGAATTGCACGGCGACGCAACCACGACCACGCCATGCACTGGAACCACAAAACCCGAAGTAAAGCCCAACTGTAAGACTAACCTATCCCGCCTCCGCGGATAAGAACACAACAAAGAACACAAACACGGAACCCGGATAGGCGAAGGGGCCAGATCAAAAAGCCCCCCTTTATTTGAGGACGGCTGGCGGCTGAGGACCTGACGCTTTTTTAACACATTTTGCTGCGGGATGCGGACCTCCACAGCTTGAGCAGGCATGCCGGAATTTACAATCCGGAAAGGGACACATCGATCGATTAAACCGCCAGCACACATCGCTCCCGCCTCTAGGGGCCGGGCGAGCCTGACCTGTGGCGACTGCCCCCCCGAAAGGAACGAGCCGCCCCCCCAACAACAACCGCCCCCATCTTCCCCCCGCTACCCCCGAGCCCTCCTCCCTTGACCGACATCTGTGTTAGCCACAGGTTGATGTCTTGGGTGCCCCAGGTTAAAAATTTATTCTTCTCCATTTTATCCCTGAATTTCTCGTCGTAGTTAAGCCACGACCAGCCTTCATGCATTTGAGACGCTTCAAGAATCGAGTCGGCATAGGATAACAACATCCCGGACTGTTGAGGAAAATGATGCCCCCACACGCTCGCCAACCGCAAGAAAGATCGCACCCAATTAATGACATTGCGTGACACCTTCCGTAACCGACCCGCCTTTTCGTCTTCCTTCCGCTTCTTCTTGCTGTCCCCCGAACGTTTCCTCCCTTCTAACAATCGAAAAATATCGATATATTTGCGCTTCCTAATCTTTTGCCGCAGCTTCCTGGGGACACCTTCCCATAACTCCGACAAAGGAACCAAAGATGCCGCAGCCCCACCAGCCGAACTCGCTGCGACCCCCCCACTCATGGTTGCCCCTGTCCCGCCACCCGCAGCCACCAAGGCGCGAGACGAATCCGAAGACGATGAGGAGGAGGAAGAAGAAGAGGTACGTCGATAACGACACCCCCTCTTCCGCTTTCCGCGCGCCTTACCCGGCCGATCGGACCGCTCCGGCAATGCACCACTATCAACCGCTGTCGACTCACCTGGGGTGCCATCGCTGCCGTGAGTCCTGGATGAAAGCAGGTCATCGCCCCTTGGCTCCGCCAACTGCTGAAGATCCGCCGCTCCTGCCACCTGGCCGCCAATTCCAGCTGCACCCACTTCCACACCGCCGGACACCACCGCAGACGTGGCAGGTCCCGTCGCCGCCATATGGGGCACCTGTGAAGACAAAAAAGGAAAACCCAACGAAGACAAGCCCAGCGCACCTCTCGAAGGCCAAGCTCCAGACCAATCCGCCCTCGAGGAACCTTGCCCCCCCCCCCAACCAATGCTCCCATCCCGACCGCTGCCCTGACGATCCGGACCAGCCTGTAGGTGAGAAACCCACAGCAGGAGGAACAAAACCCCACCCCCACGCATCCCCCCCAAGTACTTGCCCGGGTCCCCCCCGCGCCCCCCATTGGCCCAAGGGGTTACCTCCCCACCCCTGCCCCAGCTCCCCAACCATCCCGCGGAGCCCACCCCCTACGCCCTCCACCTGCCCCCCCATGGAACCGGACGCCCTATCCGGGGTCTCATGATTGCCAGCCGCAGGAGAAAAGGACGACTGCGGAGGCCCACTACATTCAGCCTGCCCCGCGGACCTTCCACGAAGCCCCGACCGCGTCCTTGTCCCCCTACGCCCTCTAACCAAACCCCCAGCACCCCTCATCCCTTTATCCCGTACCCCGCGCTCCGGAGCACTCTCGGACCGTGACCCCGCCGCATTTGCCACCCCTTTTTTCCTCTGCCCTCTGTTTTGCCTACCCCGGGCCGCCTGCCCCCCCTTTTCCACCCCCACCACCGGCCCGCTTCTGCCCTGTCATTCCCAAATTGTTGGCAGTCACCTTCTTTAATGTAAGCTCTTTAAGGAGCAATTTTATTTTTATGTTAGTGAGTGTGAAAGCAGGCACACACAGCAGGCACCCACACAGCCTCCAGGCACACACAGCAGGCACCCCCACAGCCTCACATGCACAGCGCAGCGCTCACCCGTGACAGCCCCCCCCCCCCCGATTCAGAGCGCTGCCCCCAAGGCCCACCTCGCCGCTTCCAGAAGGCTGTGGCAGGCAGACGCGAGTCCACCCTGCCAAGAAGGAGCTTGCCTGCAGGTCAGTTGCTCCCCGATCCTTGCCGCCGCCACCGGGACCCGCTCCACACCCGCTCACACAAGACCCGACTTCCTCCACCGCTGAACACCGCGCTGACCCCGACCGACCAAAAATTCGCTGCCGTCCTGCCGCGCCTCCTGCCTAACAGCCTGTGCTCTGGAGAGTCACCGCCACACCAGAGCACATGGCTGCCTGCACCCTGATTGGCTCCGCTCGCCCGACTCCACGAGCGGAGCCAATCATTTTAAATAATGCTCCGCGCGCACGGCCCTGCGCGGCCCCGACCTCCTCCCCCTCCTCCCTGAGCACGAGCAGGGTCCCGCGCCGGGCAAGCACCCGGTTATGCGCAGGCGCCGGGACCCTGCCCGCGCCTTTATTTATATAAAACTACAATAACTACTTTTAAAGCATTAAATCACATGGCCCCAATCCCACTAAATAACCTAATCAGTATGGAACCTCAAAAAACTACACACAGAAAAGGACACTCAAATAAACTAAACTCTCCTCATGATTTCATAAAAGCAAATAAATTAACTAACAACAGAGCTTTCTCTCATGCAGCCCCATCCACCTGGAATTCCCTTCCAGAGGACCTAAGATCTATAAAGGAAATTATGGAACTCCGTAAAAAACTAAAAACCTATCTATTCTCCATACACTACGGCAACATAGATAACCCCTTGATTTACTCAGATAACAGCTAAAATCACCTGACTGAGTAATACTAAATCCTACAATTTAACAGAAAAACCACTGAACTAAAAACGCTATGATTAAACCCTAAAGTACCACTACTTGTATCTGTATATAGTTTATCTGTATATAGTTTATTGTACATAGTTTAAAAGCAAGTTTTATGCTGTTATGTATTAGCCTATGCTGTTAAACAATATATTGTTTATTGTTACATAATGTTCGATGTAAAACCAAGCTCATGCTTTGTGGATTTTGTTTTATTGTAAACCGCAACTGAACTCTGGAAGATGCGGGATATAAATGATTGTTAAATAAATAAATAAATAAATAAATAAATAAAAACACATGAATTAATGCACTCACATTTCTACATGGCTGCTCTGTGGCTCTAAACACATGGCTGCTTTGTGTAAGACAGAAGAGTCAAGGAGTTCCCTTTCCTCTCCCCCTCCTTTCCTCCCCCTTTCCTCTCCCCTCCCCCTCCCCCCTTTCCCCATCCTCCCCCTCTTCTCTCCCCTCCCTTCCCCCCTCTCCTTCCCCCTTCCCTCCCCCTCCCCTCCCCTCCTTTTTCTCCTTCCTCCCCTTTCCTCTCTCCCCTCTTTTTCCCCCTCCCTCTCCCCCTTGTCCCGTCTCTTTCCCCTTCCCCCTCCCCTCCCTCTTCCCCTCCCCCTCCTCTTCCCCCTACCCCATCCCTCCCTCCCCTCTCCCCCCTCGTCGTCTCCCCTTCCATTTTTCTCCACTCCCACCTCCCCCCTCCCCACTCCTTCCTCTCTCTCCTTCCTTTCCCCCTTCCCCTCTCTCCTCTCTCCTCTCTCCTCCCTCTTCCCTCCTTTCCTCCCCCTCCTTTCCCCTTCCTCCCCTTCCCCCTCTTTCCCCTCCCTCCTCCCCTCCCCTCCCCTCCCCTCCCTTCCCCCTTCTCCCCCCTATCCCTCCCTCCTACCCCCCTTTTTCAACAATTTTTTTCAATAATTATTTGCAGGAGATTTTCCTCAACCAAGGTGTTATTAGCAATACTCCCCCATTTTTCTTTTATAAAGTTTCCTTAATAATGGGATTCTCTCGTTTTATGTTTTTATTGCAGCATGAAATTAGTTTGACAGCTGGCTATTATTGCATGGACCCATTCATTATATGTGATCTATCCTCACCCATTTAGTAAGTGCGTAAGAACAAGAAACACTTCCTGAATTACATACAAGGCATCCATTTGGATTTCTCAGCAATTTGTTTACTATGGTTGTCATGGAGCCATCGTTGCATTTTTCTAGGAACATGTTTATTTTATATATTATATTGGTTTTTTAATTAATGTTCTTTTACAGCCTTCATTTTTATATTCTTTTACTCTTTTTATTCATTGGGATGGTTTTAACCTTTAACACTCAAAGGCAGGAAACAGAGTTTTTTAAGCCGGCAGTGATCGCGAGCTCATTCCCTTTAAGTCATTTGACTTTGAAGTCTTTGATGATATGCCAATACGGTAAGGTTTCTCTTCAGTTTATCAATCCTTAGGGTAGAATATAATGCCCCTTACATTTTAGACACCAAGGTAGCTCTTATATAATTTTAATTCGATGAAACAATTTATTTGACTCAATGAAGTCCTCTTTATATTTTCAGGGTACAGCAGTAAAGCTTCCCTATATTCTCTGCACATATGTAGCACCTCACATTTTAAATTTGGTAGGTTCACTTTCTTTTGACTGACTTTTATTAGTATAATTTAGGCATATTGAGTGCCCTCAAATGTTTGGTTTTACAAGATCTTCCACACGAGTTATCAGTCACGTCCGGGGCATTTTTTTTAGCTCCCCTTGTCATTGCACATCCAATATTTTATAGCGGCTGTCAGGGTGAAGTGTTTTGTCTTTAATGTACTCATGGGAACACATATTTCTTTAGCTTTTTGCTTATGCTATTCATATTTATTGTATTTTATTTTTTATTCTGCAGAGGTATTTATTAGGCAAGGTGCTTTTAGCATAATATATTTATTTTTTACCTGTGGTGACATTGGAGGGTCTTAGTTTTGACAGCATTTTGACATGTTAAGGTTTGTTATGATCTATTAGGTTAACCTTAATAGGACATTATATGCTATTTTTGATCAAATCTTTAATTTTCTTTTTTCAGCAAGATTTTCTTATTATGGCAGGATTGTATAAGGTATTTGGACATCTCTTAGCATGCCCCCCCCCCACCCCCACATACTTTTTGTGTCCTCCTCATCTCTTCTCCTTTTTAGTCATCCATGCGCTAATTTGCCATTTGTGTCCATACATTTTATTTGTACTATACAGGTATAATTTATCTGTTTGTTTTGTTTCTTTTTATGATGGATTTCATTCTATGATTGTTTTAATTATATTTCTTGATATTATTTATGCTTTTATATTATTGTTTATATTTATAATATGTTATATAATGTATTCTCATTATTTTTATTGTATTTTTTTGAGGTTTGCATTACCTATTTTTACCTCCTAAAGAAGGCCTCACCGGCCGAAATGCGTAGGGGTTCAATAAAAGGGGTTCTTCATAACCTGAAATCCTCCAGTCTTTGTACCTGCTCCTTTGGTTACCTTACATTGCTGCAGGTTTGCTCTCCTTTTGTGTTTCTCACACTCCTGGGATGGCCAGCTGCACAGATCATCATACGTCCTTACTTGCTCCATATGAGAGACATATGAGTGGACACCAGGTGTTTAACATTATGTGAGTGACCTTATTCCACAAGATAGTATGAGTGTAGACCTTATTTGTACAAGAGCATTTTGCGTTTGCATGCAATTTGTACAGATGTGTGTCTGTTCTGTCCTTGGATCATAGCCTACTTACTTGTCCATTTGTTAAATGCATGTGTCAGGAAGATCATATGGTGATTAGAGCAGCTGAGACAGCTGTGAAACCCAAATAGATAGTAATAGACCTTCCTTGTGGCACAGCAACTATTTTTTCACACACACTACAACTGAGGTTAGCTGCATTTGTGATGTCTCATCAGATACATTGGGGCAGCAATGTACCTGATGTGACCTCCATCCATCCTTCAGCCCATCAATCAGCTTAAATCCATCATATTCACTCTTGTATTCTCCTGCCATTTGCTACACCATGGTCCACATGGTAAAATTGTACTTATTAGGATGTATCATGCAGCTGATGTGTATGTCACCACTCCTGACAGTCATTCTTTTGATGTCCACATCGTGGCCATGCTAGCACCTCCAGGGCACACATCTACCCAATCCTATGCCACCCACTGTCATCACAGCAGGTTACATGAACACCACTCACTGATACAGTCAAACTGCCTCCCATATTATCCTTTCACTCACTGTCTAACACGTTAGGGACCTATGGACGTGACATGTCCATCAGCTATTATCTATTATGTGCTTGGAAAGTTAGCTGCTGGTTGAGTGTTATGCCTAGGTATTTGATCTCAGATTTGACACTGATTTCTGCGTCGTCAAGTCTCAATGTTTGTGGTGAGCAGAAGGTCGGGTCAGTAGTTACATATAAGGCTTCTGTCTTCTCATTGTTGATGTTTAAATTTGTCAGGTGAGCCATTTCTTCACATCTTTCAAACAGCTTTGGAGGCTGGTGAGGTCTGAAGAAAGGAGGTTAATGGATGTGAAGATCATTATATCGTCAGCATAAATTTGATATTCAATTTTGTGGTTGTTGAAGATCTGGCAAACCGCTGTATGAAAATATTAAAGGAGAGGCTTGAGCCCTGCAAAACTCCTGTTTGTTGGGTGAATGGGGTTGATGTTTTTCTGTTGATTCTGACTTGCTGCTTACGAGATTCTAGGCAAGATTGGATTCCAATTTCTGAGAGCCTTTGAAGTAGAAGATTGTGATGGAGTTGAAGGCCGAGGCAATATCTAGGAATAGGAGGAGGAAACTATTGAGAGGGACTTGAAATGGGGTACCAGAGACCTTTAAAAGAGTTAATATGGAGAATGGCTTAAAATTCACTAGCCGCCTGGAGAGATATGTGTATCCAAAACCAAGGCTATGTTTAGCAGAACGAGACAGAATGTTTTTGCTTTCTTCGTCTTCTACTTCAGCTAAGCATTATGTCTCTGCTTACTTTGTCCCATAACAAGACTTTTTATGGGACAAAATTGATGCTGACAATGCATTTTTTCTATCAATAAATGAGGTGCTCTGATCTAGCCAGGTTGAAGGGGATTTACAGGAACTGCTCAAGTTTGCAGGACTGTGGACTCCCTTCCCTGTGTGTGTGAAATTGTTTTATTGCTAATTATTACTCGCTGTCTCCCATTGCTTTGAGTAAAGGGATGAAGCCCAAGAGCCCAGGTTCTGTTGCTGGTGAGGGGTGAAGCAGGGCACATTCAGAAGCTATTTTTCTGGTTTTGTAATCCTGTTATGAGGGTGTTTAGCAGAGAGGTAATACGAGTTTCACCCCATGATGCTGTCTGAATCCACACTGAAAAGGGTCGAGTGGGGCATTTTCTGTAAAGTAGTCTTGAAGCTGTGTGAATATTATTTTTTCAAGGACCTTTGTAACAAAGGGGATGCTGGATATAGGTCTATAGGATGGATTGATGATTGCTTCAGAGCAGTGGGTACTTGCCCTAGGGACAAGGAAGTATGGACAATCTTCATTAGGCGCTGAGTTGAGGGCGAGTGATTTTTACCCATGATTCTGGATATGGGTCTAGTGTGGAGGTTTTTGTGTTGAGAACATAGATTGTGTTTTCCAGGTTACGGAGTGATGAGAGGTCAAATTGTGACCATAGTTTCTGAGGTGTGGCAGTGTGGTAGGCTTTGATTGAAGAGTTGATCATCAGAGGTGTGGATAGTTCTCTGGAGATTAGATAAGTGGTAAACTTGTGAAGACAAATGTCTTCTGTGGTCTTCCTTTAGGTGGTTCTTTTATGAGTATTTCCGCTATTGCAAATAGTTCTCGTGGTTTATTTACTGCTTTGTTGATGAGATTGGTATGGTATTCCTTTTTTTCATTTAAGTGTTTCTTCATTGTAAAGTTTAAGTTGTTCTAGATAGTTTGTGTGGAGAAGTAGATCTCTAAAGTTTATCCATTTGCATTCCAGTTGTCGTAATTCACTCTTTTGCTTTTGTAGGGGGGGGGGGGAGGTGAGAACCATGAGGCCCTCATCCTGTATCTTTCTGGACAGGTGAGAGCTGCTTCTGATAGGATTGCATTCCAGCCTTGGATTAGACTGTCGAGGTCAGCATTCGGATCTGCTATAATATTGAATTGGGGGATGATGGATTCAATGAAATGTTCCTTGTTGAATTCTCTGAATCTTAGGGGTCATGTGGGATGAAGGATCTTGAGTAGCTTGCTGTGAGGTGAGGGGAATTGGGAACAGGATGGTGACATGGTCTGACCATGGTACTGGGAGGATTGTGGTAGGTGGCTGGTGAGATAGAAGGAAGGGAAAAATATGAGTTCTAGTATGTTGCCCTTTGTATGTGTTGGACTGTTTAGGATCTGGGTGTAGCCAAGAGCTTCCATTGCATCTTGGAATGAGTTTGCTTGTGAGTAGGAGGTGGAGGCTAGGTTAAGATTTCCAAGTAATATAAGAGGTTTTTGGTTGGTCGAGGTGGAACAGGCAGTTTCTAGGAGAGTCAAGCGTGCGGATGCATTGCTGTAGGGTGCTCTGTATGTTAAACAGAGTGATATGCAGCCATCAATACCATTCTATGATTCATGCTGTCAAGCAATCCTACTACTCTGATCTCATCGCTGCCTCATCTAATTCCTCTCAGATCCCTCTACCATGTCCTTTGCTTTCTTTTGGCAACCTGGGACCCCACTCTAGCTCCTGCACATCCTCCTCCCACTCCATATCCAAATCTCTTAGCTGCTTTCTTCTCTAAGAAAATACAGTCCTTGCATTCCACATTTTTGTCCTGCCTTCCTCCCCTTCCCCCCCCCTTCCTCCTTACCTGCTTTTTCACACACCTAGAACTCTCCAAGGTCCTCACATCATTTCGCAAAACAACTTTATTTATTTATTTATTTAGTTTACACTTATATACCGCTACTTCCAGCGAACTTGCCCACTCAATCCTATTCCCTCCTCCTGGCTTTTGGAGCCCTCACTTACACTCCTGCCATTCATCCTTCCATAGTTAATTCAAGTCTTACCTCAGGCCTTTTCCCCACCACTTGGAAACATGCAATCATTCGACTCATCCTGAAGAAACCATCTCTTAACCCCACCACTATTGTGCACTGGAGTCTGGTCTCCAATCTCCCTTTCCTCTCAAAGACCCTGGAGAAACTGGTTTTCTACCAACTCTCCACTCACCTTGATTCCACGTCTGCTCTTCACCCCCACCAGTAAGGATTTAGAACAGGTCACAGTACTGAAACTGTCTTCCTCTCTTTCCTCAACGAGCTGGATTTAGTGGCAGTTACAGAAACATGGTTCACAGAAAACAATGACTGGGATGTAACTATACCTGGCTATACTTTATTCAGGAAGGACAGGGTAGGAAGAAGAGGAGGAGGAGTGGCACTATATGTAAAAACTACTATTAAAGCTTTGGAATTACAGAGCTTAAAAGGGAGAGAGGAGGCATTGTGGGTTAAACTAGAAAGAGGGAAAGAGAAATCTATTTGCATTGGAGTGATATACAGACCTCCCTCACAAGAGGAAGAGGTGGACAGAGAGTTAATTGAAGACATACGCAGCATTGCTAGGAAAGGGGAAGTGCTACTGATAGGAGATTTCAATATGCCAGATGTTGATTGGCACATTCCTGCTGCAGTATCATCTAGAAGTAAGGAGATCCTGGATTCTCTACAGGGAGAACTATTCAGGCAATTGGTAACAGACCCCACACGTGAAGGGGCCATACTGGACTTGGTGCTTACCAATGGTGAAAGTGTTTCTGATGTTGTAGTGGGAGATCATTTTGCATCCAGTGATCACCAGATGGTGTGGTTCAGTATTAGGACTAGGGCTGTTAGAATCCATTCCAAGGTGAGGATCTTAGACTTTAGGAAGACTAACTTTGCGAAGATGGGCCAATACCTCAGGGAGTCGTTAGTGGGATGGGAACAGCTGGGGGATGTAGAAAAACAGTGGGCAAAACTGAAAGGGGGTATTTTAAGGGCAACCAACCTTTTTGTTAAAATGGTAAATAAAGGCAAAAGGAACAGGAGACCGCTATGGTTTTCGAAGGAAGTAGCTGAAAAAGTGAAGAAAAAGAGGGAGGCCTTCATGAAATACAAGAGATCACAGAGAGCAGAAGACAGGCATCTGTATTTGGAAAAACTTAGAGAAGCTAGCAAAGTAGTCAAGAAGGCAAAGATTCAAAAGGAGGAGGAAATAGCCAATGCAATAAAATGGGGGGATAAGACATTTTTCAGATATATTAGTGAGAAGAGGAAGAGCAAAAGTGGTATTGTCAGACTCAAGGGTGCAGGGGGGGAATATGTAGAAGCTGATAAGGATAAAGCGGAATTGCTTAACAAATATTTTTGTTCTGTGTTCACAGATGAAGAACCAGGAGCAGGACCTCAGAAAACACCCACAAATAAGAACAGAAGCGAGGGACATCTTGAACTATTTTCAGAAGACTGTGTTCGTGAGAAACTAGCTCAACTTAAAGTAGACAAAGCGATGGGACCGGATGGGATACACCCTAGAATACTGAGGGAACTTGGGGACGTTCTAGCAGCTCCACTGACTGACCTTTTCAATGCCTCGTTGGAGTCGGGAGTGGTGCCAAAGGACTGGAGAGAGGCTCATGTGGTGCCTTTACACAAAAACGGAAGTAAGGATGTGGTTGAAAACTACAGGCCGGTTAGTTTAACTTCGGTGGTGAGTAAATTATTGGAAACGCTGCTGAAAGAGAAAATAGTGAGGTTTCTGGAGTCCAGCGGATTACAGGATCCGAGGCAGCATGGATTCACCAGAGGCAGGTCTTGTCAGACAAATCTGATTGATTTTTTTGACGGTGACCAGGGAGTTGGACCAAGGGAGAGCTCTAGATGTGGTGTATTTAGATTTCCGTAAAGCCTTTGACACTGTTCCTCACAGGTGACTTATAAACAAACTGAGCACCCTAGGGATGGACCCTAAAGTTACTGCTTGGGTTAGAAGTTGGTTGGGTGGGAGGCGACAAAGAGTACAGGTAAATGGAGCTCACTCTGAGGAGAAGGATGTTGCCAGTGGTGTGCCCCAGGGATCTGTCCTTGGTCCGATTCTTTTTAACATCTTTGTTAGTGATATAGCGGAAGGGCTGTCGGGTAAGGTTTGCCTCTTTGCGGATGATACCAAAATCTGCAATAGAGTAGACACCCAGGAAGGGGTAGATAACATGAGGAGGGATCTAGCTAAGCTTGAAGAATGGTCTAGAATTTGGCAGCTGGGATTTAATGTTAAAAAATGTAAGGTCATGCATTTGGGCTGCAGCAATCCAAGGGAGCAATACAGTATAGGAGGTGACGGACTTTTGTCCCCTAAAGACGAGCGGGACCTCGGCGGGGGTGTGTCTGCTGTTCTGACAGTAGCTAACCAGGTGGAAAAGGCGCTAGCAAAAGCTAGAAGGAGGCTTGGGTGCATACGGAGAGGAATGGCTAGCAGAAAAAAGGAGGTGATAATGCCTCTGTATAAGTCTTTGGTGCGACCTCATTTGGAGTATGGTGTGCAATTCTGGAGACCACACCTTCAAAAGGATGTGAACAGGATGGAGTCGGTGCAGAGGGTTGCTACCAAAATGATTAATGGGCTTCATTATAAAGCATATGAGGACAGACTTAAGGATCTTAATATGTAGACCTTAGAGGAAAGGCGGGATAGAGGTGATATGATTGAGATGTTTAAATACCTCCGTGGCATAAATGTTCAGGGAGAGAGCCTCTTTCAATTGAAAGCAAGTTCTGCTACGAGGGGACATGGGATGAGGGTAAAGGGAGATAGATTCAGGAGTGATATGCGGAAATATTTCTTTACGGAAAGAGTAGTGGATCCGTGGAATAGTCTCCCAGTGGAGGTGGTAGAGATGAGGACAGTAACTGAATTCAAGAAAGCATGGGACCAACACAGAGGATCTCTAAAGGCAAAAAGTGGACTGTTGTAGTTGTTATGGAAGGACAGACTAGATAGGCCATGTGGTCTTTTTCTGTCGTCATATTTCTATGTTTCTATGTTTCTATGTTTCTAATCATGATAGGGGCAATATATCTCTTGCAGTTTCTCTGGACCTATCCTCTGCCTTTGACCTAGTTGATCACCCTACAGTTCTCACTCGTATTCATAACATTGGGATCTATGGCATTGTCCATCATTGGTTTCGCTCTTTTCTTTCCTCCCGCACCTTTTCTGTCCAGATAGGTCTCACCTCTTCCCCCATAACCCCCCTTCCCCATGACATCCCTCAGCATTCTGTCTTAGCCCCTCTACTCTTTAACATCTTCCTTGCCCCACTTCCCCTTATTGTCCAATTGTTTGGGGTCTCCAGTTATTACTATGCTGACGATATTATTCTTCTGTTCCACACTAGCCCTTTCGCTCCCGACCTCACTCCCCTGGACTCTTGCCTTTTTCATGTCTTCTCCTCGCTAAAGGATAATTTTCCATACATTGATTCATGCAAATTCACCACTATTTGGTTCATTTATGGTGCACCCTGCCCTCCCTTTCCTTCCATGCTGTGCGATACCCCAATACCCCTTGTCTCATCTCTCAAGTATCTTGGGGTCACCCTGGACTCCTCTCTCACATTCCATCAACACATTTCTTCCCTTATCCATAGTTTCTTTGTCTCCCTGAACCAAATCCATCCTTTTCTCTCCCTCCCATCACTAACCACTCTTGTTCTGTCCCTCATTATGATCAAACTCGACTACTACAATGTCATCCTTGCTGGCTTGCTGCAATACCAACTACAACAGTTACAACTCATCCAGAACACTGTGGCACATCTTCTCACCCACTCCTCCCAATATGATCACATTACCACTCTGCTCATAAGATTACACTGGTTTCCCTCAATTCCAGGTTCATATATAAAATTTTCACCATCATCCACAAGGTCAGACACACAGGTATCCCTCAATATCTGCCAGATCGGCTCGACCTTCACACTCCCCCACATCTACTCCAGTCCCTCCATGCCTTCCCTCCCCCACTCAAGCACATCTTGAGGTTACCCGCCATTCCACTTTTTTTTCATGGGCCCTGCACTCTGGAACTCACTACTACCCACTCTCTGCACTGAACTCTCTTACCCCAGATTTAAAGCCATGCTCAAGATCCACCTCTTCTACCTTGCTTTTCACCATCCCCCCACTCTGCTGTGACTATTCCCTGCCCACCTGCCTGATGGTCTTCTCATCTTCTAATGCCTATCATTCTGTCTACCCCTTCCTCTCTACCTACTCTTCCCTGTCTGCTCCCCTCCTCCCTCCCTCTCTTTCTCTTTCCTGTCTACAAATGGAGTTATTTTCCTCTCTCTATACTTGCAGCCACTTCCGTGATGCTATTGATCGGGCAGTATAGCAAATGCTGAAATAAAGATAAAGATTAGCTTCTATTAAGGTATCAATTTCAGTAGTGGAGTTAGTGTCAACTTCTTTGAGCTTAAGGCTTTCTTTAGCGATGATGCATAATCCTCCACCCCTGCTGTGTATTTTTTTAAAATTTAGTATTGAGTATTGGGGGGGGGGGAGACAAAGCTGGTTTAGGAGGACTGTGTCTGAATCTGTGAACCAAGTTTCTGTATGCAAGGGATGTTGACGTTATTTTCACTGATGAAGTCAGTTAGTGTCTGGATTTTGTTTCAGGTGGAGCGGGAGTTAATGAGTGCACATCTCGTGAGGTGTGTGGTATTTCACTTCACCTGGTCTATGCTGTGAGTAGTTGTTGGAATTTCTTTCAACCTACAATGTCTTGTATGATATTGTGTGTAGAGCAGTTGGGGTAGAGATCTCTCATGTGGATACTTGAAAGTTTGAATTATGGGAATGGTGTTTCTGTGGACTGAGCTGGCAGAATCAGCAAGAACGGTAAATATTAGGAGGAGTAGGATAATTTGTATGATGATAGCGGTTAGTCTTCTGTGTATTGTGTCAATGTTCGTAGACTGGTATTTAGTTTAGAGAGGGATGTCTAGAGGTGGTGGCTTACTATCATTGGCTAGGGACTGCTGTAGGAACACTTGATTTCTGGGGAGAAACTGGTCTCAGTGGTCATTTGGAAGGTGAAGCTTTGGGCATACAAAGGTGGCAAGCAAAGGTGAGAGTCTTTCTGGCTGGTGTCCTGTTGATTGCATGCAGTGTGTAACGTCCACTGATTGATTGGGTGGTACCTTCCTTGTTCCTGGGTCTTAGTCCACGCCTAAGGTCCAAGCCAAAGGGCCCTCTGGCAAAGCCCTCAGGCACAGGCCCACCAGGCACAGGCACGTCTGAAGACACTGAAGATTTGAAGGAGTCCTTTCAGCCCTGATTGGCTTCTGCTGCAGAGGAGCGGAGGAATCACTCTTCCCACTCCCTGTGGCCGACCGCTGATTGGGACTTGCTGGTGGTGGTGCCGGTGATGGCGTGCCCAAGTGTGTTAAAGATTTGAAGGCGTCCTTTCGGCTCTGATTGGCCTCTGCTTCAGGGGGGCAGGGGAATTCCTCTTCCTGCTCCCCTTTGGCTGACCACCGATCAGGGATTGTTGGTGATGGTACCAGTTATTGCATGTTTCTTCTTAATTATAAATGCAACACCTTTTCTTCTTTGTCTTTCATTTCCAGCATGGTATACCATGTGATCATCAGATTCACAGTACTGGACGCCAATCCATTTCACTTCACTGACATCCAGCAGATCGAGGTGTATTCTATTTCATTCTGGACCACCTCCAACTTTCCTTTGTTCATGCTTCAAACATACTATGTTCCATCTTTGCAGCTTTTGACTCTCATAGTTCAAACATTGTATTGTTTAATAAAATAAAAATACAAAACATTTAGCAGTTCTTACAACATATAACTGATTAAAACAGATGTGATTACAACATATATGCATAGTAGGCCAGGTTGATGAAGACAAATATCTCAGTATCAGTTCTTAAGATAAGTAAAAAATAACACCAAAGTTACCATTCCAGCAGAGATATAAAGTAGTTCAAGACTGCCAAAACTCATTATTCAAAAAGAAAGAAAAACCTGGTCCAAATCATATTCAAACCAAGGAAAGAAAAGAACAAAAGAAAACACAAGAAGGGACAAAAGCATACCACCCTAAGTATCTCATCCCTCCCCATTTCCACTCCAACCACCACCCCCAGCAACTGCATTGTAGATAGATATCAATTGGCTTCAAGAGTTTCTCGACATAAGCTGGCCTGCCAAGTTTCTCAGCTTAAACTCTCTCCATTTTATAAATAACAAAAGTGAATGCCACCAAAAATGAATAGTAAGGGAATTGATACCTTTCCAATTTCTTAGAATACATTAAACTGCTGTAGCTATAACAGAGATCATGTAAATGTATTTAGATAACCCATATATAGGGTTATCTAAAAATATGAGACAAAACATGTCCCACTTCATTCCAAAACACTTTGACTCTTTCACACTTAAATATGCAAAAGTGCCAATTTGACTGTGAAAATGCCAACATAAATTAGAATTTACCAAACCAGCTCAATTTATTTTCACAGTCATCCACTGAACATGATGCACAAGGAAATAAAGAGACTGGCGCAGGCTAGCTGAGCAAGAAGTACAAACTGATCTGTGCTAGAAAAACATACAATCCAAAACTTCTTCCATCAGAGAGGAGTAACCTTGTTCCCACATTGTATGCAAGGTTTTAGGATCCTGAAAGAACATATTCTGCAGGAGATTATATGCTTGGGAACCAATGTGACCAGTTTTCCAAAAGAGATCAGCACACACAATAATGTCAGCATGAGCTGGTCTGTGTAAAATATCTGAACCAGCCTGCTGAAGTGATCAGCTGCACCCAAATCAAACATTGAGGCCTGTTGATCCCATGTGCAAAATTTCCCTCCCATCAGTACCTAATCTGAAGAGCATATTCCTCTATTCCACCAAGTTGGCCAAAAGATAGGTTTGGATCCTATCTTAAAATGTGGGTTTGTCCATAGGGGAATTAAAGAGTTATGGACCTAAGAACATAAGAACATAAGATATGACATACTGGGTCAGAACAAGGTCCATCAAGCCCAGTATCCTGTTTCCAACAGTGGCCAATCTAAAGTAGCTCATACGTACCTAGCAGTTGGGTCAATCATTGATATCCTGGGTCCCCTTTTAATAATGGTTTATGGACCTTTCCTCCAGGAACTTGTCCAAACCTTTTTTAAACCCAGCTACACTAACAGCCTTTACTACATCCTCCGGTAACGAATTCTAGGGTTTGATTACACGTTGAGTGAATAAATATTTTCTCTTATTTGTCTTAAATAATTTACCCTGTAGCTTCATTGCATGTCCCCTAGTCTTTCTATATTCTGATAATGTAAAGAATCGATCTATGTTTACCCGTTCCACTCCGTTCATTAATGTATAGACTTCTATCATATCTCCCCTCAGCGGTCTCTTTTCCAGGTTAAAGAGCCCTAACCTTTTTAGCCTTTCTTCATAGGGGTATCCTTCCATCCCCTTTACCATTTTGATGGCTCTTCTCTGAAACTTTTCTAATAACACTATATCCTTTTTAAGATACAGAGACCAGAATTGCACACAATATTCAAGGTGCGGTCGCACCATGGAACGATACAGAGGCATTATAATATCCTTTGTTTTATTTTCCATTCCTTTCCTTATGATACTTAGCTTTCTATTTGCTCTCTTGGCTGCTGCTGAACACTGGGCAGAGGGTTTTAACATGCTATCCACAATGACGCCTAAATCTTTTCCCTGACGTGGTGGTTCCTAATGTGGAACCTTGCATCGTGTAACCATAGTTTGGGTTGCTCTTCCCTAGGTGCATAACTTTACACTTGTCCATATTAAATTTCATCGGCCATTTTGATTCCCTGTCTTCCAATTTATCAAAATCCTCTCACAATTTTCCACAATCCTCATGGGTTTTAACAACTTTAAATAGTTTTGTCTCATCTGCAAATTTGATAACCTTATTCCCTTTTCCAGGTCATTTATTGATACGTCAAAAAGCAGCGGACCCAGCACAGATCCCTGGGGTACACCACTATTCACCTTTCTCCATTGGGAAAATTGGCCATTTAGCCATACCCTCTGCTTTCTATCTTTTAACCAGTTCCTGAACCACAATAGTACACTGCCTCTTATCCCATGACTCTTTAGTTTTGCCAAAGGTCTCTGATGAGGGACCTTGTCAAAGGCTTTCTGAAAGTCCAAATACACTCTATCAACCGACCCACCTTTGTCTAACTGCTTATTCACACCTTCAAAAAAACATAACAGATTAGTAAGACAAGATCTTCCTTGTCTAAAGCCATATTGGCTGTCTCCCATTAAGCCATGACTATCAACATGCTCAGTAATTTTGTTCTTTATGATGGTTTCTACCATTTTTCCCGGTACTGACGTCAGTCTCACCAGTATTTAGTTTCCCAGATCTTCCCTGGAACCCTTTTTTCTTTTTTTTTAAACGTTTATTTTCATTTTACAACAAACAAAGTAACAACACAGCAAAAGAAACAAATACACACATACAATAAAGAACGCAACCCCAATTACCCCCCACCCCAATGCTTCTTCTCTAAGCAGAATAGAATCATCATATGAGCGCCTACATACAACAATTATTGTACATCAAACAAACAGAAAGAAAATCTATGATACCGGATGAGCATGTGAGAAAGATTAATACAGAATCAAACAGTCAACGAAGAGCATCGAAATTTTGAACACAATCGTTGAGCGTCTTTTAGATAGATCAATAGTGAATAGTTTGAACGGAAGAGGCAAACAGACTGGGTGTTTGCGCACATGTTTCACAATATGTCGTGATTGAGAAAATAGGGGACAGCAATACCCAGCATAAACAACCTCAGACCCGACTCCAGTAATACTATAATGCGGGACAATCATACGTAACAGGAATGTAGGAGACCAAAGGCCACATAGCATGTCCCGCATCAAGCGCACTGGATGGCATTCCAATTGGCTAACCTTGCAGGAGTATGTGTCTACATGAGACAGCAGTACTGAGAAGATAGGAAAAATCTGATCTAGAATACGAGTGATGGGGGGGGGGGGCTGAGAAAGGTGAGCTCTAAGTCTAGGGGGTGAAGCAACTTCCATATAGCAATTCACACAACATCTGTCATCAGGGCTGGCAGGGTGTGGAGACTCTTGGGCGGACCACTCATTCTAGGCGGCAGACTATCTATCAAAGGAACAAATATTTAGTAGAAGGCACCGCCAAATAACGATAACAGGGTCATCCACATTCGAAGCATAGATACCGATACACGCAGATGCACTATCCCTAAACTGATAGTATACACAGGCCCAGCTACCCTCCCCATCAGAGCTAGCATCCATTACAGTGATTAGCAAAGTTTCTCAACTAAGATGGCTACCTCACCACGCTCAAAAACGGCGGAAGAATAGGCAGCCACTATATAAAGTGTGGCAGCAAATTTCAGTGATTCGACAGAAGTAAAATGGATTTCCGAAAGAAACACTAAATCAGTATGAGCATGATTAAAATAACTAAGAATGGTAATTCTATTGATTAGACTATGGATGCCTCTTACGTTCAATACTAAAAGCATACATAAGGCCATACAACAAAGTCAAACATTCTGAGAAAGGAACATGATGGCGCACCGAGTTGCGTAATGTCCCTCATATCAACTATAAATGACTGTACACACAATATGATAGAAAATAAGCCAAAGTAAATCATGAAGCGCCCTATATAACAGTAAAAGCACCGAAGTGCCTTAGAGAAGAAGCATAACCCCAGAAATTACAGGCGACCTGATGTCTGCGGGGTGAAACCCCAGAGAGGCCTGAATTGAAACATAACCGGTATATCTGTGCGTGCTCCGAATCCAACCGAGGTGCACAACATGGAGGAAAAGGAGACCAAGAGAGGTAGACATAAAAGAAAGGAAGGTCCAGGCAGTCTCTATGCCAGGCAATAATCACCGCGCCGGGCCATTCAAAATGGCGGGCGGTTCCAGCAGAGACCATCCAAACTGTTAACTCAGCGCATCAGGTCTGCCTCCTTGGAATCCAGAAATGTTGCTAGTAGAGCAGGATCTTCGAAGGTTCTAGTTTGGTTATGAAGAGTCACTCTGAGCTTCGCTGGATATAAGAGGCCAAAGCGAGCCTGTAACTGTTGAAGTCTAGGACGAAAAGCAAGAAGTCCCTTCCGCCGGTCCGCTGTGGGCTTGGCCAAGTCGGGGAAAAAAGAGACTTTATGATCGTCAAACTGCAGATGTGGCATCACCCGGGCGGCTTTGAAAATTTGCTCAACTTGCTGGTACCTCAGTAAACGGAATATAATGGGCCGGGGGGTCGTCCGATGGAGTACAATGTTGATAGGAGCACGATATGCTCGGTCAATTTCCAGATCTCTGCAAAAGGTAATCTTCAGCAAGGAAGGGAGAGTTTTGACCAGAAATTCTCTGATATCTCCTGCTTCCGCCCCTTCTGGAACTCCAATAAGCCTGACATTGTTGCGACGAGCACAATTATTGCAATCCTCTAACTCTTTTTGAAGATTCTGTATGTGACGTTCAGCTTGATCCAGGTTTACCAAACGCACCGCGTGCGAATCGAGGACCCCCGCCATGTTGTCCAGCCGCAGTGAAAGACCTTCAAGCCGGTCCTGAAGCATACCGAAGTCTTCTCGCATGGCTCGGAGCGCCTCTCCGTTAGACTGTACCAGTTCCTTCACACCACGTATTTCCTCCAAGATCTCCTGTTGCAGTGCCGGGCTTAACCGAGGTGGAGCCATCTTAGGTGGGGAAGACAATTCCGTTTTGGAGCGTTTTCCATGTGAAACAGAGGGAGACCCGAAGTCCAAGCGCACTGGTTTGTGGGTCGCCATTCCCCCCAAGGCACCCCGGTAAGTTCGGTATAAAATATTAAATTTATGCAGATGTTTAGTCAGGATTCTAAGTAGGCCCCTCGGGAGCTTCAGCGCGAAGCGTCTACCCCGCTGGACATCAGGCTCCGCCCCCCCCCTGGAACCCTTTTTAAACATTGGCATTACATTAGCAAGCCTCCAATCTTGAGGTATTACAGATGATTTTAATGATAGTTCACAGATAATAGCAGGTCTGAAATCTCATTATTTCAGTTCTTTCAACACCCTTGGATGTATATCATCCGGTCCAGGTGATTTGCTACTCTTCACTTTATCAAATAGTTGTAATACAGCTTCCCGATGTATCAATATTTCCTTCAATTCTTTCACACCTTTAAATGCCACTTCAGTCATGGCTAACATCCCTACATCTTCCTCAGTAAAGACCGAAGCAAAGAATTAATTCAGTCTCTCTGCTATTGCCTTGTCACCTCTTAGTGCCTCTTTAACCTCTCTATCATCTAATGGACCTGATATTTGAAGGGCATTTACATGGTTTACAGCCTAGTAAACTGTGTAAATGCGTAGATGGGGATATTCAACGGCACATACATGGTTAATGCCCCTGAATATCCCTGTCTATGTCACCTACGTGCTCCGATGCTATCTGGGTCAGAGCAGAGGCAGGGAATGGCACTAACCAGGCAGTAGCAATATTGCATGTTGCCCAGTTAGAGAGCGATGCCTTAAAGATAGGTGAGGAAAACTGTGCCGCGGCATTGAATATCCAATTGGAGGTCAGCGGGTAGGGCTGTGCACCTCATTGGCGCATTGCCCTTCAAAACAGCAGACAGCTGAAAATCAGACCCTATATGTCTAAGAACAAGTAGATAGCTTATCCAGATATAAGAGAGCTTGCCTGGTACTGGAAATGGTAGGGAGGGACTACTACTACCGGAAATAGAGCTGCATTTGTAAGTATTTATCTTCTGGAATATATTTTAAATCTTGGGGAAAAAGGGTAATCTTTGGGTTAAAGCATATAAATCTGTGTATTTTAGAAATCAGTGTGTTTGCTGAGTCAATCAGATTTTAGTACCAGTAGAGAGCTTTTCATTTATATCAAATCACAGTATAGCTTAGCATAGAAATAAAAATAGAGTAAATAGTTACTGAAATAACTTTGTTTCTAGAGAGCTTTTTTATGTAAATCAAATTAGAGTATAGCTTAGCACACAAGTAGAATAGTCTCAGAGTACAAAGAGCTAAACTTGTTTATAATGATGTTTACAAAGAGGCACTTCCAGTTAGGAAGCAAAAATCTGTGAAGTTTATTAAGGACCTGAGATTAATTATTCTTGAAGTGCACAAAGTCCATTTAACATATAAGGTATAATTGTATTAGTATAAGTTTCCCCTGCAAACCTAAGTAACTTTAATATCTGAACAAAACTTTAAAACTAAGATGCAGACAGCAGTCCAGCAGCGAGATGGTGGTTTTCCAGTCTTTTGCATTGAGTGTCACATGTATGATTTTCTCCCAGTTGGTGAGGGGTCTTACATGTGCACTAGGTGTAAGGAGTTATTTGCTCTCAGGGAATGAGTCTGGCCTCTGATAGCTAGAGTAGCAGACTTGCAGGACATAAGGAAGACAGAGAAGTATATAGACGAGACCTACAGGGACATGCTACCGGTGTCTATACACCAGGCACCTTCTCTAGCCCTCTTTAAATCCAGGTTGAAATCTCACCTGCTTTCAGATCTTGACTTCTGTGTTGTGACTAGATTGTATGTACCGTGTTTTGTCTTGACTTGATTGTTAGCTCTGTGTTTGTCTTGATTAGATTGTAATCTCTGACGAGCAGGGACTGTCTCTTACATGTCTGTACAGCATTGCGTACGACTGGTAACGCTATATAAATGCTCAATAGTAGTAGTAGTTATAGTTCTGAAGTCCCACATCCAGTCTGGCAACCTCCCTGTTGCCATGGAGGAGAGAGGTCATGTGACAGGAGAGCATCACCCTGGTGTGGCAGGAAGTGATGCTGCCACTAGGACCTGTTCTCCAGGTGATGTAAAACCCTCTTGCACCGAGGAGGTTTCTCCAGGGCCATATGGCCATAAGGGGAGGGTTAGGACAGCTGTTATAGTCGGTGATTCGATCAATAGGCATCTAGATAGTTGAGTGGCTGGTGGATATGAGGATCACTTTGTAACATACCTGCCTGATGCGAAGGTAGCAGACCTCATGCGCCACCTAGACAATGTGTTAGATAGTGCTGGGGAGGAGTCTGCTGTCTTGGTACATGTTGGTACCAATGACATAGGAAAATGTGGTAGGAAGGTTCTGGAGGCCAAATATAGGATTTTAGGTAGGAAGTTGAAATCCAGAACTTCTAGGATAGCATTTTCAAATATGCTTCCTGTTCCATGAGCAGGACCCAAAAGGCAGGCAGAGCTCTGGAGTCTCAATGAGTGGATGAGACGATGGTGCAAAGAAGAGGATATTAGATTTGTTAGGAATTGGGCAACATTCTGTGGAAAGGAGGGCTGCACTTTAACTGGGATGGAACCAGTTTGCTTGCATTAACCTTTAAAAGGAGATATAGCAGCTTTTAAACTAGATAATAGCGGAAAGCCGACAATCGTCCAAGAGCGCATGGTTTGGAAGGATGCATCCATGAAGAATACTTGCAAAAGATTAAAGTTAGGGCATATCAAAAGAGAGGTTCCAATAAAGACAAAAATAACCCAAATGCCCTTAAGGTATGCAAATGCTAGAAGTCTAAAAAATAAGATGGTAGAGTTAGAATATATAGCACTAAATGAAAGGTTAGATATGATTGCTGTCTCAGAGACCTGGTGGAAGGAGGACAACCAGTGGGCACTGTGATACGTGGGTACAAATTATATTGCAATGTTAAAGCAGATCAAATTGGTAGAGGGGTTGCACTCTATGTTAGGGAGGGCATTGAGTCACACAGGATTAAAGTTTTGCAGGAAACCAAATACACAGTAAAATCTCTATGGATTGAAATTCCATGTAAAAAGGGGAAGGCAATAGCAGTGGGGGTGTACAACTGACCGCCTGGCCAAATTGAATAAATGGATGATGAAATGCTAAAAGAAATCAGGAAAGCTAACAAAAGTTACCATACAGTATTAATAACACAGGTACACTAAAAAAATTTTTTTTTAAACTGCCTCTAATGTTTCGATTGATTTTTACGTTTTTTGGTGCGCTGAATCCAAATCTGGTAACCAATTTGCTCCATCACGTACAGATATTTTGCTACATTGGGTTAGCAGTTTGAGGTGAACGTTTCAGATTGAGTGCGATCGAGATAAAAGTTTCTTGGATGAATTCTTTATACTAATTGTTTAGTAGTTATTCAAATAAGAATAAAGAAAATTGTAACAAGGCAGTACATAAGAATAGAGTAATGTCAACAAAACACACTGTGATGGTAGCAAAATGTCTGCACTTAAAACAGCCACATACATGTGCACAAACATTGAGCATATAAGAGCGAGGTTAGACACAAAGCAAAGCAAAGAAATGTGCAAAAAATGTTGTACAGGTATGTATGTAAGAATAGAAAACACAAACCGCACCATTGCAATACATGAAGACAAACACCCGATGGTGTGAAAATAAAATTCTAATAAATGAGATCCGACACTGTGGTAATAACTAGCAATTTTTATTTCAAAGTTTAGTAAAAACACGATATTTGTCAACACAGTTTAGATTTTAAAGTCATTCTTGGGTCTATCAATCTCCCGGTGGGCCCGTTTGTTCTTCCACCGATTGCTTCTCTTTGTGCGCTGCTTGGTGTATTTTTCATCTGGGGTTTCCTGCTGCAGCAACCAGCAGAAATCAGACATCATTGTGGTGTTCCATCTTCCTAGTGACCTTCACTCTGAGTCCTTGATGTCCTGGTGGAAACCTTTCACCTTGTTCTTCACTGTACGCCCCCAAGTTTTCGGGAAAGTAGTTCACATGGGAGTGCAAGAAATGGACTTTCAGGCTCATGTTACAGCCTTGTTCTTTGAAGGCATTGAGCATCCTGGCAACAATATCCTTATAGTTCTCATCCCGCCTGTTCCCCAAGAATTTGAGAACAACATCCTTGAAGGAATCCCAGGCTTCTTTTTCCTTCGCAGACATCGTTTCAGCGAATGCTCCATCTGAAATGAGTTTCCTTATATCAGGGCCAACAAACACTCCTTCCTTTAGCTTTGCTTCAGAAAGTCGGGGGAACTTTGAGCAAAGGTACCGAAAGCACTCACCATCTTTTGGAAGGGACTTGATGAATTGCTTAATGAGACCCAACTTAATGTGGAGAGGTGGTAATAGAATTTTATCACGAGGTACCAAGCTCTCATGAAGAACATTTTTCTCAACGGGTCTCAAATACTCCCGAATTGGCCAGTCTTTTTTCCCCCAGTGGAGGTCACGGGCCCGGCTATCCCATAAGCAAAGGAAGCAGGGATATTTGGTGAAACTGGATTGCTGCCCTAATAGCATGGATAGAATTTTAAAGTCTCCACAAATCATCCACTTATGCTCATCATAACGAATCTTCTGAAGAATCAGGGCCAAATTCTCATATTTTTCTTGGAGAATAACAGAGTGAGCAATAGGAACTGAAGCGAATGTGTTGCCATTATGAAGAAGAACACCTTTTATGCTGTCTTTTGACGAATCAATGAACAGCCACCATTCAGCAGGATCATACTTGAGTTTAAACTTTTCCATCACTCCGTATATATCGTTGCAAAATACCAAATCTTCCTCTTTGCTGAAATACTTCAAAAATTGTGTCTCGCGGTTGCGGTACCAATAAAAGTTGTTCCTGGTGACAATAGATTTTTCTGTTTAAGCCGAGAACCTAGCAGTTGGGCAGCATCTTTTGGGAGTCCTAAATCCCGGACTAAATCATTCAATTCAGCTTGAGAGAAAAGTTCAGGTTTCGGATCTGGTTCAGTTTCAAACTCGGAAGTACTGGACTCATCGGGAAAAGCCATCTGATGAGTCTCATCATGATCAGAACCGTCCACACAAATATGATCCAAAGATATTGGTGGTTCAGGCACAGGTACTTCGTTGCTATGAGGCATAGGCCTAATTGCTGAGGGAAGGTTGGGGTAACTTATTACATTCTTATTTTTTAAGTTGTATCCCTTCACAATGCAAGAGCAAAAATAGCAGTCACTGCTGTGGTCTCTTTGTTCACGCCACATCATAGGTATTCCGAAACGAAATGCTTGTTTTTTACCTTTCATCCATAAGCGTAGATCTTCCTCACATGTCTTGCACACTTTGTGAGGAGCCCACGGTTGTCTTGATCGCCTAACTTCAAACCGAAATAGGCGAAATATACTTTTTTAATAAATGCAGAAATGTTCCTCTGCCGCTTTTTCACGGTATATTCCCCACAAATAAAACAAAACTGTCCGGAGAGTTGACGCAACCTCTGGCTCTGTGAGCCATCACAAATACACAGCACTGCAAACTACAACTGTAGTGAACCACTTCGGAATAAAGCTGGATTACGACTGAGCAAACAAAAGGTAATAATGAACTTGCAAGAAACTGAAATTTGAAAGGAACGTTCATGTCGCAACCACCGTGTTTGAGCGAGCGAACGAGGCGAGGCGAACAGGAAAGAACATGCGCCAGCGCGAGTACTGGATTTAGCCCCCCACCTCCCAATTGTCCTGTTAATGTATAAAATGAATACAAAACACTCTAAAATATCATGAGGGAGTGTTTCTAGTTAGTTAACCATTACAACCTCTATTTTGGGCCAAGAAAATAAACTGCAGTCGGCTAAAAAGAAATTATGTGAACATTCCTTATATGGGTAAGAAATCTAATTTTGCAAGAAAACGTGACGTGATGGAACATTTTGGCTATTTTTCCTGGATTCAGCACCCCAAAATCTATAGGAATCAGTTGCAAAACTGGAGGCAGTTTTTTGGTAGTGTACCTGTGTAATGGGTGATTTCAATTACCCTGTATTGACTGGATCAGTGTCACGGCAAGACAAGCTAGGGAGATAAGGTTTCTAGATGAAACAAATGACTGCTTCTTGGAGCAGCTGGATCATGAACTGAAAAGAGGGGAAGCCATTTTGGACCTAGTCCTTAGTGGTACACAAGATCTGGTGCAAGAGATAAGGGTGTTGGGGCCACTTGACAATAGTGATCATGGCATGATTGCGTTTGATTTCATTAATGGAGGAAGGATGGCAAGGAAATCCACAGTACTGACTTTTAACTTTCAAAAGGGAGACTATGATAAAATGAGGAAAACAGTGAAAAAAACCTAAAAAGAGCAGCTGAAAAGGTTAAAGATTTATATCAAGCATGGGCATTGTTTAAAAATACTATCTTGGAAGCCCGGAACAACTGTATTCCATGTTTTAAGAAAGATGGAAGGAAGTCCAAAAAACTGCCAGCATGGTTTAAAGATGTGGTCAGAGAGGCTGTTGTAGTCAAAAAAGCATCTTTCAAGAAATGGAAAAAGGAGCCAAATGACAAAAACTGGAAACAACATAAGCACTGACAAGTTAGATGCAAGGCCTTGATAAGGCAGGAAAAGACCGAATTTGAGAAGAAGCTTGCAATGGAAGAAAAAATGCATAATAAAGACTTTTTCAAGTATATTCATAGCAAAAATCCCGTGAGAGGGTCAGTTGGACCATTAGATGATAAAAGGAGTAAAAAGGGCAGTAAGATGGGACAAGGCCATAGCAGAGAGACTGAATGAATTCTTTGTTTCTGTCTTTTCTGAAGAAGATGTAGGGAAGGTGATGCATCAGAAGGATTGAAAGAAATATTGATAAACCAGGAATATATATTACAACTATTTGATAAACTAAACAGTAGCAAATCACCTGGACTGGATGGTATACACCCGAGGGTGTTGGAAGAACTGAAATATGAGATTATAGACCTACTATTAGTAATCTGTGAACTATCATTAAAATCATCTGTAGTATCTGAAGATTGGCAAATGACCAATGTAACACCAATTTTTAAAAACGGTTCCAGGGGTGATCCAGGAAACTACAGGCTGGTGAGCCAGATGTCAGTACCAGGCAAAATGGTAGAAACCATTATAAAGAACAAAATTACTGAACATGTAGATAGTCATGGTTTAATGGGAGAAAGCCAACATGGCTTTAGCCAAGGAAGTTCTCATCTTACTAATCTGTTATATGTTTTTGAAAGTATGAATAAATAGGTAGACAAAGGTGAGCCAGCCAACCTTTCCAACGTCATATAGAAAGGAATTGACAAATCAAACTCACAAAAAGATTTTATCATCTTGGAGGACTTCTACCTTTCAACTATACAATCCAAGCACGCCACTGCCTTCCTCAAGGCCATGGAATCCCTGGAACTAAATCAAATCGTCTATGCAACCATACACGACAAAGGAAACATCCTAGACCTAATCTTCCTAAACACCCACTCAACCCGATCAGGCAACATCCCAGTTCCACAAACCCTACACGTCCCATGGTCAGACCACAGACTAATCATTGTCTCAATACCAAACCAACCACCCAACGCCACCGCCTGTAACTTACCTAAGAGACGCTTCAAACAGCTCCACATTGAAACTTTCCTTGAGAATGTCCTACCCCAACTCTAATCTGAAGAATCTGACCCTGACAAACTCGCAACCAACTGGAACAACATAATCGGCAAAGCAGCAGCCGCAACAACAACCCCCTCAAGGAAGAATGCAAGCCATCAAAAAACACCATGGTACACCCCTACATTATGGAGCTTCAAAGACTAGACAGACGATGGCCAAAGACCACACTTGATGCAAACAAAGCCAGATACATGGAAACACTAAGGGGGTCATTCCATCCTGGATGTGCAAGCCCTCTGTTCACCCGGTCGGAACCGAACACACAGAGGGAGTCACAATTCTGATCCTATAGAAACATAGAAACATGATGACAGAAAAAGACCATATTCACACTATTCCTCCTGCATGATCCCCCCCCTCGCACTCTACTCCCCCCATACTGCATGACCCCCCCAGCACTTCATCTGATTGTTTTGATTGTGACACCGCCTTGATTTTTAGGATAAGACGGTTTAGAAATACTTTTAAATAAAATAAAATAAATATGGCCTATCTAGTCTGTCCTTCCATAACAACAACTACAACAGTCCACTTTTTACCTTTAGAGATCCTCTGTGTTGGTCCCATGCTTTTTTTAATTCAGTTACTGTCCTCATCTCTACCACCTCCACTGGGAGACTATTCCACGGATCCACTACTCTTTCTGTAAAGAAATATTTCCGCATATCACTCCTGAATCTATCTCCCTTCACCCTCATCCCATGTCCCCTCGTAGCAGAACTTGCTTTCAATTGAAAGAGGCTCTCGCCCTGAACATTTATGCCATGGAGGTATTTAAACATCTCAATCATATCACCTCTATCCCGCCTTTCCTCTAAGGTGTACATATTAAGATCCTTAAGTCTGTCCTCATATGCTTTATAATGAAGCCCATTAATCATTTTAGTAGAAACCCTCTGCACCGACTCCATCCTGTTCACATCCTTTTGAAGGTGCGGTCTCCAGAATTGCACACTATACTCCAAATGAGTTTGCACCAAAGACTTATACAGAAGCATTATCACCTCCTTTTTTCTGCTAGCCATTCCTCTCCATATGCACCCAAGCATCCTTCTAGCTTTTGTCGTCGCCTTTTCTACCTGTTTAGCTACTTTAAGATCATCAGACACAACCACGCCTATAATGATTCTGATCCCACGGGACACATCTAGCCCCATAGGATCAGAATCATGAACAGGCCTGTATGTGCAGGCCAGGACAGTGATTCAACCCAGCCTGCACGTGCAAGCCTTGCCCTGCTAACTCAGTCAGGACTTTTAAATGAAGCCGTAGCGCCATGGCATCTGGTTGCCATGGCACCGCAGCTCCATTTAAAAGCCGCAATCCCTGACTGTCAGCACCCAAAGTGCTTTCCCCACAACTTGACCCCCGATCTGGCCTCCCAGCCCTGGTCCTGTTGTTTCCTCCATATCGGGGAAGTTATTGCACCTCAGAGGTGGAATAACTTGCACTTTCAAGTTGCCGTCCCCGGACGTATAGGTCTGACATTAGAATCAGCCCTGTACATCCAGGGCCGACGACCGCCCACTGCCCGCCCTAACACTGCCCCCGATCCACCCCTTTCCCACCCCATCTAACTTCCCCATACAACACGTGCGGAAGGAGGATGGGGCCGGGAAATGGCATGAATAGTGAGAATGGACATCCCAACGGGGCTTCCATCTCCGCTATTCGTAGCTCAGAATGACCCCCTAAACTACTAATGCACCACAACAGAGAATGCCAAATGAGACTACTACAACAAACTACTAAATGGAGCCATCAATCGCCCTCGTGAACTGTTCAACCTAGTCAAGCAACTGACCAAAGTCCCCATCACTTCAAACCCCAAAGTAAACATCGATCCCCAATGACTTGCCAACCACTATAAACAACTGCTCCCCCAGCCCAACAATTCACCCACCCCCATCCATCCCAAACCCCCCAACACAGGGATCACCTTCAACACAGTCAGCAATGAAAAGACTGAATCTATCATCACCGCCCTCAACATAACCACTTCCCCCTTGATCCATGCACAGTCAGCTTGATCAAAGCAGCCAAATACAAACTAAGTCCAGCACTCACCATCCTCACCCAATGTTCCCTTCAACAAGGCATAATGCCCGACTGCCTGAAACTATCTTCCATCCATCCCACCCTAAAAAATCCTGACCTCGACCCACTAGACCCTGCCTCATACAGACCCATCACAAGCCTCCAATTTGCAGCAAAAATCATTGAGAGGACTGTTCAACATCAACTACTGTATAAGACCACATAGAGAAAAATGTCCTTATGGACCCACAACAATATGATTTCTGCCCTGATCATGGAGTTAAAATATTCATGGTATCCCTGTTCAACACCCTAACAAAAGGAATCCAACAAAAACAAAATGGGTACATCCTAATCTTTCTGGACATCACCTCCTCATTTGACACAGTTTCCCACAACATCCTCATCCACCGTCTTCAAGCAACTGGAATCCAGGATACAATATTACAATGGTTCAGCTCATACCTGATGAACAGGCACCAACAAATACGCACTGGAGCTGGCATCTCCACCCCTTACCGCCAAACCCAAGGAATCCCTCAAGACTCAACATTATCAGCCCTTTTGTTCAATATTTACCTGCAATCCCTCTGCTCAATCATAAAGACTTACAACATTGTCTTCCACATATATGCAGATGATATTATGCTATATGGACTAATAACCATCGACCACTCCACAACCCTCACCTCCTTCAGTGCTTCAACCATGTATCCAGATGGCTCAAAGACAACAATCTGACTATAAACTACAAAAAGAGAGAACTACTATTCATAACAAAGGATCAGTCATTCACACCACCAACCCATCAGACCCTTGGCACCACCCAAGTAACAATACAACCCCATATAAAGTATCTGGGCATCATCCTATCACTTGAACAACAAAGAGCAAAAACCATAAAGATGATATACTACAAGGCAAAGACCCTGCAATGTCTACGCCCCCTCCTAGATCCACATGATTTCCCCTCAGTACTACAAGTCATTACCCTCCCTCACCTTGACTACTGTAATGCTATATACCAGGGACTCCCCGCTCCACATTCCTCCCCCTATGCACAACCTTGCACACAACAGCACGCATCATACAGAATGCAGCAAAGTTTGACTGCATCATACCCATCCTAAAAAAAAATTCACTGGTTCCCCCTAGAAAGCTGCATCAAATACAAAACCCTTCTCACCCACAAGGTTATCACCCAACAGGACTCATCTCACATACACTCACTCCTCCAAGAGTTTAAACCCAGCAGAGCTACAAGACAAACAGCCAACAACACACTGGTCATACCACATGCCAGAACGAAACACAACAATCAATCCTGTAAACACTGCTTCGACCTTTGTGCTCCATCCCAATGGAACGATCTCCCAGCAAAGATCAGATCAAGCACTGACCTCCTAAATTTTCGGAAGCAACTGAATATGCACCTCTTCATGCAACACTATGGCCCTCTGAAAGCAGATGAGACAAAACACCAGACTATACCTCAAATTTATATGTCTGATTATACTATAAATATGTAAATGTTTGAACTTTTGTCCCTCCCCAGTAACCACCTCACTGAATTGGGAGGGAGGAGTAGCCTAGTGGTTGGGGCAAGGTACTTCAGGCCAGAAGGTTGGGGGTTCAAATCCCACTAGAGGACAGCAACCTTGGGCCAGAAGGACTGGGGTTTCTAGTCCCACAGATGCTCCTTGTGGTCTTGGGTAAGCCACTTAACCCCCCACTGCCCATGTTCCCTGTAAGTATTAGTGTTTGTGTCTCATATCCCCACATGTTAAATGTATCCCCCAATTGTGTTGTGACCACTTTGATTGAAGGATAAGGCAGTATACAAAAACTGTCTAAATAAAATAAAATTGTAAATAATCTAACACTGTTTAATGTAGCCACTTGTCATTTTGTTGCTTGATGTAAACCTCTTTGACCCGGAGAAAAGTGGTATATAAATCCAGCTAACTAACTAAATAAATAAATATAGTGTATCTGGATTTCCAGAAAGCTTTTGACAAGGTCCCTCATGAAAGACTCTTGGTGAAGTTAAAAAATCATGAGATAGGAGGCAGTGTACTATTATGGATCAGGAACTGGTTAAAAGAAATCAGAGGATAGAGCTAAATGTCCAATTTTCCCAATGGAGAAAGGTAAATAGAGGAGTATCCCAGGGAGCTGTGCTGGGTCCACTGCTTTTTAACATATTCGTTAATGACCTGGAAATGGGACTAACAAGTAAGGTAGTTAAAATTGCAGATGACACAAAATTATTCAAAGTTGTTAAAACCCAAGAGGATTATGAAAAATTGCAAGAGGATCTTGATAAATTGGAAGACTGGATGTTCAAATGGCAGATTATATTTAATGTGGACAAGTGCAAAGTTATGCATCTAGGAAAGAAAAACTCAAACTATGGTTGCATGATGCAAGGTTCCACATTAGGATAAGACGTTGAAACTCTTTGCCCAGTTTGCAGCGGCGGCCAAGAAGGCAAATAAAATGCTAGGAATGATAAGGAAAGAAATGGAGAATAAAACAAAGGATATTATAATGCCTCTGTATCGTTCCATGGTATGACCGCAGCTTGAATATTGTGTGCGATTCTGGTCGCCATATCTTAAAAAGGATATAGTGTTATTAGAAAAGGTGCAGAGAAGAGCCACCAAAATTGTAAAGGGGATGGAAAGATATCCCTATGAAGAAAGGCTAAAAAGGTTAGGGCTATTCAACCTTGAAAAGAGACGGCTGAGGGGAGATATGATAGAGGTCTATAAATTAATTAATGGAGTGGAGCGGGTAAACGTAGATCGATTGTTTATGCCATCAAAAGACTAGGGGGAATGCAATGAAGTTACAGGGTAACCTATGTAAGACTAATAAGAGAAAATATTTTTTCACTCAACGTGAAATCAAACTCTGGAATTTGCTACCAGAGGATGTAGTAAAAGCTGTTAGTGTAGCCGGGTTTAAAAAATGTTTGGACAAGTTCCTGGAGGAAAGGTCCATAAACCGTTATTAAAGTGGCCCCAGAATATCCACTGCTTGCCCCAATACAAGCTTGATGGAACCTGTGTGTCATTTTGGGAAACTGCTAGGTACTTGTGACCTAATTGGCCACTATTGGAAACAGGATACTGGGCTTGGTGGACCTTGGCCTGACTCAGTATGGCATTTCTTATGTTCTTATATTGGAAAGGGAGATACGAGATTTTGCTTAAGTCTGAACCAATGCAGAGATTCAACTCCTGACAGACCAAAAGTCACCCAGCACAATTTAAAAAAGATTTGGACAAAGTCAATGTAGAAAAGTCTATAAACCATTAAAGTAGATCAAGAGAAAAATGTTGCTTATCCCTGGGGATAAGTAGAATGGAACTGGCTACTTTTGGGATATTTCAGGTACTCGTGACCCGGGTTGGCCACTGTTGGAAACAGGACACGGGGCTTGATGGGCCTTTGGTCTTCAAAACTACTTGAAACAGCACAAAAACTGAGTTTTGTAGATCGGATCCTTGATTAGCTCCTTTTAGAAATGTTGTTTTGCCAAATCTGCTACTTACACATATTAATGTTGCCACTTGAATATGTTGCTAATAAAATCTTCTAGTTAGGCATGCAAATGCTGGCACTTAAAAGTACAAAGTCCTACTGCTGCCATTGATTTCTTTTTGTGTTGTTTTATAAAATAACTGTCTCCATGCTTTGTGCTGCCAGATGCACACATTTGTCTCTGGCCTTATACATACTTTACCAAAAGCTCTGCATTCGGAGAGACTTTTATAAAAGATACTACAAATTATGAACATTTCAACCTGAATGCACCTTTTCTGACCTAGAAGACTTATACAAAATTGAGATTATAGCATTTAAAAAATGAAAATGAGAAAACCCCCCAATAAATAATAAGCTGTTGTTTCATTGATGATCACAATTTAAATCTTAGGAGCATGTTTATTAAGTGGGACTGACGGTTCGCATACGCTATTTGAAGCTAAGTCCCATTGAATTACATCGGACTTAGTAGCAAAAGCTTGTGCTAACCATTAGCCCCGCTTAGTAAATATACCCCTTATTTTAAGGTCCGAAGACCATCAATTATTCAAATGGAGGAAAATAGTGTGATTGCACCTTGAATATGGTGTGCAGTTCTGGTCACCATATCTTAAAAAGGATCTAGCAGAATTAGAAAAGATACAGAAAAGAGCCACCAAAATAGTAAATGGGATGGAAGGATACCCCTATGAGGAAAGACTTGAAAGGCTAAGGCTCTTCAACTTGGAGAAAAGATGGCTGAGGGGAGATATGATAGAGGTCTATAAAATAATGAATAGAGTGGAATTGGTAAAAGTAGATCAGTTGTTTACTCCTTCAAGAAGCTGAAAGACTAGGGTACATGAAGTGAAGCTACAATGTAGCTTATTTAAGACTTTTGGAGAAAATATTTTTTCACTCAACATGTAATCAAACTCGGGAATTTGTTGGCACAGGATGTAGTAAAAGCTGTTAGTATAGCTGGGTTTAAAAGAGGTTTGGGCAAGTTCTTGAAGGAAAAGTCCATAAGCCATTATTAAAATGGACCCGGGAAATTCACTGCTTACCCCAGGGATAAGCATCATGGAATCTGTCTAGTTTCTGGGAACCTGACAACCTGACAGATCTGGGATGGCCACTATTGGAGATGGGATAACTGGGCTTGATGGACCTTTGGTTTGACCCAGTATGGCACATCTTATGTTCATATGGTCTTAAATAAAGAGACTTGTCTAGAATAGAAGAAACTGGAAAAGATTGTTGCCTTGTATGTCCTTTCTTTCAAATAAAAATTTAGAAATCAGTTGTTGCATTTCTCTTGACAGTGTTCTTTTTAGATTAAAATATGCCTGCTTTTTTTTATAAATCATTCTAAAATGAAATTAATATTCATCATTCCTGCTGTATATTATATTCTTAATTACTGGTAATGAGATTACTAAGAAAAATTGATTAACATCATCAGATAACTTCAGTTTATGAACTATGCTAAGAAAAACATATGGTAATGTGATTCAAAAAACAGCATGGTCAAATCAAAGAGATATTAAAACACTAACTGATGTGCACTGATCCTTTGTGATTACTGCTTTAAACTTCCTGGATACAGTTCACAAATTCATTTTGTAATTTACTCATTGTACATCAGGAAACATGCTGCAGAAGTTTATTTTATGTAGAGAACTTCCTATAACCGTGGCAGGCCGCATCCGGTGCCCTAAGCCCATCTTTACCCACCCCCACCCCCCTCTTCCTTCTTACTCCCCTCCCCCTCCCCTTTTTCCCCACCCTTACAAATTTCACAGACACAATTTTCTTATTGGAAGTACCAACCGGTCGCAGCTTTATTATATTTTGAAACAATTAACTTTACATACCAAACAGTTCTGTAAACAATCTCCCACCAGCGGAGTGATACCCCCCCAGCCATAATTAGCAAAGTGGGGTCGCATCCGCTCCGGCCGTGTCCGACCACCGGCCAATTTCCTACCGCCCTTTCCCCGACCTCGCCATGTGACTAGCAAAGGCCAGCAGGGCTTATCCGGGTCAGGGGCACCCCGCCCCCGCCCAAGTATGACCTAACGGCTCCGGGCCCCGGAAACCTCCGGGATCCCGCCTTGTCAACCCCACCCCAGCTGCGACACCCCGAAAAACACCACCACCCACTCGTACCATACTGAGGGGAGGGAGGGCGGGAAGCCTTCCTGCCACCAATACCGCCGCCGAAAAGGGGGGCGGAAAAACAGCCCCTTCCATATAAAAACAGGTCTAACGCCGGCAGCTCTGATTGGCTCCGCTCTCTTCATCTGCGGAGCCAATCAATTTAAAAGATGCTGCCGGCGTCATCAGCCTCCGCTCGCTTGCTCCCTCTCTCCCCCCCCCTCCCTCTGAAGCCGGAAGGATGGGCCGGGACCGGGCCGACCGCCCGGTTACCGGCGTCCTTCGCGACTCCGCGCTCGCACTTCAATGAATGGGAGGTACTTGAATTACCAACCCGGGGTACATTTTCAAAGTCATTTTTACTAAAATACATGAAACAGTGCGTAAATTAGTGCAGTTTGCTGGAATATGGCCACATCAGTGGTTACTGTGCTAGATTTACACGCGATGCGTGCTAATTCATGAATTAAGTCTATAGCATAGAATGGGGCAGGAAATAGGAGAGGACTGAGCATGACCTGCACCTTGCAGTTAACGCACAGGAACTTACCAAACATTAACTGTTACCGCAGCAGATAGGACAGATCACTTAATGCCGCCTTCAATAAATGGCATAAAAAGGGCAATTGTACAAAGACCCACCAAGTTGATGTGCATTTTCACGAGCCTATACCAAGTCTATGTTATAAAGTAAAGTAGTTGCCTAATTTACTTTATAGAATTTATTTATTTAGCTGTATTTATATCCCGCTTTTCACCGGGTCAAAGCAGTCAATTGGGAGATACATTTAACACGAGGGGATATGACACACATACGCTAATATGTACAGGGAACATGGGCAATGGAGGGTTAAGTGGCTTGCCCAAGACCACAAGGAGTGCCTATAGGACTAGAAATCCCAGTCCCTCCGGCCTGAGATTGCTGTCCCCAGGTGGGACTTGAACCCATGGCCCTCTGGCCTGAAGTACCTTGTCCTAACCACTAGGCCACCCACCCTTCCAATTTATGCTATTCTAGCATAAATAGCCAAATACATGTGTCGGTCAATGACGTGAGCACGAACTCTTGCCCTAGAGCTGATGTAAATGCCCATCTACTTGTGTGCTCCGCCCATGCTTCACCCATACTATGCCCATACACATGCTCACAGAGAAAGTATTCATCATTACATCCTTTCAGAGCAGCGATTGCCTCAGTGATGCATGTGAATGCCCAGTTACACATAGACAGTAAATCACTAAATTACAATGATTTATGAGCTTACTGTAAATGGTGCACAGCCTTAGGCGGCTCCTTGTGAAATTACCTTCTGGGCATCTATGTTATCTGAAATGCACTTAGAAGCATGTTTACTAAACCACGCTACCAGGCAGCATAGGATTCAGCATGCACCAAGTGCACTGTGCTGACATTTAACCTTGAGTGCTGCGCTAGTAATCACACATTAACCAGTTAGTTCATTAGTTGGAGGGGACAGGGTAGGTTAGCGGTATAATATGCCACTTGATTGCAATGTCCTATCAGCATGGGGAATGGAGGCACACACCCTCAAACATCCACAAAGGCCTTTGTGCTGAATATTGTACCATAATAATGCACCATCAGAGCAGTCTTTCGTAAACATGCTCCTTACTGTACAGTAAATTTTATTTTCTCTGCATTAATCATATGGGAAGATGTTGGACATACCTCCAACATTTAATGCAGTGGCTCATGGGCATGTTTATTAAACCACACTAATGGTTAGCAGCACAGGATTCATGTATTAAACATGCGGCTGCAATAAAAATCCTCACTAACTGCTAGCATGGTTGTGGTGGAGAATGGATGTCTTAGGGGCAGAGTGTGGGCATTGACTACATATTGCAATTTATGATGTATTTCAATTTTCTATACTGCCCTTCACAGGCATGAAGAGCAGTTTACAATATAAAAATTCAAGTTGGCATCTTTATCACGTGCTCAGTGTCAATGCTGCAGTTAGCGTGGCTGCTCTTAGCGCCACCTCAGTGGGGCAGAAACTGCACCTGCAGTAATAGTGGCAGATGAATTAGTGGTAATGAATTCCAGAGGATGTAGTAAAAGCTGTTAGTGTAGCTGGGTTTAAAAAAGGTTTGGACAAGTTCCTGGAGGAAAGGTCCATAAACCATTATTAAAGAGGACCAGGGAAATCTACTGCTTACCCTGCCCATCAGAGCTTACAATCTAGTTAAGACAGATAACACAGTAACTATAGAAATGGGATACAGCTAGGTGGAATGGTAGAGAAACACAAAGGAGATTGGGTGAGTCAAGATCCGAAAGCGGCAGTGAAGAGGTGAGTTTTCAGCCTGTATTTGAAAAGTACATAAGAACAAAAGATATGCCATACTGGGTCAGACCAAGGTCCATCAAGCCCAGTATTCTGTTTCCAACAGTGGCCAATCTAGGTCATATATACCTAGCAGTTTCCCCAAAAGACACAGGTTCCACAATGCTTGTATTGGTTCAAGCATTGATATCCTGGGTCCCTTCTTAATAATGGTTTATGGACCTTTCCTCCAGGAACTTGTCCAAACCTTGTTTAAACCCAGCTACACTAACAGCCTTTACTACATCCTCCGGTAACAAATTCCAGAGTTTGATTACACGTTGAGTGAAAAAATATTTTCTTTTATTAGTCTTAAATAGTTTACCCTATAGCTTCATTGCATGTCCCCTAGTCTTTCTATATTCTGATAAGGTAAACAATCGATCTACGTTTACCCGTTCCACTCCGTTCATTAATTTATAGACTTCTATCATATCTCCCCTCAGCCATCTCTTTTCAAGGTTAAAGAGCCCTAACCTTTTCAGCCTTTCTTCATAGGAGTATCCTTCCATCCCCTTTACCATTTTGGTGGCTCTTCTCTGAACCTTTCCTAAAATCGCTATATCCTTTTTAAGATACAGCGACCAGAATTGCACACAATATTCAAGGTGCGGTCTCACCATGGAACGATATAGAGGCATTATAATATCGTTAGTTTTATTTTCCATTCATTTCCTTATGATACCTAGTATTCTATTTGCTCTCTTGACTGCTGCTGCAGAATGGGCAGAGGGTTTTAACATGGCATCCACAATGACGCCTAAATCTTTTTCCTGGGTGGTGGTTCCTAATGTGGAACCTTGCATCGTGTAACCATAGTTTGGGTTGTTCTTCCATAGGTGCATAATCTTGCACTTGTCCACATTAAATTTCATCTGCCATTTTGATGCCCAGTCTTCCAATTTATCAAGATCCTCCTGCAATTTTCCACAATCTTCTTGGGTTTTAACAACTTTAAATAGTTTTGTGTCATCCGCAAATTTGATAACCTCACTCGTTATTCCACTTTCCAGGTCATTTATGAATATGTCAAAAAGCAGCGGACCCAGCACAGATCCCTGGGGTACACCAATATTCACCTTTCTCCATTGGGAAAATTGGCCATTTAGCCCTACCCTCTGCTTTCTATCTTTTAACCAGTTCCTGATCCACAATAGTACACTGCCTCCTATCCCATGACTCTTTAGTTTTGCCAAAAGTCTCTGATGAGGGACCTTGTCAAAGGCTTTCTGAAAGTCCAGATACACAATATCAACCAACTCTCCTTTGTCCACCTGATTATTCACTCCTTCAAAAAAACATAACAGATTAGTAAGACAAGATCTTCCTTGTCTAAAGCCATGTTGGCTGTCTCCCATTAGGTCATGACTATCTACATGCTGAGTAATTTTATTCTTTATGATGGTTTCTACCATTTTTCCGGGACTGATGTCAGGCTTACCGGTCTGTAGTTTCCCGGATCACCCCTGGAACCCTTTTTAAAAATTGGTGTTACATTGGCGATCCTCCAATCTTCAGGTATTAGAGATGATTTTAATGATATTTCACCGATTACTAATAGCAGGTCTGCAATCTCGTATTTCAGTTCTTTCAACACCCTTGGATGTATACCATCCGGCTCAGGTGATTTGCTACTCTTCAGCTTATCTAATAGTTGTAATACATCTTCCCGATGTATCAATATTTCCTTCAATTCTTCCGCACCTTTAAATACCACTTCAGTCATGGGTAACATCCCTACATCTTCCTCAGTAAAGACTGAAGCAAAGAATTCATTCAGTCTCTCCGCTATCACCTTGTCGCCTCTTAGTGCTCCTTTAACCCCTTTATCATCTAATGGACCAACTGACTCGCTCACAGGTTTTTGCTACGAATGTACTTGAAAAGGTCTTTACTTCACGTTTTTGCTTCCGCAGCAAGCTTCTTCTCAAATTCTCCCTTTGCCTGCCTTGCATTTGACTTGCCAGTGCTAGTGCTGTTTCCAGGTTTTGTCGTTAGGCTCTTTTTTCCATTTCCTGAAAGATGCTTTTTTGGCAACAACATCCTCTCTGACCTCACCTTTAAACCATGCTGGCAGTTTTTTGGACTTCCTTCCACTTTTCTTAAAGCGTGGAATACAGCTGGTCTGGGCTTCCAAGATAGTATTTTTCAACAACAGCCAAGCCTGATGTACGTCTTTAACCTTTGCAACTGCTCCTTTTAGTTTTTTCTTAACTGTGTTCCTCATTTTATCATAGTCTCCCTTTCGAAAGTTAAAAGGTAGTACTGTGGATTTCCTTACTATCCCTCCTCCACTAATTAAATCAAAGGCGATCATGCTATGATCACTATTGCCAAGTGGCCCCAACAACTTTATCTCTTGCACTAGATCTGGTGTTCCACTAAGGATTAGGTCTAATATGGCTTCCCCTCTGGTTGGTTCATGAACCAGCTGCTCCAAGAAGCAGTCATTTATTTCATCTAGGAACTTTATCTCCCTAGCATGTCCTGACGTGACACTGACCCAGTCGATACCGGGGTAGTTGAAATCACCCATTATTATTACTGTGCTGTAACTTTTGTTAGCTTCCTTGATTTCTTTGAGCATTTCATCATCCATTTGGTCATTCTGGCCAGGCGCTCAATAGTACACCCCCACTGCCATTGCCTTCCCCCTTTTACATGGAATTTCAATCCATATAGATTCTACAGCAGATTTTGTTTCCTGCAAAACTTTAATCCTTTCTGACTCAATGCCCTCTCTAACATAGAGAGCAACCCCTCCACCAATTTGATCAGCTCTATCATTATGATATAGTTTGTACCCAGGTATCACAGTGTCCCACTGGTTGTCCTCCTTCCACCATGTCTCTGATATTCCAGTCATATCTAACCTTTCATTTAGTGCTATATATTCTAACTCTCCCATCTTATTTTTTAGACTTCTAGCATTTGCATACAAGCATTTTAGAGAATGTATTTTATTCATATTAATTTGGCTATTGTTAGACATGGGTAATTTGGGATCTTTAAGCTCTGTCTGCTCCATACTTGAGGGCATTTGGGCTACTTTACTCTTTTGTGGAACCTCTCTGCTTTTGGTAGTATCCTTCAAAGATACATTCTTCCGAACCATCCGCTCTTGGGCGACTGTCGGCTTTCCCCTAATATCTAGTTTAAAAGCTGCTCTATCTCCTTTTTAAAGGTTAATGCCAGCAGCCTGGTTCCATCCAATTTAAGGTAACATAGTAACATATAGTAACATAGTAAGTGACGGCAGATAAAGACCAGCATGGTCCATCCAGTCTGCCCAGCAAGATGGCGAGAGCATGCGCACCTGTCGCTCCGCGCAGGCCACCCCTTTCCATGTCTCCGTTTCTGTCTAGGGTTGAACCCACCACTCCCAGCAGGACACCCCTATCTGTCCAGAAGCCCATCCCTTCGGAAGAGCCCCTCCTTTCCCCAGAATGTTCCCCAGTTCCTAACAAATCCAAAACCCTCATCTCTGCACCATTGTCTCATCCACGCATTGAGACTCCGGAGCTCTGCCTGCCTTTTGGGTCCTGCGCGTAGAACAGGAAGCATTTCGGAGAATGCTACCCTGGAAGTTCTGGATTTCAACTTCCTACCTAAAAGCCTAAATTTAGCCTCCAGAACCTCCCTACCACATTTTCCTATGTCATTGGTACCAACATGTACCAAGACAGCAGACTCCTCCCCAGCACTATCTAAGACCTTATCTAGGTGGCGCGTGAGGTCCGCTACCTTCGCACCAGGCAGGCAAGTTACCAAGCGATCCTCACGTCCACCAGCCACCCAGCTATCTACATGCCTAATGATCGAATCACCAACTATAATGGCTGTCCTAACCCTTCCCTCATGGGCACATGGCCCTGAAGAAACTTCCTTTGTGCGAGAGGCTTTTACGTCACCTGGAGGACAGGTCCTAGTTACAGGATCACTTCCTGCCACACCAGGGTGATGCTCTCCTGTCACGTGACCTCTCTCCTCCATGTATCAGAGAAGGCGCCTGATGTACAGACTCAGGTAGTTTGTTCCAGGCATAAAGTGCAGCAAGGTGAAAGGATCGATGTCTGGAGTTTGCAATAGAAGAGAAAGGCACAGATAGAAGTGATTTACCAGAAGAGCGGAGTTCCCAAGGAGGAGTATAGGGAGAAATAAGAGAAGAATAGAAATAAATATTTGTCTCCTATTTAATTATCACATAAAGCAGGCAAAAAGGGGCACTATTGTAACACACATTAAGCCCCAAAAGTAAGTGCAGGAGGTGGTGTAAACCCATGCTGTTAGAGATGCGCCCAGCATTTACCCTAGATGCATCTTACCACCCAGGCTGGTGCAAGAACATAAGGTGCCCCAAGTGATTCTTATCCTTTTTGTCCCCCTGATCTTGCCCCTGCCCTCTTTGCCACTTCTGTCACCCCAAGCCAGGACCTACAGCAGTGGTAATGACATCAAACAGTCCTACAGCACTTAACTAAATCCTTGGCGTTACAAGACTGTTTGTGCTTCCACCCCTTCCAATGCCCAAAGCCAACTTCCGATGTGGATGTGTGATTTCAGATAGTGTTGTTTTGGGAGGGGGTCCCATGGCCTAATAAGGTTGATTCTGGGGGGGGGGGGGTTGGAGGGGGGTGATGGCCAGATTGGGTTGATGCTGTGTTTTGGGGGGATGGGTGGTATTACTGGCCAGATCGGGTTGATGCTGTGTGTGTGTTGGGAGGGAGGTGTTATTGGTCAGATTGGGTGATATCTGAGGGGGCAATTGCCTACTGGGTATGCTGGCATTGCAGAAGCAGCAATTTTAAGAGTCTGTTTCTACACATATGTGAGGGGAATTTCCACATGTATTTTCCCGCCTTTACAGCATCTTAAAATCATGGATCTCACCAAACGTTGAGAGGCATAGCCATGAAAACCTGCACCTGTTTGGCAGAACTATCTGTAAAATGCTCTCCTCTTCTCCATACCCTAAGATGGACCTGGGAATTTCCCTTTCTATGTCCTTTTATTATTCCCCTTTATTTGTACATGCATGAATAGTGGCACCATCCCCCAGTAGTGAGCACTATCACTCGATACTATCGCTTGAAAGCATGTACTATTGCTCAACATTGTCCTATTGCTCTCTTGTCCAGTACTTATGTACTTACCATACTCTAAGCCCCAGTTTTTCTGTTGTTTGTCTTGCTTAAATTATAAGCTCTGATGAGCATGGACTGTGTTTTTACATCTATATGTACAGTGCTGTGTATGCCTTGTAGCGCTATACAAATGATTAGTTGTAGTAGTAGTAGTTCTAACAAGAAAAGCACCCCACCTGCAGAAACACAGCACACAAAACAATACACTACCCATAAGAGAGCACCATTGTCTTAACATATTACAATGTTAGGTTAGACTAATTGCAAAGAAGGTATGGTGGTGTCTTCATCAAGAAATAAAATCAGAGGTGTGCAGATGATCAATTGTCCTTGCTGTCTCTTATGGGTAGTTTATTGTTTTGTTTTATGGTGATTATGTGTGCACACTCCAAGCTCCACATATGATTCTTTTTTGAAGCACCGTTCTATCACCACGGCTGATCCTTCTTTTGAGGAACCAAAAGAAGTGTGCTCACATAATTAGCTTTTCATGTGTGTCCTATGCTACCTCTATGATTATCCTAAGGCTCTCATTTAATTCTATTGTTTTTATTTTTTACAATAAGTTTGGTGCCTCTTTCATGGCCACTCCACTGCCTTCTTAACAACAGTGATTTATATCACCTTTACAAATCTTGGGTTGTCCTCCTTTTTGCCAATGGATTTACAATTTTAGTTACCTCCTCCTTTACAAATTGTTCTGTTCCCTTTCTTCTTATACTGCCTTTCAAGGCTCTTTTTAACAGTTTTCATTATATTCTGTCTTTAGTGTTTTACTCTGCATTCTCAAGTACCATTGAGTATATGTTCATTTCAACTCATCTGTTAAGGTACTGTATCATTGTTTATCACTGCCACTATGTTATATACTTAAATATTTAATTTTTACCTCTAACTTTTATCCTTTCCTGTTGCATGCAGCATGCTCTTTATGTTTATTATGTTTTTTATTATTTTTAATGATTATCTATTAGATGATGTTTTTATTTCTTATTTTCCATTGACTTTGATTATGTTGTTTTTTTATTATTTATATGTACAATTTTATATCATTTAATTCTGTACACTCAGAAGTCATCAGTGCTCATTTATTAATTTATTTATCACAGGGTTTTACATGTTTTTATGCTTACTAGTGGTCACAGTCCCCTGAAGAAGGCCAGTGCGGCCGAAACACGTGTAGGGCTGACCCCCTCAATAAACTTTGTTCCTTCCAAGGGTCCCTTGTTTCTGCTTTCTTTTTTGTGTGTAGTAGTAGTTCTATCTAGACTAGGCCCCTAGCAATGCCTACAGTAAAAGAATGCATGTGCATGCCACCTTGCTTACTTGTATGCCTGAGATAATTTTATAAGAGTTATTTTATGTATATACATACTGACTTGAAGGCACTAAAAAAAAATTTAAAAAAGCAAATACATATATAAATATATATTGACACATATAAGATAAAATGACATTAAACTACCTCCTAGAAGTCATATTAGACACCTAACATGGTTTCATAAATATGTCCCTTTTACTATGTTCTGCTAAGGAATTAATGTGTGTTTTAGTGCACAGTGAGAGTGCAGGACCTGTTACTGTAGGCAGGACAGTTACTACATACTAATTTCTGCAGTAGCTGCACATCACACTATGGGGTGGTGAATGAGCAGGTTAGGAGCAGAGAGTGAGCATGGAGAGCATATTATGGGATACATATCAGTGCTAACTGTAAATGTTGCAGTTAGCATAGGTGCACTTAACATCACTTAAATGGGTGGCATTAAGTGCGCCCACATTAATTGCAAATGCCGCTGCCACACGTTAGGGTTCTTTTCTGGATGGTAGCTGCTGGGGACATGCTGGCCATACCCCTAGCAGTTAGTTCACGGTGTTTGCACTTGCAACATCTTACTTTGTATGCAAAATGTGCAGTCAGTGCAAAGTTGTACTATATCATAATAAAAGGACCCTGTGAAGACACTTTTTATAAATCAGGTCCATGTGCAATCTGGGACATTCAAGCCAGAATGTCTGAAAAAAAAGCAGGCATGGTCAAGTTCAGGCATAACTTCACAAACATGGACATGCCCAATATGGATGTCTGTGGAGGCGTCTACATAGACATTCCCAGAATAATAGCCTAGACTGTGGGTCTCTAGAAACAGCACAATGGTTAGAATAGTGGACTACAACCAGGGAAACCAGGGATCCAGTCCCACTGCTGCCATGATTGTGGTTGTGCAGAGTACTGGGGATGGTAGAGTGCTATCTTCTTTATACCCTTTGGACAAAACAAGCACTTTCCGGATGCCTATTCATGCCTGGCTATCCCCCCAATGTTTCTGATATCAAGGTGGGATGCCTAAGTCCATTGCACTGCCATGGATATGCTTCCACCATACCCCCTTGCCTACTTGGACGTCTTTAAAAGCCATTTGTAAAATAGCACTGGGGGAATCTCTGCGATTTGGATGTCTCCATACACGTTTTAAGATGTTCAAATCATGACTAAGGCTTTTAAAATGATCCCCATATCGATTTACAATATGGGGATCTCAAAAAAGTAAAATTAGAATCAAAACTTCATGATCATATGAACGCTATTAATAATCCAACTCCAGCTACCCAAAACAATCACACTCTTTAACCTAGAACAGCACTCCTTCTACTCATAAGCTGATCCTGAATACCCTTTAAGCACCTCAGTCTGTGAATGCAAGTTAGAAAAAACATGATCTTTAGGGATGTGCACAACCAAGGAAAGTTTGGCTAATTTGCAACTTTTCCAAGATTTTTATGATTTTCATGTTTTTTCACAATCGATTTTAAATGTGCACCTTGTCTGCACAATATGATATTTTCTGCATATGCAAACTGCTTGTATGAACATTAATTTATCAGTATATATACAAATACTCATAATTTTTATGTGTCCAAACAGAGTGCATAATTGTAAATGCACAGCTCTAATGATTTTACAGCCCTTGTGTATCCCAGTGTATATTATAAATTGTATAATCTTCACCCTGATTTACATTCCTAGGCAGGGAATTTTCACACTGCTGAAGCAACCTTGAAAATGTTTTCTTTTTCCAGGTACCACTCAATTTAATCTCCTCAGCAGCATGGAATTATCTCCTCTCCCTCTCTAAGAACTCTAGCATTAATCATTGAAATCTCCCATTGAGCCCACACAATTTTAGTTACTAAACTAGCATTAACCTTACCCCTAAACCTACCCAGCAGATACAGCAGGTGTTTGTTGTAAAGAAACCACTCCTTCTCCTCCGTCAGCCTGCAAAATCGCTCCCACTCACTGAACCTTCTTACTCAAACCTTCAAATTAGGGAGCAATACACAACTGAGATTGAACGCAATGCAATGAATTTCTACACAGTAAAGCTACCCTTCCCCCGGCTCTGCTCTGTTTAGGGCAATGGCATATTTGAATATCCAACAATAAAAGAACCTTATTCTTGCTGATAAAAACCCCAGGATATTTCATGCCTAGGAGATGTGTCTTTTGGTCAGTTGCTGGAAACTGTGGTCAGCATTTTTCTTATCGGTCTCTGCTATTGAAGATAAATGGTTTCAAGAAACTCACCGCAACCAAATACCAGTTTCGGGTTCTCTTCCTTTGTGCAAAATTTCTTTTTCAGCATCTGTCAAGAATTTTGAAGCATATGCTATGGGTCACATCTTTTTCCATAGAGTAAAACTGCATCTAAATCTTCATTGCAGACAGCAGAAATGTTCCAGTCTTGTGGCATGTGGCATCGCAGTAGCAGTCTGTTATGGAGTTCAGCAGTTTCATTAATAAGTTAGTTATGTTAGTGTAGGTGCACATTCTCCTTCAGAACTCATCATAGACATGCAAAAAAAAGCCTCTGTGGATGTCATTCTTCATCCACGTTTTCTTGAGTTCTGACATATTTATGATAGCTTCGACTTCACTGTTGTATTCTCTGTGAGGTTAACATTCCCCAAAGGTACAGAACTCATTGACAACAGATCTGTCATTTGTTTTTCTTTTCCTTAAGTCCATTTTCTGGCCCATGCCAAGGAAAATCAAAGAACTGATACACTTGGCTTTTATTTATTTTTATTTTTATTTATTTTATTTTAAGGTTTTTCTATACCGCACTATTCGGCATCAGCACGGTTTACAATAAACAAGTTTGTACAATGAGGAACAGCCATACATTGAACTTACATAGAACAGGGAGTTTAAACATGGATAACAGGTGAACTTTATACATAGCAAACAAAGGGAGATTTAAACAAGGGTAACAGGTGAACTTTATACATTATATACACAGGGATTGCATCACATCTAAGTTTATGATACAGGCCCTAAGGGGGATAGATGGGGAGGTGAAGAGTTTTCATCGGAAATTGGTTAGACAGCGTTGGCTTGTTAGACTATAAGATCATGTGGTACTGTCTAGGTGATGCTGTCGGAGTTACCAAAATGTTGTAAAAATAATTGCAGTTTGAGGGCTTTTCTGAACTGTGGGAGGTTATTTATGCTGCGGATTTCTGTTGGGAGGGAGTTCCAGCAAGAAGGGGCGAATAAGGCAAAGGCACGCTTTCTAGTGGATTTGTTGCATTTTGTGATGGCTTTTGGAAGGAGGATGGTATTGCAGGATGTGGTTCTTCTTAATCTGTTGTTTGGAGTAAGTTGGATCAGATCTGACAATATATTTGCGGTGATACAGTTGACTGCTTTGAAGGTCAAGGTGAGGATCTTAAATGTGATCCTGTACTGGACGGGGAGCCAGTGCAAGCTCTTCAGGATAGGGGTGATATGTTCTCTGCGAGATGCGCCATAGAGGGTTCTTGCTGCGGTATTCATCGCAAGCTTGAATTATTTACACTATTAGGTTGTTTATAATCCAGTGAGGAGATTAGTCAAATATGCCCTCTGAGAAATTATTGCTTTTTGCTCTCCAGGATCTCCTTGTGAGATAGATTTCCACAGAAATGAATTTTGACCAACCTTCCAATAAAAAACAAATATACAAGAGTCCCCAGCACTGCCAGCATAGATGGCTTATATGGTACCACTGTAGTGAACTCTGCTTAGTTTGTTTGGAAAGTATTTAGTTTAACAGCATTTAAGATTAAAACAAACAACTTTGCAAACCCCTATGATATTTCATTATACACACGATGTTCTGAGAGTTCTTATATAAACAGTTATAACTCAGTCCCTAATAAATAAAGGGCTTGATAGTCAAAGCCACTTCTACATTTAGTGGTGGCTTTGAAGCAGTGTTTTTTTCATAAATTTTCAGTGGTACTATCAGTATAGTTCCAGGGTAGAGTGAGGATAGACTGAAGGTGCTCCATCTGTCTATATGGATAGTGGCAATATTCACCTCTATCCTTAAAGTTAAGTGGTTTAATTAGGACAGAGATAATGATGCCCTAACTTAAATCATTTAGTGGCATGTATAGTGGCTGAATATCACTGCTATCCATAAAGCTGAGTGGCTATATGCTTACTTGGCAGCTTAGCCATTAGTGTTTGGAGTGTGATACTACCTGTGCACTAACATTGCGAGAGCAATTGTGGATCACTCTTGCTTGCTCCCACTACCTACCAAGGAAACTCCCAGTAGGTACCAGAAGGATTGAGAGTGGGGGTTCCTTGGGTGGGAATTCTTGATAAGAGAGATCAAGATGGGAGGATTCATGATGGAAGATCAGGGGATGGGGTTTTCTTTCTTGGATGGGGAATTGAGGAATCAGTGGGCACTAGTTGGAGAGAGGGATTGGGAGTGAGCAGGCTTTTTCCTCAACCACCAGCATATTTAAGAGTACTCCAGAAGCATCAGGCCTCATATTAGTGTCCAGTACTCCTGGGCATATAGATAATTCCAGCTCAATGCTGGCATTGTCTTGCCATCAATAATAGAGATTAAAAGATGGCAATAATGATCATATCATGTTCACATTTGATTTAATAAATGGAGGAAGAATGGCAAGAAAATCCACAGTATTACATTTTAACTTTCAAAAGGGAGACTATGATAAAAAGAGGAAACTGGTTGAGAAAAATCTAAAAGGAGTAGCTGCAAAGGTTAAAGATTTACATCAAACATGTGCTTTGCTTAAAACTACCATCTTGGAAGCCCAGACAGGATGTATTCCACATTTTAAGAAAAGTGGAAGGAAGGCCAAAAAACAGCCAGCGTGGTTTAAAGAAGAGATCAGAGAGACTGCTGTAGCCAAAAAGCATCTTTCAGAAAATGGAAAAAGAAACAAATGATGAATATGGGAAACAACATAAACATGGGAAAGTTAGATGCAAAGATGTCTTAGATATCGGGACATGGAATGTATGAAGCATGAATCAAGGGAAGTTGGAGGTGGTCAAGAATGAAATGGAATATATACAACAGGATCTGTTGGGTGTCAGCAAACTAAAATGGACTGGCATCGGGCACTTTGTATCTGATAATCACAAGGTATACTATGCTGAAAATGAAAGACAAAGAAGAAATGGTGTTACATTTATAATTAAGAAGAAACTTGCAAGAATTGTTATGAAATACAATGCAATCAGTGAACGCTTAATTTTTATTCGTCTATGGGGAATGCCCACCAACACAACTATTATTCAGATATATCCCCAACAACATCTGCAGAAGAGGAAGAAGTGGATAAGTTCTATGAATAAGTACAAGCTGAAACTGACAGAACATGCAGACAGATCATCCTGATAGTCATGGGTGGCTAGAACACAAAGGTTGACAACAAAGAAAGAAGGCAAACTGGTTGAAAAATATGGACTTGGCAACAGGAATGAAGGTGAAGAAAGACTGAAAGAACTCTGAAAACACCTTTTTCCAGCTACACAAATGGTGACTGTACATATGGACCACTCAATGGATTCTACAAAAATCAAACTGACTATATCTGTGGAAGTCAGAGATGAAAAAACTCTTTAACATTAACAAAGACAAAACCTGGAGATGCCTGTGGTACAGATCACCAACTACTGGTATGCTAACTCAAGCTAAAGCTGAAAAAGAGCAAGTCAATCATGAATGTAGCAAAATATGACTTTGAGAATATACCACCAGAATTTAAAGGCTGCTTGCAAAATCAATTTCCTGCTTTAGATACAAATGACAGAACACCAGAAGAGTAATGGGGTGATAACAAGAAAGTTATCTTTGAACAAAGTGAAAAGTCTCTACAAAAAGTGAAAAAGCAAAAAAGGCGAAAACGGATAACTGAAGAAACTCTGGAAATTGTCCAGAAATGCAGAGAAGCTAAAGCCAGAGGAGAAAGAGAGGCAATTACAGAACATAGAGATTTCCAATGTGCAGCAAGATGAAACAAGGAGAAATATTACAATGATGCATGCAAGGAAATAGAATCAGAAACTATTAGAGGAAGAACTAGATCAAATTTCCTAAAGCTACAAGAGTTAAAGAAAAAAATTCCAGCCTCAAATTGGAATGTTGCAAGATGCTCCAGGATCCATGTTGAATAATGCTAAGAAGATCAAAAAAAGGTGGAAAGAATATACAGAGTCATTATACCATAAAGATCAAGTGGACCAAAAGCCATTTCAACATGTATCTAATGATCAGGAGCCATTGGTGATGAAAGAAGAATAAGAAGTCAAAGCAGCGTTGAAAGTATTATCAAAGAACAAAGCACCAGGCATTGATGGCATTCCCATTGAAGTATTACAGCAATCAGATGCAGTTGTTGCCATACTTACAAGGCTGTGCCAGGAAATTTGGAAGACAACATCATGGCCAACTGACAGGAAAAGATCTCTATTTATACCAATACTGAAGAAAGGTGATCTGACCGACTGTGAAATTATAGCACAATCGCTCTGATCTCACATACCAACAATATTCTACTCAAGGTCATCCAGAAGAGACTACAGCCATACCTGGAATTAAAACTGCCTGAAATGCAATCAAAGTTCAAGAAAGGGTAAGGAATGAGAGACATCATCGCAGATGTGAGACGAATCATTGAAAAGACCAGGGCCGGATTTAGCTATACGCCATGTACGCCATGGCGTAGGGCCCACAGCTGCAAAGGGCCCACAAAAATTGAACTAGTTAGGCTTTTTTTTTTTAATAAAATAAAAAAAAACCTGCTGGCTGCCGCCGCGGGGCCCCCTCTGCTGCCGTGGCAGCATGGACTGACCCGCGGGGGCCCCCTCGGTAAGCTCGGTCCCTCCCTCCGTGCCTCCGTGTCTCCCTCCATGCAGGCTGTTAGAGACGCGAAGGCAGACTGTCTCCTTCTGCCTTCCCGTCTCTGTTAAGCCCGCAGGGGCTGATGGGAATTTCCCATCAGCCCCTGCGGGCTTAACAGAGACGCGAAGGAGACAGTCTGCCTTCGCGTCTCTCACAGCCTGCACGGAGGGAGACACGGAGGCACGGAGGGAGGGACCGAGCTTACCGAGGGGGCCCCCGCGGGTCAGTCCATGCTGCCGCGGCAGCAGAGGGGGCCCCGCGGCAGCAGCCCGCAGGTTTTTTTTTTTAAATTAAATTTTACTTTAGGCCGGGGGAGGGGGAGGGGGTAGGACTGGTAATTGGGTGGCCTGGGACTGGGGCTGGAAATGGGTTGGGACTGGGACTGGAAATGGGCTGGGACTGGGACTGGAAATGGGTTTGGGGGGATTAAGGCTGGAGGTGGGCTGATGAGATTAGGACTGGTAATGGGCTGTGGGCTGTTGGGGGGGGGGGGTTAGAACTGGTAATGGGCTTTGGGGGGGTTAAGACTGGTAATGGGCTGTGGGCTGATGGGGGCTGTCTGGTAATGGGCTATGGGGGGGGGCTAGGACTGGAAATGGGCTGGGGGGGGTTAAGACTGGAGGTGGGCTGATGGGGTTAGGACTGGTAATGGGCTGTTGGGGGGGGTTTAGAACTGGTAATGGGTTTTGGGGGGTTTAGACTGGTAATGGGCTATGGGCTGATGGGGGCAGTCTGGTAAAGGGAAAAGGGGGGGCTAGTACTGGAAATGCGCTGGGGGGATAAGACTGGAGGTGGGCTGATGGGGTTAGGACTGATAATGGGCTGTTGGGGGGGTTTAGAACTGGTAATGGGCTTTGGGGGGGGTTAAGACTGGTAATGGGCTGTGGGCTGATGGGGGCTGTCTGGTAATGGGCTATGGGGGGGGTTAGGACTGGAAATGGGCTGGGGGGGGTTAAGACTGGAGGTGGGCTGATGGGGTTAGGACTGGTAATGGGCTGTGGGCTGATGGGCTGATGGGGGGGGTTAGGACTGGCAATGGGCTATGGGGGGCTGACTGGAAATGGGTTGATGGGGTTAGGACTGGAAGTGGGCTGATGGGGGGTTAGGACTGGTAATGGGTTATAGGGGGGGCTTAAACTGAAAATGGGGTGATGGGGGGTTAGGACTGGTATTGGGTTGGGGGGTTGCTAGGACTGGAAATGGGCTGATGGGTGGCTAGGACTGGAAATGGGCTGATGCAGGGACTAGAAGGGAATGGATGCTGGGTGAGGCTGGAACTAGAAGGGAGCTGATGTTGGGGGAGGATTAGAATGGGATGGGGCTGGAAGAGTAAAATGGAGAAGGGAAAAATATTTTGTGTGGGAGGGATAAAAAAATCTACAATTGGCCGGGTATTGGGAGAGTAAGTGGGGATTGAGGATGGAGGGGTAAAATTTGAGTGGATGAAATAGGAATGAGGAAAGAGCAAAAGGAGAAAGATTAGTATGTTAAAGCAGATGTAGAGAGAGAATGGAAAAAACTAGAAGAGAGAAGAAAGGACAAATGGACAGCAGACGATGGAGAGTTAGCAGAAGACATGAAGAAACCAGAAGAAAGTGGCTGGAGCAATTGCAGCTGAAAAAAATGCACAAAAGGTAGAAAAATATCTCTTTATTTTGAATTTATTAATTGGAATATGTCAGCTCTGGTAAATGTGCATCATTAACGTCTGCGCTTTGTTTAGTACAAGAGCAAATTAATGTATAGTTTTATTTCTACAGTGTTGTACATTCCAAGTTTGGCTTTTGGGATTCCCAGTTTAATTATTGTCTTCCTGTTTCTAAAATGTGATTACTTGTTTGGTGATGGTCTATGTTCTGCATGTGTAACTGAGCTGAGGTGTTCTGTTTATATAATTCCTATTTGACATTGCCACTTGTTCTCTTTCCCCAGTAGGTCATGTATTGTTGTTCTCTGAAATGTATTGGTTTAATATTTGCAGTGTTGCCTTTTGATTGGTAGAGTATGGTGCTTTGTGAGTCCTGGTAGTGCTGTTAGGATACGGCGGGTTTGCTATGGGTTCTAAATGGGCAGTGTTTGTAGTAGTTCCTAATGTGTCTGGCAGTTGGCACTGGATTATAGTAATGTAGAAATCTTTTAGTCTTTCTTTATCCATACACTCATTAAGAGGCACGTTTACTAAAAGTTAGTATATGGTAACATTATGCAAATATTTATGCAAATGAGGCCCCTTATGCAAATGAGGCCCACACCCCCCTTGGGCCGCCCCTGCTGGGGGCCCACAATTTTTGTTGGCATAGGGCCTCACTCAAGGTAAATCCGGCCCTGGAAAAGACAAAAGAATACCAAAAGGATATCTATATGTGTTTTATTAACTATTGCAAGACTTTTGACTTGTAAACCATGAAAAACTGTAGGCCACATTAAGAAGCATGGGTATACCAGAACACCTAATAGTTCTCTTGCATAACCTTTATATTGATCAAGAAGCAACAGTTCAAACAGAACAAGGAGAAACAGAATGGTTAAAAATCAGCAAAGGAGTATGACAAGACTCCATACTTTTCCCTTACCTATTTAATTTATTTGCAGAACAAATCATCAGAGAAGCAGGACTGTATGAAGACAACTGAGGTGTGTAGATTGATGGAAGACTCATCAGCAGGATTTGTTATGCTGATGATACCACAATACTGGCTGAAAGTGAAGATAATCTGAAACATTTGCTTCTCAAAATCAAGGAAAATAGTCTTAAATTGGGCCTGCACCTTAACATAAAGAAGACATAGATCCTAACAACTGGCAAAATCAATAAATTTATCACTGATGGAGAAAAAAATTGAAATAGTGGACAACTTTAATCTGCTTGGATCACTAATAAAGAAACAACAAGCAGTCAAGAAATCCGACGACACATTGTTCTTGGCAGGATGGCTATGAAAGACCTAGACAAGATTCTCAAGAGCAGAAATGTCTCTCTCCATACAAAGATTTGACTTGTCCAAGCCTTGGTATTTTCAATAACATCTTGTGGATGTGAAAGATTTACAGTGAAAAAGATAGGAAGAAAATCAATGCCTTTGAATTATGGTGCTGGCGAAGAATACCGTGTATACCATGGACTGCCCAAAGATTAAACTAGTCAGTACTAGAGGAGGTCAAACCAAAGTTTTGTTTAGAGCTCAGATGACAAGACTTCAACTTTTATACTTTGGGCACATCATGTGAAGAGACAGATCTTTAGAGAAAGACATCATGCTTGGCAAGGTTGAATGTCAGCACAAAAGCGGAAGGCCAGCAATGAGATGGATCGATACAATAACAGCAGCTATGGATGCCACTTTGTCAACAATGAGCCGCTTGACTGAAGACCGAATGCAGTTTAAGACAGCTATCCAGAGGGTCTCCATGAGTTGACAGTGACTCAACGGCACTTAACAACAACAACAAACACGGGCATAGAGGGAGGTGACCTGCACAGAGCTGCAGTTACATCCACTCTAGCAACCTTACTGTGCAGACTGGATGGACCATTCTTGTCTTTATCTGCCATCATATACCATGTTACTATGTTACAAACAGTACACTATAGGTTCCTCTTCAAATAGAAAAACAAAAGAAAACAGATATTTATTATATACACCTAACTCCTAATCCTCAGTTAAGGTAAAACAAATCACAATTTCACATTCCTTTGGAGCTTATTATAATTTCACATTGCTGTAATCTTAAAAGAATTGAGAAGTTTATGGATTGGTCCTGTCTTTGACACCACTAGTTTTCATAAGGAATTCTAACACCTTGCACTGTACAAGAAATATGTAACAAGACAAGTGTTTATTTATTATATTTACCAAAACAAATCACATACACATTTTCTGTGAAATATTTTTAGGACCAGACATTATCAAAACATGTGAAATTCTGTCCCACGCATTGCTGAAAATTTATATTCAAGAAAAGTTAAAATGTTTTAATTGCATTGATATATCATGTCTTAAACTATATCGTTGATGTTTACATTAGTTTCAGATTTTTCTGTGCATGCAGACCAATTCACAAAAGGTTGTTAATCTCAGCACAAGTATTAAGGCAGCACCAACCCTATCAGATGCAAACCATAGAAGTCAAGCAACTTTATCGATAAATCCAATAGGTCGCCCAATGGACAAATCATCAAGCCTCTGTAAAGAGTTCAAATATCCCTGTAAATAGTTAAAATGTTATATGCGTACACTGCTGTTATTGCTTATTTAATCCCATGCAATGAGGTGGTCCCTCCACTCTAGGCAGTCTGTATACAAGTAGTTTTGCAAAGGCAGAGTGGTACCAAAGAGTGGAAATCAAACTAGCTTAGAAGAATTCTTCATGGACAGGACATCCAGAGTCCTATGGAAAACAAAAGTATCAGCAAATAGTTCTTTGCAATGACTTCTTATGCAGGCACAGATTTAGACTTTTGGAGTCTATACAAGAGCAGGAAGCAAGGGCAGGGCAAAAGATCCTCCATTTGTAGCTCATACAGCCAAGAGGGCTCTCTGGAGACTGGAAAACAAGGGTAGGGGTGTTGTGGTGGAGTGTTATGGTGGTGCCTCTTTGAAGTGGTACCAGAGGCAGCCCTAAAATAAGTGGGACAAAGCTCCTTTTTGGTCTAGATACTTGCCGGATTCAACATTTGATGCAGCTGCCTCTGTTACCTATGCCTAAACCCAGGTCTGCTGTTATGGAATACGTGAGAAATGATGGAAAGGCAGATAAAGAAGAACAAACAGATTGACAAGTATTTACCAAGGAAGTACAAAGAGTACAATTTGCGAACCGACACAGAATTCCCCATGTAATAACAGACCCTACAAACTGATCCTATATTCACCTTTTCTGGTTAGAACTATGGATACCTCATACCGTTCCATCATTGCTGGCATCCTCAGTCTTACTTCAAGGACTTCACCCAATATTTTTGTTCTATCAGTCTTATCTTTTCATGTTTTGCAAGTGGTATTCCTTAAACAATTAACTGGCACAGCTGATAGTTTTTGTACTGTTGCTAATAAAATTGTACCTAGTGTTACATACCTGCCAGCCTTTCTATTGCTGGTGTCCTTTTTGTCACCTCTTCCATCATGAATCCTATCCCTGCGATGAGGGCTGTTTCTGGGTATGTCAGTGGTGAAGGTAGAAGTGGTAGAGAGTATTTGTAGAGCTTGTAATGCTTGTGAACATCCCTAATTTGCTGCCTATACTGGCTAATGCTTGATAGACTTCAGAGAAACCTTGAATTGCTGTTTTAATGAATGTGTGCACATAATAGGTGTGTTCATTTGATTTTGTCTGAATGGAAAAATTGACAAAAATCACAGTATTTGTGTTATTCCAGTGTCAACTAACCGCAGACACATGTTCAGAAATTTTTCATGAATCATTTGCAAATTTTATTGTTGTTGTGCATGTGCCCCAATACACTAGAGCCAATCTGGGAGGGGAAAGGGGAGTAGTTGAGGAGCAGTCACCAATAGCCATCATGAGGCACTTCAGCCAATCCTGCTTCAAATGCTTGACAGGCAACCAAACTAACTATCCCTGTGTCGGACATCTGCAAATGCTATGGCTTATGATGTCACAGCAAGGCTGAAAAATAGAGCAAACACAAAAGGCAGAGAAGCATTTTGAGTCTGATTTTAAGAGGTGGGAAGGGCTGCAGATGTGGGCTTCAGGATTCTAAGGAAGAGAGAGAGGCTTGACTGGGACAGGACTACAAAGAAGAAAATAAAACATATCAGTCTCACTAGTGGCTACTGTCATAAGGCTGGGTCCAGGAGAAAGGATGACTTTAAAACACAAGCAACTTCAAATATGTTTTGTGCCTGGAGTCTCTTTACTTTGCTTTATCAAAGCATAAAAAGAAGGGTTTCAAGCTCTATTTTTCCCGTGCAGAGCCTGCCATACTTGATGCTCGAAAGAGAGTGCCTTTGCACATTGATATAGTACAGTCAATGGCAAAAGTTACTGTATCAATATCTATGTATTGCATTGCAGTCATAAGATACAGTACAACAATATTTCTTGCAACAATCTTTTTCACATATTGTCTGTGATAGCAGTTGTGAGATTGGGAGGAGACTGAGCACCTTCCATTGTTCATAAAATAGTGACTAATAAATAAAAGTTTAAAAATAAGAAAATGTGACAAATGTGCAGTCCCTGGAAATCCAGTCCCATTGGAGCATTATAGCTGCATAGGCAGTGGGCAAATATATCCCCCATCCCGCCCATCACTTCAAGAGTTTCAGCAAAGTCACCCAGTTTTCACAGGCACTGCACTGTAGAGCTGATGGGCATGGGAACCTGGCCATGATATCTGAGGCAGGACAGCTGTGAAATTGGGAGTAGATAGGGCACCACATTGTCTTCTATATTCCATTTCATTGTTTATAGAATAGTAACAGTTAAACAAAAATTAAAAAAATTAAAAGCTGCAATACAGGTGCAGTTCCATTAGAGCATTATAGTTGCATATAGGCAGTGGAAAAATATATTCACCATCCCCAGTCCTTTTAAGAGTGTCAGCAGAGGCACCCAGGCCCACCAAGCACTGCAGGATAGAGTCAAAGTATATCATAATTCTTGTGAAGGATGCATTTGGAAAATTAAATGATCATAGAAAGAAAGAAGTCTGAGAAGATGAGAGCAGTACTGCCATGATTATGGTTATGGACTCTTGTAGTCCACTGCCCAAGCTAAAGAGAGATGTCTTTATAAGGCGAGTAGAAACATTATGGTTTCTGGTGAAAAGTAGATGTCTGGTGTCATCTCTAGAGATGGACAAAGGGAGATTGACATGGTCCATTGCAGGGAGACATCAGAGAAGCAGCAGGTGAAGACAACTGAGCCTCGCAGCAGGTGCATTTTATTCCCTGCTAAAAGGTGTGTAGAGATGGTTTTGGCAGATACAGAATCGGAGAAATCTGCGGGATTATAGATATTGAAATCATACTGGCTGAAGAGTCTGTTGAAGAGGTTGTTGTTGGCATGCCAACTGGTAAGGAGGTAGAAAGTGATCCTGATAGTCCCAAGGCTGAGAGCACTGCACAGATAGAGTGGAAAGTAAAAAGTGGAAAGGATGCCGCTGGCCTTTTTTCCTCTGCTCTGCCCCCAGCCATGGGTCCAGGGAAGCAAACCCTGCTTCCCCCCCCCCCCCAGAAAGTACAGGGGAAGTCTTGTAAAACCTCACACATAATGTTTGATGAACTACAATATGCAGAATGTGATTACTGTAGACAGCATATAGAGGGAAGCTGATGGGCTGTATCATTTGGAAGAACCTCACCCTTTCCAGGTCAGTAAAAAGGAGGGTGCTGATCCTAGGCTGAGGATTCTTTCTAGGAGTAGAAATAGCAGTGATGAAAAAGGTACAGGAAAAATGAATTCCCTTTCTGAAGTGGAAACCCTATCCTCTTCATCCAGACAGACAATATGGCAGCAGGCCAGACATACATCAAAATAAGCCACCATGGAAGACATGGGGTGATATTCATTAGCACTATCATGGAGCAGGCAGTGGGCAGCATCTAGGGTGGTCACCTAGTATATTGTGGAAATGACAGCCCTGGAAAGCCATCCCCTTGAAGATGGCTGAGAAGGTGGAGTTTAAGAAGCTGCTGCTGCATTTCTTAGCTCTGGCTTATGGAGTGCCATGCAAGACAAAATTTAGCAGGCAGATGATCCCCAGTCTGTATAATAAGTTATGTCAGCAGCTACAGGCAGCAAAGGAAAAAGCAAAGAGTGGTATTTGCATGCATTTCACTATTGACATCTGAAAAAGTCAGAAAGCTATATACATCTTCCTCTCCCTGATGGCACATTGATGGCAGCTGGCTGAGGCTGGAACAAGATGTGGGACTAATATGGGACAAACACCAGGAAAGTACTGATGGCATGGGCTAAATAGCCAGCTACAGCCATAGATGGATCCATATTTTAGCAGACATACGACAATCCTACATGGCTGGCACATAGGGCACAAATAGAGCATCATGCATCCAGGTTTCTTTGTAACAGATGGTAGGATGAACATGGTCAAGCTGTAAAGGGGGGAGGGGGATTTCATGGAATCAGATGCTTTGCACACTTGCTGCACCTGGTTATCAGACACTCCGTAGGCTTGGGCAGCAAGGCAAGCGGTAGCCCTGTCCTGAGGGAACTAATGAAGAAGTGCTGAAAAATATCTGAGTATTTTCACCAGAATGTGAAGGATGGACTTGAGCTGCATGAGAAGCAGGAAGCAAAATGGCTCAAGCAGGATGTTAGCACCAGGTGTAATTCCACTTATGATATGCTGGAGAGGTTAGAAGAACAACAGACAGCCCTGCATAAGGTGACATTGGAGACCGAGATCAGCATTGACAGGCCCCTGGGTCACCAGGAGTGGGCAAATGTCACACAGGTGATAGAAGTACTAAAGACATTTAAGGATGCTATGGGGGAATTGAGTTCCACAAGGGCTATCCTGAGCCTTGTCATTCCGGCAGTGAATATTTTACAGGCCAAGTTAGAAAGTTTTCAGCAAATGCAGGGATTTACAGCAGAGATTTTGGTAATGTTGGATTTCTTGCTTGCTCAAGTGAAGAAGGATGCTTATATGCTATCTGGTCTCTCTGACCCATGGATGAAAAGAATTTTCGCTCTGCTTTGCAGCTCACTGACTTACTGGAAGGAAAAGCTGGAGATGGAGGTGGAAGAAATCGAGCACCAGAGGGAAGGGGCAGTGATGGTGGTGGTGGTGATGATGCAGCAGGGGAAATATCAGGCATGCCAGCAAGCAATATTGTTTTCATGAGTACCACTCTGGTCACCTACTCCCCCCCCCCCTCAGCTTTACATGCTCGTGGACAATGAGCCTCAGCCAGGGGCAATCTCTAGTGACAGAACCCTAGCTACAATGCTAAGCTACAAAGATCAGCCTGTCACAAGTCAGAATCCTGCATGGATTTCAGTGACATGCTACCTTGCAGAGCTCATCAGGCCATACACACATACCTATTGACATACTGCATACACAAGCGGTCAGTTTGGCTAGATCTGGCCAAGGTTATGCAACATTTCCTGTCCTGCCCTCCAAGCTCTCTTGCTTGGTTTCCCTTCATTGTCATTTGACAATGAGGAGGAGGAAGGAGTACAGAGCTGTACTGAGGGGCAGTTGCCCACTCTTTGCCAGCAGTGTTTCTACTAGCTGTATTTTTGACAGTTGGCAGTGCAGTCTCTCTGGGATAGTGCCCATTTCCAGTGGCTAACCTTTAGCCCTCTACCATGCCAAAACAATAACAAAAAGCAAGCTATTAGATTCTGTTTACTGTTTAGAGTTGAACACAACATGGTATGTGCCCTGCTGCTGCTGCTGCTGCGATTGAACCTCATCAATCCCATAGCCTTGGATTCATCTGGCCAGGTGTGATCACTTACTCCCAGACAGGGATAAGAAGAATAAATCCCTGGGACTCAGTCACCTCTGGCAAAGCCTGCCAGAGAAGAACGCCACAGCCTGAAACAAGATATTCGTTCACCCCAAACCTTTTAATACTGAACATCTGGATGAAGTCTTTCCACAGTGCAGCCATTTGTTGTTTTTGGTAAATGCCTTTACAGGGACCATTCTGATACTCTCTAGGCTTCTCTCCTCTTTGGATCAGGGGTAGAGAATCTCCTCAGAGTAGCAGCCATCGTCCATCTTTATCTGCCTTTATTTCTTTATTGGATGTGTGGGGACAGAAGCTCAGTGCAGATAAGAACATAAGAACATAAGATATGCCCTACTGGGTCAGACCAAGGTCCATCAAGCCCAGTACCCTGTTTCCAACAGTGGCCAATCTAGGTCATAAGTACTGCAACATACCCCCTACCTGGGCCCAAGGGCTTACAGGCCGGAGTGGCCTTTGGTATGTCCTTTATGGAATAAAGCTTTGTTAGATGTCCCCAGGAATTCTGGGACCTGTAGTTTGCTTGTCTCCCTTAAGGACTGAGCTGTAGTTATGACTCGAGTAGGTAAGGCTGCAAGAATATTTATTTGTGGAGATTTTCTCCAGCGCATCAAAGTTCAGTACAACAAAACGCAAAAAGGATGCAACTCCAACATAAAGGTTGTAACATAAACACAGGAAATGCAACAGAAACTAATTCAGCAGTATTTGGCTGTTTCACAGTTCCTTTGCCTTTCACTAGGCACTGCCTCTTGTGGTCACTTAAAGAAAATAAAGGAACTGAAACAGTTGCTTTTCTGTACAGCACGGCTTCCTACTTTCAGCAGGTGATTAAGCTTATTGAACAACTTGCAAAGCTTTTCAAGGTGGCAGCAGGTATGGCAAATTTACTCTGTATTCCTTCATACAGTTTTCAATGCTCTGTAACAGTGCTCTTTTCTATAAGTTGAACAAGTTGAACAGTCCGTAGCATAAGGTTCATACTCATCCACCTGCATACATTCTTCAGAGCCAGAATTAAAGGTATCTTTGTCAGGTTTGTTATCTTTCCCTGACCTCCCTTCCAGGAACTCCCGGAATTGGCTTAAAAGCAATTCAGCTTGTTTATGCACATTTTCCTTAGGATAAACCTCTTCCTTTTCTGATAAAAGCCTGTTTAAGGTTCCTGCCCCAGAGGGTTCAGCTGTCCTGCTTTTATCAGAGGAATAGCTTCCAGCAAGAGTAAATCCCTTCCCCCACTTGCTATCAGCTAACTGTGCTCGGTTAGTCTTTTGAACGTTAGCATAGGTAAAAGGCTTCTCAATCAAAGAGTTAAAATTTGAAATATCAGCTTTACCTTTGCCAGGGACTTTTAGACAAGCGCTGGTACCTTTTCTCCTGCTATCTCCCAGGGTCTGGAACTCAGCTTTCCTGTAGCTATTTCCACTGGCCTTTTGGTACTTGCTCAGCTGATAGATTTCCTCTTGGCTTTCTCGGTTGCAGTTATAGCCTTGGCTGCTATAGGTCCAACTACCGTTTCTCCACGTATTTGCTCTGCTAGCTTTCTTGTTCCCAGGCTCTACCTTGCAGTAACATTTCTTCCAGGGACATTCACTGCTCCCAGGTTCTGCCCTGCTCCAAGGTTCTAGCTTGATTATCCTTCTGGCAGTTCCTCCTGAACTCCTTCCTGGACTTTTTCCCGTCTCCTCTCTTCCTTCTCTCCCCTCTCTTCCTTCTCTCCTCTCTCTCTGCATTGCTTGAGGATTTAAAAAGGGTTCACTTCCCTGCACTCCCTGACCTTCTCCTGGGCGTGACCAATCAGTGAACCCACCTGTCTCCTCCTCTGAGCTGAGGTGTGGCCTGAGCTCAGCAGAGAGCTGTGTTTTTTTCAACTCTGGCTTGAAAATCCTGTCTGTCAGTGCAGTGCTATTTACTCCCTCAGGATTTTCCCCTATTTCCATCTCTTCTTGAGGGCATTCCTCACTACAGTACCTAGTAGTTTCCCCAAAAGACACAGGTTCTACAATGCTTGTATTGGGTCAAGCAGTGATATTCCGGGTCCCTTTTAATAATCCTTTCCTCCAGGAACTTGTCCAAACCTTTTTTAAACCTAGTTACACTAACAGCTTTTACTACATCCTCCGGTAACAAATTCCAGAATTTGATTACATGTTGAGTAAAAAAATATTTTTTCTTATTAGTCTTAAATAGGTTACCCTGTAGCTTCATTGCATGTCCCCTAGTTTTTCTATATTCTCACGACGCAAACAATCGATCTACATTTACCCGAACAGTTGTGCCCAGCAAAGGATCTCCATGTTGAGACCAAAGACCTCAGTGCCAGGGCTCTAACTTGCAGTCACACAACTTATATGAATTCAGCACTCTCCTGTGGGGTTGGTTCTTGCCACCTCTTCTGCTGTTACATTGTCTCTCCTCTGCTGTTTTAGGGCCTTCCATCCAATCTAGGTGTATGCTTGTCCTGCAGGCATATTTTAGGGCCTTGCAGCTGATCTGGGTGTTGTGCTAGTCTCCTTACCAATTTACTCTTTTCAAAGCACTTTGGTGTGACTTCCACTATTTTGAGGTGATCATTCTGTGTTTTGTACCACTCAGCTCTTCAGGTAGTAGTTTCTGGTAATCATCCTGCCACTATGCTTACTCTTTGCCACTCTTTTTGTGCCCCTGGAGAGTCTGTGATGTTCTTGATATTTTGTAGTGCTGTCAGAGATTTCTACTATCATATTTGAAGCAGGTTGGATTGAAAATAGTTGGCAACCTAACTGTTGCATTGCAAAACAGCTTCCCCCATAGACTTTAATGGGGACGAATAGAATGAGCAAAGGAATGCTTAAGTTTCGAAAGACTAACCAAACATGTATATTCTGACAAATCAAAATGAGCCCATAAGTCATTGACACACACTTTCACCATATCTAATAAAGACTTTATAGCTATCCCAAACCATGTCATGAAAACCTCCCCTCACTGGTTAGGTTGAAAGAACTCAGTAGGCCTGATGGTCAACTGCGGCGGCTAAAGTAAGTACAGCGCCTAGCTGTTGCCACTGGAGAGTTAACCCAGATATTCAATGCTGGGACCATATCTGACCATCGGCATTGAATATTTAGGTCTGCCGCACAGCACTGCATGGCGCAGAAACTAACTGGAAACACAAAAAGGAGCAGACGCTACTGCAGACTGTCCTGGAAAACACAAAGAGCAGGAGACGTAGAGTGGATTGGCAACTTGTTTATTAAAAAGGGACCCCAACGCATTTCGGCAACGCCTTCCTCAGGGGGGATAACGCTTAAATAACAAACATATGAAATAAATGAATCAAAATAAAGACAATAAAAAAGCAATTAAAAACAATAAAAACAATTAAAAACAGATGGCATATTGGGAAAAAGCTGTAGGCTTGTACAAAACTATAATTGCTATGTATAACAATGTAAATTATATAAATAAGTAGATAAATACATCAATAAGAATAAAAATAAAGGTAAAAAACGCAGGGCTGAGAAACCACAAATAAAACAATGAGACTTAAAATGCAAACCTATACATCATACTCAATAAAAAAGAGCCACTGTTAGGTTAAATCTAATAATGTGCAACACAAGAGAGAACAAATTGTGAGGACTGTACACAACGTTATACAAGAAGAGGTAACTGATTATAGAAACATAAATAAATAAATAATTAAAATATGAAGGTGATAAATAATTGAAAACTAAACAGTAAAAATACAAATCAATAAGACTAACAGCCTAAATTAATACAGAAGTAAAACACTAAGGCAGAAGGGCTATCAAAAACACTTAAAAACAATAAAAAAGCAAAACTAGAACTGGACCTAATATCGGACAATTAATATAATTACAACATACTGTTATGAGGAATGGGTAGTGCATGGAACCACTGTGACAAATAGAATGCTCCAAAAGTGAAATGTGAAACAACGCTTAAAAATACTGTGCTCAATACACATAAGTAAATAGCAATGCAGGTAGCTGGTAAGTCCTAAGAAACAGCAAGAATGTATGATGGTAAAATGGCAAGTCATAAGGTATACAGTGTAACATAAACCTAGGGCACTCACCTAGTACGAGCGTGTGAGTCGTATGTGCTTTTGCGATAATGCTATGGAAGAACAATTAGGATAAAGCACTAGAACAGAGGTATTTTAAGTCTCATTGTTTTATTTGTGGTTTCTCAGCCCTGCGTTTTTTACCTTTATTTTTATTCTTATTGATATATTTATCTACTTATTTATATAATTTACGTTGTTATACATAGTAATTATAGTTTTGTACAAGCCTACAGCTTTTTCCCAATATGCCATCTGTTTTTAATTGTTTTTATTGTTTTTAATTGCTTTTTTATTGTCTTTATTTTGATTCATTTATTTCATATGTTTGTTATTTAAGCGTTATCCCCCCTGAGGAAGGCGTTGCCGAAAAGCGCTGGGGTTCTTCAATAAACAAGTTGCCAATCCACTCTACGTCTCCTGCAGAAGCTAACTAGGCAGCAGCGATATTGAACCACTGCCCAGTTAGCTTAAGCGGCGAAAGGTAGGCCAACTTTTGCTATGCCTAATTTTCACCACTTGATGGATATGCAGACAGCTACAGGAATGCCCCCAGAATGCCTTGATGCTATATACCCCGGGCCGGAGGGCCAGGGGTTCAAATCTCACTAGAGGACAGCAACCTTGGGCCAGAGGGTCATGGGTTTCTAGTCCCATAGGTGCTCCTTATGGCCTTGGGCAAGCCACTGAACCCTCCGTTGCCTCAGGTACAAAAACATAGATTGTGAGCCCTTCAGGGACAAGGAAAATATAAATATATATACAGTATCTGAATGTACACTGCTTTGACAGGTAGAAAAGCGGTCTATAAGCCTAGCTAAATAAATAAATGTAGCATTGGGGCATATAGCAGCAGTATCTGGGAATATTCAGCTGCACTAACTGTGTTAGGGCTGCTGCCTATCCCGCTCAGAGGCAGTTACATGGTTTATGGGTCTGTAAATCATGCAACTGCTTTAGAATATCAGGCCCATCAATTCTTTGAATCATGAGGTCAATAAAAGTCATTTTCCCTGCAGAGCAGAATTATACCTCCAAGAGGATGCAGAGACCTGTATTTCTAAAGAATGGCAGATACATATATTGTCTGAAAAACGAATACATTGAATATTAGCACTAACAATTTAAGATATTAATTTCAAAATAAAAAATACATGAATGCATGAATAGGACTCATTGGGCACTGGAAGAAAAGTAAAATAAGGTTTGAAAGGATGTAAAACTTACCATGAGTCCACCAAGCCTCTATTATATTAATAAGATTATGCAGTACTCTTATGAGTCTGTAAGGTCACTAGTGAACAAAGGATTTTCTGTCTAAAATAGAAACATAAACATAGAAACATGATGACAGAAAAAAAAAACACATGGCCTATCTAGTCTGTCCTTCCATATCAACCACTACAACAGTCTCCTTTTTTTTTTTTTCCTTTAGAGATCCTCTGTGTTTGTCCCATGCTTCTTTGAATTCAGATACTGTCCTCATCTCTACCACCTCCACTGGGAGACTATTCCACGGATCCACCACTCTTTCCATAAATAAATATTTCCACATATCACTCCTGAATCTGTCCACTTTCACCCCCATCCCATGTCCCCTTGTAGTAGAGATTGCTTTCAATTGAAAGAGGCTCTCTCTCTGTGTATTTATGCCACAGAGATATTTAAACATTTCAATCATATCACCTCTATCCCGCCTTTCCTCTAAGGTGTTCATATTAAGATCCTTAAGTCTGTCCTCATATGCTTTATAATTAAGACCACTAACCATTTTAGTAGCCACTCTCTGTACTGACTCCAGCCTGTTTATATCCTTTTGAAGATGTGGTCTCCAGAATTGCACACAATACTCCAAATGAGGTCGTACCAAAGACTTATACAGAGGCACTACCACCTCTTTTCTTCTGCTGGCCATTCCTCTCCCTCTGCACCCAAGCATCCTTCTAGCTTTTGACAGGTAGCTGTTTAGCTACTTTAAGATCATCAGACACAATCACACCTAGGTCCTGCTCTTCATTAGTGGACAAAAGTACTTCACCCCCTATATTATATCGCTCCCTTGGATTGCTGCAGCCAAATGCATGACCTTGCATTTTTTAACATTAAATCTCAGCTGCCAAATTCTAGACCATTCTTCAAGCTTAGCTAGATCCCTCCTCATGTCATCTACACTTGCCTAGGTGTCTACTCTATTGCAGATTTTTTTTATCATCTGCGAAGAGGCAAACTTTATCCAATAGCCCTTCCGCTATATCACTAACAAAGATGTTAAAATAATCGGACCAAGGACAGATCCCTGGGCCCACCACTGGTAACCTCCTTCTCCTCCAAGTGAGCTCCATTTACCTGTATCCTTTGTTGCCTCCCACTCAACTAGTTTCAAACCCAAGCTGTAACTTTAGGGTCCATCCCTAGGGTGCTCAGTTTGTTTATAAATACACCACATCTAGGGCTCAGTCCAACTCCCTGGTCACACAAAGAAATCAATCAGATTTGTCTGACAAGACCTGCCTCTGGTGAATCTATGCTGCTTTGGATCTTGTAATCCTCTGGACTCCAGAAACCTCAATATTTTCTCTTTCAGCAGCGCTTCCAATAACTTACTCACCACCGAAGTTAAACTAACCGGCTGTAGTTTTCAACCACATCCTTACTTCCGCTTTTGTGTAAAGGCACCACATGTGCCTCTCCCCAGTCCTATGGCACCACTCCCAACTCCAACAAGGCATTGAAAAGGTCAGTCAGTGGAGCTGCTAGAACGTTCCCAAGTTCCCTCAGTATTCTAGGGTGTATCCCATCCAGTCCCATCACTTTGTCTACTTTAAGTTGAGCTAGCTTCCAAAAAGCCAAGGTACAAAAGCAGGTTAAAATCACCTCCCATGACTACTTGGAAGTTTCTTGCCAGTGTGGCCTGTTGAAAACAATTGGAAAAATTACAGCATATCAATATTGGGTCCATAAGTATTAATCAACATTACTTTAATCTGTCCCAGTTCAACCAGGGTTACTATCAACTACCCTGCAGAATGACACCAGACCTAGCCCAACTTTCAGGCAAAACTAGATGGTCACTTAGGGAAGCGGTTTCTGAAGGTTGGCATAGATCAGCAGCAGCAGTCAAAACAAAACAAGAGCAGCCTCACAAACTCAAAGAGCCATCAGCCCAGTCTTTTATTGCAGGGAGGGCAGGCACACACATACATACAAAGCAACGTTTAATATTTCAAGGTATGATGTCCATGTATGCATTTTTGCATGAATGTTGGGGGAAGGGTGGTGCTTGGGTGATCATGATTGTTGAGTTCAATTATCAAAATATGGGTGGGGGGATAAGGATGAAGGTTCACCTAGGGCTCCCAATAAACTTGCACCAGCCCCGATCAGTACAAGAGGAGATTTATAGTTAATAGTCTTGCTAAACAAGACAGCCACTCAGGTTTTCTTTCTAGTAGCAGATGAAAAGACATATTCATGAACCCTCTTCTTTTGATGCTTGAGGGACTTGCCATGAGATAATGCTTATCCAGCAAAAAACACTATTTCAAGTGAAAGCTTCTTCAAATATATATTGGCCTTCTTTCTTTTAAGAACCATAGAAGCATACAGAATGATGGCAGATAAAGACCATATGGCTTATCTAGCTTCCTATCCATACTAATTATTAAGCTCTATAATCTCTTTCCTTTTTCCCCAGTGTTTGCCCCATGCTTTCTTGTATTCAGATATAGTTCTCCTCTCTACCATTTCCACAGGGAGGCTATTCCTTGCATCCACGACTCTTTCAATAAAGAAATATTTCCTCACATTATTCTGAATCTATCCCCTTTCACATTCATCCTATGCTTCCTTGTTCCAGAGCTTTTATTCATTGAGAAAAGTTTTCTTCCTATGCATCTATGTCACAGAGGTATTTAAATGTTTCTATCATGTCTTCCATCTCCATCCTTTCTTCCAAAGTATACATATTCAAATCTATAAGTCTGTGCCATATGCTTTATGATGAAGCCCACTGAGCATTTTAGTAACTACCTTCTGCACCATCTCCATCTTGTTTATACCGTTTTCAAGATGAGTTTCCAAAATTGCACACACTACGCCTTTCTGCTAGTTATTCCTCTCCTAATGCATCTGGCTTTCCTTTTCTACCAGTTTGGCCACCTTAAGATCAATAGGAACAATCACCCATATATCCCGCTCTACTTTTGTGGACAGAAATGAAGCTTATAAGGAAAAAACACCCTTCCTACAGTTAAATACAGTGGAGGTTTCATAATGTTGTGGGGCTGTTTTGCTGCCTCAGGAACTGGAGGCCTGGAACATATTAACCCTGGAATTATGGAGATTTTTTGCACACACTGAATACCGTTGGGGTCATAAATGACCCCACGACGAATTTTAATTGTTAACCATGAAAAATGTAAACTAAACAGACAAAATATTATTCCGAATTAATTATTTATTATATGAAGGTTAAATGTTTTGAAATTTAATGCTTTATCATAAAATTACATGAAGAAGAGTTGCCATGAAAGCTATTTTTGCATGCACTTGATGAACACAGTAAAGTACTACAGTCATTTGCATGAGACACAGACAATTTCTGAATGTTCTTTGCAAACATTGCGCTTGCAGGAGGTGCAAACTATGTTGCTTTTCTTGTCTTTTTCTCTGGAACAGCAGTGACACCTTGCCCTTATCTTTGGGATCTCAACATTGCAAACAGCATCAGTGGCTTCTTCAATGTTGGAAGAAGTCTCTCTGCAATTACTCTGAAGCAGCTGCTTTCCTAATTCCAAGAGGAATAGACGACGCCTGTGCTTTGACTTGGACTGCCATTCTGGATTTAGTGACATCCAGACAATGAAGGCGTTCAAAGCACTGATGTCCAACATGTTGTAGAAGATTGTCACTGGCCAGCGTCTTGTCATTCGTTTTGTGGTATACGTGCGCAACATTTGATCTGCCGTATCTACTCCACCTTTACTAGAATTATAGTCCAAGATCATGCATGGTTTTTTGTCTGGACGTGTGTTATCTACTTTTTCTTGATCATGCAAACTGCTCAGAAGAACAACCACTTTTCCTTTCTTCGGGCTATAGGAAACCAGAGTGGCGTCATCGCGAAAGGCAAACAGTGAAGTGAATACCTCTCGGCCATTTGCTGTTGCAAATTCTGGAGGTAATTCTTTTCTTTTCTTTCAAATTGTCCCCAAAAGTGTCATTTGTTTTTCAAGCAATTTCCGTGACAGGGATAAACTGCAGAAGAAATTGTCAACACTAACATTTCTGCCAGATCGCGTCAATCCTTCAGTGAGTTGCAGCACAACCCTTTCACCCTGATTCTGTTCCCTGTTTTGTCTGAGTTCCCTTCCTGTATATACTTGAAGACACAGAACATATGACGTTGCACTGTCACACAACATCCATAGCTTAATGCCATATTTCCCAGGTTTGCTGGGAATATATTGTCTGAACAGAACACGGCCACGAAATGTAAGCAGTTGTTCATCCACGGTAACATTTTCAGCAGGAACAAAGGCGTCACTTAGAGTTGCTTCGCAGGTATCAAAAACATGTCTGATTGGAACAAGCTTATCCACGCCTCGTTGTTCATGTCTGTTGATTGCATCATCAAATCTGAGAGCACAAAAAATTTGCTGAAAATGGTTACGGGCCATATTTTTGCCGAAAACAGAACGACCATCTTCAAGGTTCCACAACTGAACTATGGATTAATTTTGTGACTTGTACATGCCTGAGAGGATCAGAAGTCCAAGAAAATGTTGAAATTATCCATCTGTCAAATCTTTTCAGGTGTCGTCATAAATGTGTCTTCCTTGTTTGCTCATCCACATCATGATTTCATTCAATAAGTTCTTCCTCATGAACAAGTGGAATGCTGCGAGAGGGCCATCAACATTTCGTACAGCATACCTTGTAGTACCTTGTTGTACGGGCATGACATTATCTCTGGTGTATCTTCCAGCAGCTTGCTTTATAGGTTTCCTGTTCCATGATGTGGCATCCTTAGATACATAGGCTTCAATAGCACCATTTGTGCTTATAGTTGATGACCTCTTAGCTCCTCTATGACCACAACTAAGATTCTTCACAGATGATACTGACACTGAGGACTCCTGCCTTCTTCCCCGTCCAGCACAGCCTCGACCTTTGCCTTGACCTGTAACTTGACTCTTTGCTGCAGGCGATGTTACCGGCTCAACATCAGTCTCACATTCACTTGGCGACCAACTGCTGTCGCCATCTGAATCATGACTGTCATCATCAGATTTATCGCCTGAACTTGGCTGATATGCTTCTTCGCTTGCTGAATATGCTGTATCATCAGACGACTCAAAGCCGTCACTGTCAGTATCTCATTGCAATATTTCTCTTACTTGGGCAGCTGAATACTTTTGTTTTGACATCATAAACAATAACCTAAAATAAATAAACAAAGATAAAGTTGAATAAAACGCAAAGCAGTTTTACTATAGGTGTACAATAATTGTGATGAACGAGCTGAAAGCCTTTAGATTTCATCGGAAATAATGAGAGAACGTATGATATCAATTACAGAAAATGTGTAATTTTCATAAAATAAGAGTACAAAAAATAAATGATACATAATTAATGATAAATACCTTTGTTAGGGAGTGGAGGAGTAGCCTAGTGGTTATAACACTGGCTTGAAAACCAAGTGATCAAGGTTCAATTCCCACTAGCACTCCTTGTGGCCTTGGGCAAGTCACTTAACCCTCCATTGCTTTGGAAGAAAGGCCTGGCAATCTCCTTCCAGTCACACTGCCAAGAAAACCCAGGAGATTCTGGGTTGCTAGGAGTCAGGACTGACTCAAAGGCACACATTGCTTTTTGCACCTTTGTCAGATCAAAAAATTCACAAAACTGCAAATTGTATCATGATCCAAACCGGACGTAAGCAACTGGGGTCAAAAATGACCCCACTGGTACTCTGTGCTGCAATTCATCACTAGTGTCTCATGGTGCAATATAAAGAGAATATTGACAAGTGAAAAGTCATAAAAAGATTGCATTCTTGAACAACTAGTTTCCGAGATATGTGTTGTGAAACTTGCAATGGGGTCACTTGACCACATCGATACTTCCAGGGTTTAAGTAATTATGAAGTCAGAAGACTACCAAGGTATTTTAGAGTGAAATGTGCTACCTAGTGTCATAAAGCTAGGTCTGGGTTGAAGGTCATGAGTCCTTAGCAGAACAATGACTGAAAACATATATCCAAAAGTACAAAAAAATGGTTAAAAAGGAAAAAAAAATGACTGTTTTAAAATGGACAGCAATGAGTCCTGATCTCAATCCAATCAAGAAGCTTTGGAAAGAGCTGAAATCTGTTATTGGCAAAATAAATCCTAGAATCATTAATAAACTGGAGCAAATCACAGTTGAAGAGTGGGAGAAACTACCAGCAGACAGATGTATGAAACTTATAGATGGCTACAAGAAATGTTTGGAGGCTGTCATCACTGCCAAGAGTTGTGCAACCCAATATTAGTGAAGGGTGCCATTAATCCTGTTTGGGTCATATTCTATGAACAATGGAATGTAATAGATACAGTAAGCTGCCCTGTGTCTTCTCACCTTCACAGCTGTGTTGCCTCAGATACTGTGGACATGATCCCATGCCCTGCTTCAGCTAGGCTCTGCACTAGTCAGTTAGATTGTGTCCCAGGTGACAGTTTTGAAGGAATCAAGGGGTGGAGAAATGTGTTTGCTAAGCTATGAATCTAATTCTCCAATGGGACTGGATTTCCACTTCTTTTTGTGTGCCCCTTCACCTTCAAAGCTGCTGTCACACACTATAAGGGCCATTTTAGAAGCCCTATTCATGCTTTGGATATCAGAAAATGGCATACAGATGTCCAAAAGACAGCATCTGTCTCCAGGGCCATTTTAGAAGCAGGTGTTTGGGACATTTGAATCTGAAAGTGGTAGTGTGGAGGAGGCATGGCCAAGATAGTCCAAGGAACCTGGAGGCATGGTTATGGTATTCCCAGAGAGTTACCCTACAGTATCACATCTAACTTTAGACTTGCTCTGAACACACATAGCAATGAACAAGCATCTAAAAAGTGCTAGTTTCAAATGAATATCATCTGAGTGTAGAAAAAAAAACCCACTCCATCTAACCTACTACTCTATTGTGATATCCTAAATACCTAGATTCTGAAATACGGCTCTGGGGATGTCTAAGTAGATGTCCTGCAGATGTTCCTATCGGGCTCTCCAAGTTTGTGAAATCACATCTGCACCTGGATGTGCCTGCAATTTTTTTTGACTTTCTAGCTTAGACATCCCAGATTACACTAAGATGCATCTTCTAAAATTCTCCTCAATATGTTTATGTTTATTAAAGCTTTCTATACCACCCACCACAAAGAGCATCAGAGCAATTTACAGAAGTTAGATTACAAAGGAACTACAAATCATAATAAAAAAGTAAGACTAGTCGTTGGTGAGGCCTCACTTGGAATATTGTGTTTGGTTTTGGAAATCATATCTCACAAAGGATATAAAAAGACTGGAAACGGTTCAGAGGAAGGTGAGCAAAATGATTTGAAGTCTGCACCAGAAGATATATGAAAAGAAACTCCAAGACCTAAAATGATATACTCTAGGGAAAAGAAAGGATGGGGGAGATACAATAAAGACCTTTAAATACTTAAGGAGTATTAATGAACAAACCTTTTTCAAAGAAGGGGAAACTGTAATACTAGAGCACATAACATGAAGCTGCAAGGGATAAACTGAAAGGCAATGTCAGGAAATACTTTTTCACTAAAAGGGTGGTGAATGCTTGGAATGCCCTCTCGATGGAAGTGGTAGGGCAAATATAATGACAAGTGGTAGGGCAAATATAGGATCCCTTTATAGAACAGGATAAAATCGAAATAAACGTAACTGTCTCTGATATCTCAACAAGTAGAGGTGACCTGCATAGAGCGGTGGATACTACTACTACTACTACTGAGCATTTGTAAAGCGCAACCAGCTGTACACAGCGCTGTATAGACATGTAAGAGACAGTCCCTGCCCATCAGAGCTTACAATCTAGTCAAGACAAAACACAGAAGGTGTAAGCAGGGATAGAACTAGGGGAAAGAAAGGAGATCAGGTGAGTCAAGATCCAAAAGCAGCAGCGAAGAGGTGAGTTTTCAACCTGGATGTGAAGAGGGTTAGAGAGGGTGACTGGCATACAGACACAGGTAGTTTGTTCCAGGCATAAGGTGTAGCAAGCTGAAAGGCGCAGTCTGGAGTTAGCAGTAGGAGAGAAGGGCACAGAAAAAAGTAGTTTGCTAGAGGAACGGAGTTCCCGAGGCGGGCTGTAAGGAGAGATAAGAGAAGAAAGGTACTGAGGAACTGCAGAGTGAATGCATTTATAGGTCAGCAGAAGAAGCTTGAACTGGATGCGGAAATGGATAGGGAGCCAATGAAGAGACTTGAGAAGAGGAGTAATATGGGCATGATGAGGCTGGCGGAAGATTAGTCGCGCAGCAGAATGTTGAACAGATTGAAGGGGAGAAAGATGTAGTCAAGCCGGGAGGTGATCAAGGAATGGACAAGTGTTTTAGTAGAGTGTTCAGAAAGGAAAGGGCAGATCTTGCTAATGTTATAGAGGAAGAAACGGCAGGTCTTAGCTACGAGAATGTAAAAAAAGCTACACAAAAGCTGCTATTGCTCCCAGAATAGCTATCTTGTGCTTTGCTCAATTTGAAGAAAATTACTTTTAATTGTCAACTCGGGTACACCCTAAACACCCCTAAACTCTTGCCTACCTTTCTGGGCAGACTAGATGGACCATGCTGCTCTTTATCTGTCATCATATACTATGTTACTATGTATGTTATTATGTAATGAGGAGAACAATATAAGGTTTTTGCAAAAATATATATTGCACTGTATCTTCTAGTTTTGCAATGGAATACATAGATATTGCAAGAGTAACCTTTCATCCTGCCACAGACTCTGTGCTGTGTCAAGGTATAATTCCCTGTTTTACCCAAATCTTTCAAGCCCCTATTTGTCTGGAATATTCTCCACAGCAAGAAGGTGGCAACAACTGGATAAATTGGAATATAAAAACTGTAATTTAATTAAAAACACTTTCAGAAGAAAAAACTGTTTGAATCTTTTTTTGTGTGTGCTTTGATATACTGTAGAAAGTCACACAAACCCCCAGCAACAATTCCCTCCCCCCTTAATGAATGGTTCTATCTGCCAGTCAAACATTTGAAGCATGAAAAAAATTGTGCACTGTTCAAAGCTTGTATATCAATTCAGTTACCACTATTCAATACAAATGCATCTATGGCACTAAATATATGATGGATACAAAAGCCAGTCCCAAATATTAATTCCAAAACTTGGGGATTAAGAGACCTCAATATGGGGCAAACATTCAGCTATAAATGCTGCAACAGCTACCCATAATTTCAATCGTCGGTTTCCAAACAATGTACTAAAAATGTTTTATAGAACTTATTTTCCAAAATGCATGTAAAAATGTAAAAAAAATGACATAAAAGCTGCTAGGGCTCCCAAAATTGCTATCTTGTGCTTTGCTCAATTTGAAGAAAAGTACTTTTAATTGTCAACTTTTTATCGGTATGTTTTAGTGTGGTACCGATTTATTGATGATATCTTCATGACTTGGACCTCCATGGAGACATGGGGGCATGTTTACTAAAGGTTAATGTGTGTTAAGTAAAGTTAATGTGTGGCAAGTGCAATAATGGCCCATAGAAATGAATGTGCAGTGGCAGCACTTAATGCACATTAATTTAATACACGTTAACCTTTAGTAAACATGCTCCATGGTTGGATGCATTTTTGCAATGGCTTAATAGGTGTAACATCTATTTTAAATTTTCTATGGTTAAATATCATCAGCAAGTAGCTTTTCTGGACTTAGCAGTTACCAAATGGGCACTCAGCTCACCACTTCTCTTTTTCGCAAAATGGTAGATCGGAACAACTTGTTACGCTTTGAGAGTCACCATCCCTACTAAGTTATGAAAGTATTATCTATTGGACAATATCTAAGATTACAACATATATATATGAATGTATCTCATTTTAAACATCATGCTCGCAATCTCATTCAGCAGTTTTTGAAGAGGGATTATCCCAGACAAGTAGTATGGGCTGCTTATTTAAGAGAACATTTTGCCAATAGAGAATTGATGATACCTAGTAAGAAGCAGCCAGCAATGGACAAGCAATTTTGTGTTTTACATTTTTGGATATGCTACCATGTGTCCAAGAATATTCATGAATATTGTCATATGTTAACACTTTGTGAGATTCTCCATTCGGCAGAAACCTATGGGACAACATTTTCATTCTGATGTTTAGCAGGAATCACTAAAATATGAAAAATATAGTGGACACCAGCCCTGAGGTCACTGTTCCATCATTTGATTTGTATTTTAGAAGAATGGGTGAATCCAGTGACTGATAAAATGTATTTTTTGAGACATCATAAAGATTGCCTAATGTCATGGGGCACTTATATTATCATGTGTCCTAGTTCTAAAATATATGTCAGTAAGTCAACCAGTTGGATTAATACACGAGTAACTGAATATAAATCACAGAATATGAATAACATCATGTCAGCTCCACTTGTTACACAATAGCAACATATGAGCCATAGTTGACTGGTGGGTAATTGATATTTTGCCATCTAACAGAACTGATGACAGAGACTTAATTCTTTCACATATGGAGCATAGCCTCGAGCCTAATGGCCTCAATGAGAAAATAGAATGGTTAACTATTCTATGCTAGATTTAATCAGTGCCATCATGCTGAGTTATGTCTTGTTCACTGCAGGTTCCATTTATATAACCTGAAAGTGAAGCACTAGTGAACAGAGAAATAATGCTAGTAGTATGGACAGCAGAGTAAAGTCATGTTGTAACCTCGAGTCAAGAGTGTATGAAAGCAGCGGCCCTTCCTGTTGTGGTACTCAATGAGCTGTATCTTCTTCCTGGTGACACTCAGATAAGTACCATATGATTCTTGTGCAATACTTTAGATGTTTACATGCATTCTGAAAAATAAGTTCTATAAAAAATGTTTGGGACATTGCTTGGAGACCGGTGAATGAATTAACTGGTAGCTGTTGCAGCATTTATAGCTGAATGATTGCTCCATACTGAGATTTCTTAAGCTCATAATTTTTGGAATTTATATTTGGTGCTGGCCTCTGTACCCATCATATATTTAGTGCCACAGATGCATATGTGTTGAATGATGGTAATTTTCAAACATTTAAAGCATAATTGGTTCAGTTGTCTTGTGCTGGCTGCCAATGACCCTTCCTTGGCCTCCTTCCTCTCCCAGATTGGCTTCAATACATTTAGGCATGCTTATGCATACAATGAAAATGAAGTCCATGAATGGTGATTCATACAAATTTTCTAAGCATTTGCGCTCAGTTAGTTGATGCCAGAATGGAACCACAAATCAAGAAGTCCATTGGGTAGGGAAAGGATAATGGTCTCTGTACTATGTCCACGATGAAAACTGGACTTATGGGGCTGCATGGCAAGGGTGGCATGGAGGTGTGAGGAAAGTTGGGCAAAGACTAGTTTTTTGAGGATTTTTGAGAGAAAGGGATAGTTGGAGATGGGGCACCAGTGAGCAGGGATAGTGGGATCAAGTGATAGTTTCTTAAGGATTAGTCAGATAACAGCATGCTTCCAAGGGTGGGGGAAAGTGCCAGAGGAGGTGGCTGGAATTGAAGATATCAAGAACAATAGGTGATCACTTAGGTGATCTTGTGATGCATTCCATAGGACTGGTGGAGATGGAGAAAGCTTTGTTTGTGGTGGTTTTGTTGCATTTCCAAAAAGTGTGGGCACCACCAATGTATTTTGTTGAGGTGTTCTTGCTCTGTTATTAGATGTTTTCTGGAGAAGGGATTATAGGTAGGTAAAGGATAGGCCTTGAGATATTTTGAATGTGGTTAATGGGACTTTATTTTTTGTTCTTATTTTAGAGGTAGTCAATGTAGTTTTTGGAGGATAGTGTTCATGTGATTGAATCTAGTGACAGGGGATAGTATGCGGGCAACGATATTTTGTGCAAGTTGCAGGGAGTGGAGTATGTAGTCTGGTAGTCCTTGAAAGAGGATGTTGAAGTAGATGACATGCGGTAGTCAGTGAAGTCCAGAAGTGGGCGCAGGTGTTGCATTGTCTTTATCTTGTTGTATAAGACTTTGGTGATGCTACTGATGTGGGGTTGCAGAGTTAGATGCTGGTCAAGCATTATGTCAAGGTGATGTTAATGATGTGGGGTTGCAGAGTTAGATATTGGTCAAGCATTTTGCCGAGGTAGCAAACTTCTGATTTTACTTTAAGCTGAGCTCCTGGAACTTTTATGGTGGATGGGAGGATATTAAGAGGGCTTCGTTCTTGTTAGGGTTGAGAATGAGATTGTTTTGCCAACCATTGTGTGACATTGTGGAGGCAATTTATCAGAGGAGTGTAGCTGGGTTTTGCGGTAGAGAATGGCATGTACAACATGACATTGTCTTCATATATGCGGTAGAGTATGCTATGGGATTGTATTATCTTGAAGTCAATTTGTAGGAAGATGTTAAATAAGATAGATGAGAGGGCTGATCCTTGGGGGACCCCTTTTTGATGTGTGTATGGTGTGGGAGGTATAACATTTCATTGTTACTTGCTGTTTTTGGTTGGTCAGGTACGACTGGAACAATTTTAATTTGGTGTTGATTATACCAATTGTCTGTAGGCATTTTAGCAGCAGGTTGTGTGGGATAGAGTCTAAGGTAGCTTTGATGTCCAAGAAGATGAGTAGGGATCCCTGGTATAGTTTATTGGTGCCTTTGACGAGGTTGTCAATGAGCGCTTTGAGCAATGTTCCAGCACCATAATTTAGCATGAAACCATATTGATGACAGTTAAGTGAGGCATGTCCATCAGTATGCTTCTGGAGCTGGAGTAAGATGGTCTTCTCAATGATTTTAGCAAAAATGAATAGGCTGGCAATGGGTCTCTATGAGCTGAGTGGTTTTGGGTCCAGTTTAGGTTTCTTTTTTATTGGGCAGATAAATGATATCTTTAGTTCATGTGAATGTATTCTTGTGTGAGAGTTGTGTGATCTTGTGCATGATGGGTAGCAAGTTGTCTTTGGTAGCTTTGATCCAGCTGGTGGGACACTGGTCCAGAGGGGCTGTGGTGGTGATGAGCGTGGGCCCTTAGGCATGGGAGCATCTGCAGCACTGCTCATTTAAAGTGTTGGGAAGCCAGTAGAATGACGTCTGCAGAGGCAGAGCTTACTGCATGTGCAGGGGTTTCCCCAATCAGCTGGGTGCACTGTGCCGATATTGCTGCAGTACTGAGTTGTTGGAGGGATCTAGGACTGTCCTTGATGTCCCCTGAAGCAATCACCAAGAAGAGGGAGAATCCTTGTGCAGCACTGCTCATTTAAGGCATTGGGGAGCAGGTAGAATGACACCTGTGGAGGTGGAGCTTCTTGAAGGATAAAGTCACGGGGGGCTAATATTTTCTGTAGATACGGGTTTATTTTTTTCTTTTCTATATTGCTTTGTCTGTTAAGCATGAGATAGTGCTGCAACACTTCAGAATAACATGTAGCCTTTTTTTATGTTCAGAGATACTAAATACTAAAGTTTTGAAGAATAACTTTCATTTCTTCATCTAACTTATGAAGAGTAGTGGTTCTAATATTTTCTTCCCAGCTTGAAGGATTTCTCAAATGCTTGAACTGTTGACTAGGGACTTAGTATTTTATTTTTTTTTAGCAAACTGCATTCACAGTTTGTCAGAAGTCCTGGTAAACAAAAATAGAGTATACAAACTAAAAGCATGAGCTAAAATATGTGCATATACGAGGGCCATTTTTTTTTCAACCTCCGATCGCTCCGTGCAGACGCTACGCGGGCAGCAGAAAGCGGGCATGCGCTGTAGGCGACTGCGCAGCTCTTGCACTACACACTCCGCCATTGTTGACATTCAGGCGTCAGTCAGCGTTGTGCTACAGCCACGTAAACATGTCCACCATGATTGATGCTCCCTCCAAGTGTGAATTGCGAAGTGTGATTCGTTTTCTACAGGCTGAAGGCCATAGTGCTGCAGAAATCCATCGGAGAATGAGTCGTGTGTATGGGGAAAACTTCATGAGTGATGGTGTTGGGCCAAGGACGCAAATCTGTCATTTCAGATGACCTGGTGCAACGAGTTGACAGAATGGTTAAAGAAAACCGCAGATTCACCATTACTGCTTTGTCTACGGAATTTCCAGAGGTTTCAAGGTCTGTTTTGTACTCTATTGTTACTGAACGGTTAGGCTACAAAAAACTTTGTGCACCTTGGGTCCCAAAAATGTTGACGGACGGCCACAAAAGCGCTTTCAAACCAATGAGGACCTTCAAACCAACGTCAAGGACTACTTGAATTCATTGGCGGCAACTTTCTTTGCAGAGGGTATTGAAAAGCTTGTCCACAGATATGACAAATGTCTCAATCTCTTCGGTGATTATGTCGAAAAGTAACCGTAAGTGTACCAATCTTTTGGTAATAAAATTATTGTTTTATATGAACTTGTCTTTTATTTATAGCCTATCGGAGGTTGAAAAAAAAACGGCCCTCGTAAATATATTTTTGTTGGAAGGAATACCGTGATAATTTAATGCAATGAGTAGTATCATTTAACTAGTATCAGTTAATCCTATGAATGATTTACAACAAGAAATTTTGCTTATTATGCAGGAAGCTCTATTGAAAAATTGGATTACTAAATGTGAATTTAAATTCTTAACCATAACTCATCCGATCACTCCGATTATCTATACAGTTCCAAAAATTCACAAATCATTGCATAGCCAACCGGGCAGGCCCATAGTATCATACCGCGGTTCTATGTTAGAACCTCTTTCCAAATTCTGTGATGTATTTTTAAAACCTTGTGCTCAAAAGGTAGTTTCCTTTTTGAAGGACACTAGCCATTTTATCACGAAGATACAGGCCATCACGGATTCTATCGATGATCTATGGTTAGTGTCATTAGATGTGGCAGCTATGTATACCAATATCCATCAGCAGCACAAGACAGGGTACTGTGTAGCAGCCCTCTTTTAGTGAGTGTTATTTCCCTCCCTCCCCACACCCACCCACCCCTGGGATAATCGTAGCTTTGTGGGTACTTACACATCTTGAAGGGCAGGAGGTGCTCTCAAGTGAAGCTCATTGCCCAAATCGGTCATACACTGAGGACCTGCGATTACTTAAGCTTCAGGTGAACAAGGTATATTGCACGTATTGGGTACAGTTTTATTGGTGTGGATGTCCATAGCAACCCTTAGTAGGTAGAGAACTTGGATCTGGGCACAGACTTAGGACTGGGATGCGGGCAGCGGTCCAGCAGCGGGATGGGGGCTTTCCAGTCTTTTGCATTGAGTGTCACATGTATGATTTTCTCCCGGTTGGTGAGGGGTCTTGCGTGTGCGCTAGGTGCAGGGAGCTCTTTGCTCTCGGGGAGCGAGTCCATTCTCTGGAGGCTAGGGTAGCAGACTTGGAGGGCATGGGACAGACAGAGGTACATAGACGAGACCTACAGGGATGTGGTCCTGAAGTCCCGCCTCCGGTCTGGCAGCATCCCTGTTGCCATGGAGGAGAGAGGTCATGTGGCGGGGGAGCGTCGCCCTGGTGTGGCAGGAGGTGATCCTGTGGCTGGGACCTGTCCTCCAGGTGATGTGGAGCTCTCTCGCACTGAGGGAGTTTCTTCGGGGCCGTGTGCCCATGGGGGGGGGGGGGTTGGGACAGCCATTGTGGTTCGTGGTTCGATCATTGGGCATGTGAATAGCTGGGTGGCTGGTGGACGTGGGGATCACCTTGTGGCATGCCTGCCTGGTGTGAGGGTAGCGGACCTTGCGCACCGCCTGGATGGGGTCTTAGATGGTGCTGAGGAGGAATCTGCTGTCTTGGTGCATGTCGGTGCCAATGACGTAGGGGGATGTGGTGGGGAGGTTCTGGAGGCTAGATTTGGGCTTTTGGGTGGGAAGTTGGAATCCGGAACTTCCGGGGTGGCGTTCTCCGAAATGCTTCCTGTTCCATGCGCGGGACCCAGGGGGCAGGCAGAGCGCCGGAGTCTTGAAGGACTAGAAAAAGGGACTGCTACTTCTGGTAATTTGCAAATGCAAATGCAGATGCTGGAGGTCTAGGAGATGGGATGGGAGAGTTGGAATATATGGCACTAGATGAAAGGATGGATGTAATTGGAGTATCAGAGACGTGGTGGCGGGAGGACAACCAGTGGGACAATGTGATGCCTGGGTGCAGGCTGTGTCATGGTGATAGAGCTGGTCGGATTGGTGGAGGGGTTGCTCTCTATGTTGGAGAGGGCATTGAGTCGGAAGGGATTGAGGTTTTGCAGGAGACAAAATCTGCTGTGGAGTCTATATGGATTGAAATTCCATGTAGGGGGGGGAGGGCAATGGCAGTGGGGGTGTACTGTCGAGTGCCTGGCCAGGGTGACCGGGTGGATGATGGGATGCTCGTGGAAATCAGGGAAGCTAACAGGGGTTGCAGCGCAGTGGTAGTGGTGGGTGATTTCAACTACCCCGGTATCGACTGGGTCAGTGTCACGTCAGGACATGCTAAGGAGATAAAGTTCCTAGATGAAATAAATGCTTGCTTCTTGGAGCAGCAGGTTCATGAACCGACCAGAGGGGAAGCCATATTAGACCTAGTCCTTAGTGGAACACCAGATCTAGTGCAAGAGATAAGGTTGTTGGGACCACTTGGCAATAGTGATCATAGCATGATCGCCTTTGATTTAATTAGTGGAGGAGGGATAGTAAGGAAATCCACAGTATTACCTTTTAACTTTCGAAAGGGAGACTATGATAAAATGAGGAAAACAGTTAAGAAAAAACTAAAAGGAGCAGTTGCAAAGGTTAAAGACGTACATCAGGCTTGGCTGCTGTTGAAAAATACTATCTTGGAAGCCCAGAACAGCTGTATTCCACGCTTTAAGAAAAGTGGAAGGAAGTCCAAAAAACTGCCAGCATGGTTTAAAGGTGAGGTCAGAGAGGTGGTTGTTGCCAAAAAAGCATCTTTCAGGAAATGGAAAAAAGAGCCAAACGACGAAACCTGGAAACAGCACAAGCACTGGCAAGTCAAATGCACGGCATTGATAAGGCAGGCAAAGGGAGAATTTGAGAAGAAGCTTGCTGCGGAAGCAAAAATGTGAAGTAAAGACCTTTTCAAGTACATTCATAGCAAAAAACCTGTGAGAGAGTCAGTTGGTCCATTAGATGATAAAGGGGTTAAAGGAGCACTAAGAGGCGACAAGGCGATAGCGGAGAGACTGAATGAATTCTTTGCTTCAGTCTTTACTGAGGAAGATGTAGGGATGTTACCCATGACTGAAGTGGTATTTAAAGGTGCAGAAGAATTGAAGGAAATATCGATACATCGGGAAGATGTATTACAACTACTAGATAAACTGAAGAGTAGCAAATCACCTGGGCCAGATGGTATACTTCCAAGGGTGTTGAAAGAACTGAAATATGAGATTGCAGACCTGCTATTAGTAATCTGTGAACTATCATTAAAATCATCTCTAATACCTGAAGATTGGAGGATCGCCAATGTAACACCAATTTTTAAAAAGGGTTCCAGGGGTGATCCGGGAAACTACAGACCAGTGAACCTGACATCAGTACTGGGAAAAATGGTAAAAACAATCATAAAGAATAAAATTACTCAGCATGTAGATAGTCATGACCTAATGGGAGACAGCCAACATGGCTTTAGACAAGGAAGATCTTGTCTTACTAATCTGTTATGTTTTTTTGAAGGAGTGAATAATCAGGTGAACAAAGGTGAGTCAGTTGATATTGTGTATCTGGACTTTCAGAAAGCCTTTGACAAGGTCCCTCATGAGAGACTTTTGGCAAAACTAAAGAGTCATGGGATAGGAGGCAGTGTACTATTGTGGATCAGGAACTGGTTAAAAGATAGAAAGCAGAGGGTAGGGCTAAATGGCCAATTTTTCCAATGGAGAAAAGTGAATAGTGGTGTACCCAAGGGATCTGTGCTGGGTCTGCTGCTTTTTGACATATTCATAAATGACCTGGAAAGTGGAATAACAAGAGAGGTTATCAAATTTGCAGATGACACAAAACTATTTAAAGTTGTTAAAACCCAAGAGGATTGTGGAAAATTGCAAGAGGATCTTGATAAATTGGAAGACTGGGCATCAAAATGGCAGATGAAATTTAATGTGGACAAGTGCAAGGTTATGCACCTAGGGAAGAACAACCCAAACTATAGTTACACAATGCAAGGTTCCACATTAGGAACTAACACCCAGGAAAAAGAGTTAGGCGTCATTGTGGATACCATGTTAAAACCCTCGGTCAAGTGTGCAGCGGCGGCCAAGAGAGCAAATAGAATGCTAGGTATGATAAGGAAAGGAATGGAAAATAAAACAAAAGATATTATAATGCCTCTATATCGTTCCATGGTGATACCGCACCTTGAATATTGTGTGCAATTCTGGTCGCCGTATCTTAAAAAGGATATAGCGATTTTAGAAAAGATTCAGAGAAGAGCCACCAAAATGGTAAAGGGGATGGAAGGATACTCCTATGAAGAAAGGCTAAAAAGGTTAGGGCTCTTTAACCTGGAAAAGAGACGGCTGAGGGGAGATATGATAGAAGTCTATAAATTAATGAACAGAGTGGAATGGGTAAACGTAGATCGATTGTTTACCTTATCAGAATATAGAAAGACTAGGGGACATGCAATGAAGCTACAGGGTAAACTATTTAAGACTAATAAAAGAAAATATTTTTCACTCAACGTGTAATCAAACTCTGGAATTTGTTACCGGAGGATGTAGTAAAGGCTGTTAGTATAGCTGGGTTTAAAAAAGGTTTGGACAAGTTCCTGGAGGAAAGGTCCATAAACCATTATTAAGAAGGGACCCAGGATATCAATGCTTGAACCAATACAAGCATTGTGGAACCTGTGTCCCTTGCGGAAACTGCTAGGTACATATGACCTAGATTGGCCACTGTTGGAAACAGAATACTGGGCTTGATGGACCTTGGTCTGACCCAGTATGGCATATCTTATGATCTTATGATCTTATGATCAGGCCTTAGCAGTGATTTCCTGTTTGGAGCTTCCTCTCCCTGCTAGGATTCCTAGGGCTTTTTTTCAAAAACTTTTAAGTTTAGTGCTTACTAGGAATTATTTTCAATTCGAACAGCAGTATTATCATCAAGTCCAAGGTATAGCTATGGGGGTAACAGTAGCTCCATCTATAGTTACGCTATATATGGCTGATTTTGAGTCCTCAATGGTTTATTCCTCACCATGGTTTCATGATGTAGCATTGTGGGTTTGGTTCCGTGATGACATAATTTTTCTATGGCGGGGATCGGAGGATGCCTTACATGCTTTCACACAATGGTTGAATTCTTTGTGTCCTAATTTATCTTTTACGATGCATCATCATTTTTCAAGATTGGAATTTTTAGATTTTTTGATAATAAAAAGAGATGGCATGTTACATACTACATTATTTCGAAAGCCTGTACAACGCAACACGTTATTGAAGTATTCTAGTTTTCATCCCTTGTCCTTGAAGAAAGGCCTTCCATTTGGGCAATTTTTGCGCTTGAGGCGAATTTGTTCACGGTATGAAGACTTTTTGGATCATGCACATGAATTATCACAGCGTTTGCTACAGAGGGGCTATCCTGAAGGAGTGATTAAAAAAGCTTTTTTACGTGCCAAATACACCCATCGTGAGTGGTTATTCTCTTCAGTCAGCCAAGAGGATTTAACTAATTCATCAATTCCTTCTGACACATTAGTGGGTATTTTACCATTCATGTCGTATTCTGGGGAGGTCAAGAAGATTCTTTTAAAACATTGGCACATCTTAAAATTACTTCCATGTTTTCAAAAAAGATTACAAATCACTCATACTCGTGGAGCCAACCTTAGGGATTTAATTGGAATTACTTCCTCTCCCTTGGATAGGCCATCTTATGAACGACATGTGAACCCTGGACATTTTCCTTGTACATCGTGTGGATATTGCCATTTAGCAATTACAGATAAAGATTGGTTGGTACCCAATTTGATTTTTTATCATGAAGCAAGATGGCATACCACCTGTTCTTTTTCTTTTGTAGTCTATGTATTGGTATGCCCTTGTAATCGGCTTTACATAGGCAGAACAACTCGTTCCATATGCATTAGAATGGCTGAACATGCTTCCAGAATTAGGACGAAGACCATAACTGCTCCAATTGTTCAACATTTTCTGGATCATCAACATTTGTTCACAGATATACTATGGAGAGTTTTAGATTATGTTCCACAAAATCCGAGAGGAGGGGATCGTGAACAACGGCTCCAGCTCTTGGAAAAAATGTGGATTTTTAGATTGTCAGCAGTAGAACCGCTAGGTCTCAATAAGGAGTTGGATTGGAACAACCTACTTTGAGATATAGGCTTCCTTTCTCTGATGTTTGTGCAGATGATTGGTTGCCTATGGCATTTAAATTCTTTGGCTTTGAAGTCAGAGGATGAGAGTGTGAATGAGCATGCGCTGGCGTTCTGTATCATCAGTGAAGCCAGAATATTGCGGTTGCAGTTCAGACAGAAACATTGAAACAGGGCTGAATGATTGAAGTGCCCGAAACGCAGTGCTGTGTTTGTTTGTTATTGAAGGACTGCGATGGGAGAATTGTGATTCTTTTGCCATTGAATAACTGTGATTGAAGACCTGTGATTCTTTTGAGCGTCAACGGTCAATGAATTGAGGAACAATTTGGAAGGATCTTCTCGTTTACGTGGGGATTCGTTACAGATGAGTTTCATATAGTTGGTTCCTAAAGTGTTTGTTACAGAATTTTACACTAGTGCGGAACTATAGTTAGTGGATGTGTTGCCACAAAGAAATCGCTGAAATATTTTGTGTGTATTTGGTGTAGGATACACTAATTCATGGTGGTTTTCCTACCATTTTTAGAGGAGCTCCAGGGGGGCTTTACAAATTGAGAAAAACGGAAGTGTAACCACGAGAGGTGTGTATTCTCCTCACGGTATCCCTTCCAACAAAAATATATTTATATGCACATATTTTAGCTCATGGTTTTAGTTTGTATACTCTATTTTTTGTTTGATAGGTACTTGTTACATAGAGTATTTAGTTCTTTTGGTTTTTAGAAGTCCTGGTAAAGCAAAACATAAGAACATAAGATTTTCCATATGGGGTCAGACCATGCTGCTTATTCCTGGGATAAGTGATGGATTTCCCCCAGTCCACTTTTAATAATGATTTATGGTCTTTTCATCCAGGAACTTGTCAGACCTTTTTGAAACCCAGCTGCACTGACCAGTTTTTACTACACCTTCTGGAAACAAATTCCAGAACTAACTTAATAGGGGACTGATAAAACCACCCTATTGCTTCACCAGCTGCTCCTTCTTTTTAAGGCATGCTTTTTCATCCCAATACTCTCTAAGGTGTAACGCTTCCCTTTCAAAACTGGTGATGTGACAGCAAAATGTTACCTTTCAGAGTATTAAGAGCAATGTCAGCCATAGCAGCCACTAAATCATTAGCTATAAATAGGATAGGCTTTCTTTGATGTGGAGAGGCTTGGACCAAAACCTAAAGAAACACAGAAACATGGTGGCAGAAAAAGACCACATGGCCTATCTAGTCTGTCCTTCCATATAAACAACTACAACAGTCCCCTTTTTCCCTTTAGAGATCTTCAGTGTTTGCCCCATGCTTTTATGAATTCAGATACTGTCCTCGTTCCACCACCTCCACTGGGAGACTATTCCATGGATCCACCACTCTTTCCGTAAATAAATATTTCTGCATATTACTCCTGAGTCTATCCCCTTTCTCTCTCATGCTATGTCCCCTCACAGCAGAGCTTGCCTTCAATTGAAAGAGACCTTCCTGTGCATTTATGCAATGGAGGTGTTTAAATGTCTCTTCTCCTCTATCCCACCTTTCATCTGGAGTATACATAATAAGATCTTTAAGTCTGTCCTCATATACTTCATAACAAAGACCATTAACCATTTTAGTAGCCACCCTCTGAACCGACTCCAACCTGCCTATACCCTTTTGAAGGTGTGGTTTCCAAAATTGCACACAATATTCCAAATGAGGTCGTACCAGATACTTATCCAGAGGCATTATCACCTCCTTTTTTCTGCTGGTTGCTCCTTTCCCGACTTTCGTAGTCATCTTTTCTACCTGTTTAGCAATTTTAAGATCATCAGACACAATTACGCCCACGTTCCGCTCCTCTTTTGTGTACAAAAGTACCTCATCCCCTACACTATACTGCTCCATTGAATTTTTGCAGCCCAAATGCATGACCCTGCATTTTTTAACCTTAAATTTCAGCTGCCAAATTCTAGACCATTCTTCTAGGTTAGCTAGATCCCTTCTCTTAGTTATATTTATTTATTTACATTCTCTTATATACTGTGCTATTCTGCATCAGTGTGGTTTACATTGAACAAACTGTAATTACATTGAACAGGGTATTATAACTTGGAGATAACTATTTTACAGGGAACATGGGCTATGGAGGGTTAAGTGGCTTGCCCAAGACCACAAGGAGCACCTGTGGGACTAGAAACCCCAGTCCTTCCGGCCCAAGGTTGCTGTCCTCTAGTGGGATTTGAACCCCTGATCTTCTGGCCTGAAGTACCTTGCCCCAACCACTAGGCTACTCCTCCACACTCCCTCCTCAATATGATAACAGCCCATGTCAGAGAAGACATGCCCACCCTGCCCTTCACCTGCCGTAGGACGACCATAATCTGTGCATGAACCGGAGACCCCTCCATAAGTGAGTATTCCGTCAGTTACAACCATCATAACTACATGTGAGTCCATATGTTCTACTATAAACATGCTCTAATTATACTCTGTATCTTATCATGATACATGTATAAATTAAGCTAAGTTACATTATACCTGATCATGTTTCATGCAAAATGTATAGTTATATTGTTCTTTGTAAACCAAAATCCACTCTAGCAGAAAAATATCTATCCTCAGTCTTTAAACTTCAGATATTATGCTGTTTAAATCCATGATGTTTATGTTTATGCAGTCTCTTGATATACCACCCAAGCCAAAGGGCATCAGAGCGGTTTAAAATTACTACAATCAGGTACTGGATGACATAACAACACAGCTTTCCTGTGTCATCCTCTAAGGCTTCTAAAAGGAACTATGATTTACCATGGTACATCTGGCTAGAATGGAAATCTGTAACTTATCACTGGGATTCTTAAAGAGTACCATATATTTAGTATTTAAAGTTATAGTTCAGCCTGTGTTGCTGTGGAAGAAAACGATCCTTAACAATAGATATGATATGCAGATTTCTGTCATGCACTCTTTTAGTGAAGGCTTTCTTGACTATCGTTTTTGCATGCAGGGTCCATCAAGTCATTTATTTATTTATTTATTTATTTGAGTACATTTCTATACCGCTCCTTCCAGTGATCAGCAGCGGTTTACATTTAACAATTAAATTAAATTCTGCGCAGTTAGCAGTTACATATAACAGTAAGAAGATAACTTTGAACATTGGAACTTTGAACATTGGAGGCTAACATTAAATTTCAGATAACTCAAATAACTTTCAACTATTTACATAATAGAAGAGAACATGTTGAAATACATGTTATAAATTTAACTATATACAGTATTTGTGATAAAGTACATGCAAGAAGATTTAAAATTTAATTAATTCTTTGTGTATTTGGAGGTTCATATGATAAGTCATCTAAAATAACCAAGTTTACTTGTTGGTTGAAATCATTTGATCATCAATAAAAGTGCCAGCCAACGTGCCCTAAATACAATAAAAAGATATCTATTTAGCATTTCTTTATACAAAGGTTGCCAAAAACTCTAACAATTCCAACAGTTTCTTAACAAAGAATCTCATGCCCATATAGAATGGCCCTACTAAAATAAAAGAATGTGACCAATGCTCCTCCACTTAAGAGTCTATTTACTGAGGTGCGCTATTGTTGATGCATATGAATTCACTGTTAATATGCATTATTTTAACAAAGGTTCCATGTTATTCAATGGTACTTAGTTACTAATAATAGGGCTTGTTTACTAAAGTGTGCTTCCCAGAAGCACAGGGTTTTGTGTGTGATTGCACTATGTTCCCTGCAGCCTAGGTGAATGGCCACCTTAGTGCCTCAGAATGAGGGATTCCATATGTCTGTCCTCCATAGTGGACACTGTTGACATCATGTCTGATCCCATACATGGTCTTCTGCATCTCCAGATGTCACATTTGCACCCTATCACTTACGGTTTGAGATGCAGCACATTCTCTCGGCATGTGTTTGCTTTCTGATTTGCATGCCCCTCCCTCTTGAAATTAGCCCCTGTGCCCAGTGTTGTGCTGGCTTTTCAGTCCACTCTTGGTCATCAATCTCTTCTGTACTGCCCAGTTGCTACCTTCCTATATGGGTGCTAGGAGCACAGTTCTTACTATCCACAGTGGATTGAAGGCCCACAGATGCCCCAGTATAGCCCTTGCATTTTCTGACACATGCAGAGCCAACATGCACTGTGCACATCCACTGGGCTATGTGCATGCCCTGTACACATGCATTGGGCCCTTGCATTCACTACTATCATGCTAGTGCTGCAAGCAGCACAGTGGTAGTAGCATACTGCGGCCACACCCCTTGTGTTTAACATGGCCTCTGGGCTCCAGAATGGTACTAACAAGCAAATTCTGCATGCTAACCCTACGCTCCCACTGTACTTTAGTAAACATGGAAGGAGGACAACCATTGGGACACTGTGATACCTGGGTACAAACTATATCGTAATGATAGAGCTGATCAAATTGGTGGAGGAGTTGCGCTCTATGTTAGAGAGGGCATTGAGTCAGAAAGGATTAAAGTTTTGCAGGAAACAAAATTTGCTGTAGAATCTCTATGGATTGAAATTCCATGTAAAAAGGGGAAGGCGATGGCAGTGGGGGTGTACTATCGACCGCCTGGCCAGAATGAACAAATGGATGATGAAATGCTCAAAGAAATCAAGGAAGCTAACAAAAGTTACAGTGCAGTAATAATAATGGGTGATTTCAATTACCCCCGTATCGACTGGGTCAGTGTCACGTCAGGACATGCTAGGGAGATAAAGTTCTTAGATGAAATAAATGACTGCTTCTTGGAGCAGCTGGTTCATGAACCGACCAGAGGGGAAGCCATATTAGACCTAGTCCTTAGTGGAACACCAGATCTACTGCAAGAGATAAGGGTGCTGGGGCCACTTGGCAATAGTGATCATAGCATGATCGCCTTTGATTTAATTAGTGGAGGAGAGATAGTAAGGAAATCCACAGTATTACCTTTTAACTTTCGAAAGGGAGACTATGATAAAATGAGGAAAATAGTTATGAAAAAACTAAAAGGAGCAGTTGCAAAGGTTAAAGACTTATATCAGCTTGGGTGTTGTTGAAAAATACTATCCTGGAAGCCCAGACCAGCTGTATTCCACGCTTTAAGAAAAGTGGAAGGAAGTCCAAAAAACTGCCAGCATGGTTTAAAGGTGAGGTCAGAGAGGCTGTTGCCAAAAAAACATCTTTCAGGAAATAGAAAAAAGAGCCAAACGACGAAACCTGGAAATAACACAAGCACTGGCAAGTAAAATGCAAGGCATTGCTAAGGCAGGCAAAGGGAGAATTTGAGAAGAAGCTTGCTGCTGCGGAAGAAAAATGCAAAATAAAGACTTTTTCAAGTACATTCGTAGCAAAAAACCTGTGAGTCAGTTGGTCCATTAGATGATAGAGGGGTTAAAGGGGCACTAAGAGGCAACAAGGCGATAGTGGAGAGACTGAATGAATTCTTTGGTTCGGTCTTTACTGAGGGAGATATAGGGATGTTACCCATGACTGAAATGGTATTTAAAGGTGCGGAAGAATTGAAGGAAATATCGATACATCGGGAAGATGTATTACAACTATTAGATAAACTGAAGAGTAGCAAATCACCTGGGCTGGATGTTATACATCCAAGGGTGTTGAAAGAACTGAAATATGAGATTGCTGACCTGCTATTAGTAATCTGTGAACTATCATTAAAATCATCTCTAATACCTGAAGATTGGAGGATTGCCAATGTAACACCAATTTTTAAATAGGGGTGATCCGGGAAACTACAGACCAGTGAGCCTGATGTCAGTACCGGGAAAAATGGTAGAAACCATCATAAAGAATAAAATTACTCAGCATGTAGATAGTCATGGCCTAATGGGAGACAGCCAACATGGCTTTAGACAAGGAAGATATTGTCTTACTAATCTGTTATTTTTTTTGAAGGTGTGAATAAACAGGTGGACAAAGGCGAGTTGGTTAATATAGTGTATATGGACTTTCAGAAAGCCTTTGACAAGGTCCCTCATCAGAGACTTTTGGCAAAACTAAAGAGTCATGGGATAGGAGGCAGTGTACTACTGTGGATCAGGAACTGGTTAAAAGATAGAAAGCAGAGGGTAGGGCTAAATGGCCAATTTTCCCAATGGAGAAAGGTGAATAGTGGTGTATCCCAAGGATCTGTGATGGGTCCGCTGCTTTTTGACATATTCATAAATGACCTGAAAAGTGGAATAATGAATAAGGTTATCAGATTTGCAGATGACACAAAACTATTTAAAGTTGTTAAAACCCAAGAGGATTGTGGAAAATTGCAAGAGGATATTTATAAATTGGAAGACAGGGCATCAAAATGGCAGATGAAATTTAATGTGGACAAGTGCAAAGTTATGCACCTAGGGAAGAACAACCCAAACTATGGTTACACGATGCAAGGTTCCACATTAGGAACCACCACCCAGGAAAAAGATTTAGGCATCATTTTGGATAACATGTTGAAACCCTCGGCCCAGTGTGCAGCGGCGGCCGAGAGAGCAAATAGAATGCTAGGTATCATAAGGAAAGGAATGGAAAATAAAACAAAAGATATTATAATGCCTCTATATCGTTCCATGGTGAGACCGCACCTTGAATATTGTGTGCAGTTCTGGTCGCCGTATCTTAAAAAGGATATAGCGTTATTAGAAAAGGTTCAGAGAAGAGCCACCAAAATGGCAAAGGGGATGAAAGGATACTCCTATGAAGAAAGGCTAAAAAGGTTGGGGCTCTTTAACCTGGAAAAGAGACGGCTGAGGGGAGATATGATAGAAGTCTATAAATTAATTAATGGAGTGGAATGGGTAAATGTAGATCAATTGTTTACATTATCAGAATATAGATAGACTAGGGGACATGCAATGAAGCTACAGGGTAAACTATTTAAGACTAATAAAAGAAAATATTTTTTCACTCAACGTGTAATCAAACTCTGCAATTTGTTACCGGAGGATGTAGTAAAGGCTGTTAGTGTAGCTGGGTTTAAAAAAGGTTTGGACAAGTTCCTGGAGGAAAGGTCCATAAACCATTATTAAGAAGGGACCCAAGATATCAATGCTTGACCCAGTACAAGCATGGTGGAACCTGTGTCTTTTGGAGAAACTGCTAGGTATGTATGACCTAGATTGGCCACTGTTGGAATTAGGATACTGGGCTTATGTTCTTATGTCCCAATGTGTGTTAATAGTGAATATGCATTAATGTTAACATACCTTTGTAATTAGACCGTTTAGTCTCTACCTTTATAGTAATGTACTACCACCATTTTCTTCGCTTTTTGTTGTACAACGTTTTTTTGTGTTTTCTTAATAATGTCATTCACTATTTTCCACTTTCTTTTTGGTTCATATAATACCAAGTTACTGTATCCCTATCTTTTTGAGGGATTTATCATCAAACACTAGAGCTTTCAATCTAGTAAAATTAATTTTTGACATTTTGTCTAAATTTAGCATAATCATTTTCACTTTCATACAATTCTTTCAGTTTGTAGCTGTATCTTTTAGGGCCCACCAATATAAACCCTATGATATGTCAATTTGTGGGTATCTCACTTGTGAACTTGCCTAAACAATCACCCAAAGAAACATAGAAATGTAGAAATATGACGACAGAGAGGTGGAGCCTGGAGCTTGGCGGAATGGAAGCCTGAGACGGAGCTCTGAAGGGCTATTTGCAGAATCCGGTGTGTGTGCTGACTTTTCTTAAGTGAGCGTAGCAAAAGTGAAGCGGTTGGTGACCGGACGGTGGTCGGATGATGGCGGCGCCAAAACAAACCCGATTGGACTTTGTGGGAGGCCAGACTTCTAGTGTGAAAAGATCCAAAACGGAACCACCGTCCCCCCAGAAAATGGCGGCGGGCCGAGATTGGCCGGAGGCAATGCAGGAGATCCTTGCTGAAGTCAGAGCAATAAAGGAAATCGTTACACACAATAGCAATTCGCTATCGTCGATGCAAGGAGATGTAAGCGTTTTAAAGCAGCAAATGGAGGCATTGGTAGTGCGTCAAGAGAAAGTGGAATTGAAAGTGGCGGCACATGAAGAGAAGCTCCAGGAGATTAGCAAGCACACAAAGCAAATTAAGGCTTTGCAAAGAGAGCTTGAGGACAATAACAACAGGTCCAGGAGGAATAATATAAGGATTGTTGGGCTACCGGAAGGTGCGGAAGGGAAAAATATGTGTGCTTTTCTGCAGCAGATTATACCGACGATATTGAAAATCTCGTTTGATCTTCCGTTCGAGATCGAGAGAGCACATCGTGTTCCATCGCAGCCGCTGTTAAACAGTAAGAAAACAAGGCCAGTCATCCTCAAGGTGCTGAGGTTTCAGCAAGTGACTCAAATTATGGACGCAGCGCGTGCACGCGTACCAACAGAATATGAAGGCCATAAGGTGATGTTCTTTCCGGACTTTGCAAAATGCACGGTAGACAGGAGGAGGGACTTTTTGGCGATGAGGCCTAGGCTTCAGCACTTACAAGCCCGTTTTGGCCTCTTGTATCCTGCCAGAATGAGGGTGACTCTTCATAATCAAACTAGGAACTTCGACGAACCCGAGGCCCTTAGGGCCTTCTTGGACAGTAAGGAAGCAGAGCTGATGGCTTGAATCTCATTAATGGTGCCCAGTCGGGGTACCTGATTTAATGATGGAGGGATGATGCTGTTTGAGCAATTAATAACTGTGCAAAAACCTCTGGAATAATTCTAATAAGATGTCTGGGGGGACACATTAGCGACTTGGAGAGGGGCACTTTGTTACTTTGTAATTTTTTCTGTTGGTTCTTTTCTTCCTTGTATGGAAGGTCAGCATAACAATGTTAAGTTGAGCTCTAGCCCGGGCTTCTTCTGCCTCACAAGGTTCACCTATTAAGGGTTATAATGTTATGCTCCCCACTAGGTTCATTGGGATCAGGCTTTGGGATTTAGTTTTAAGGTTTCTTATGGGTTGGGCAGCAGTGTGCATGGGAATCAGTCAGATAGAAGAGTTGTATCAAGATCAAACAAACTGGAACGACCTTGGGAAATGTGTTAGAAGAAGAAAGAGGCCTTTGACCATTCAGTGTGTAATAGATGTAATTTTAAGATGGTGCCTCTGAAAGTGTTATCTTTAAATGTCAAAGGAATAAATGGCCCTATAAAAAGGAAAAAAATAATTCAGTATGGCCAGCAGGAAAAGGTGGATATATTGCTATTGCAGGAGACCCGCCTCAATACGAAGGAGTCTCTTAAATTGAACATCAAGCCCTTCATGGTGGTGGCTTACTCTGCGGCAATGCAGAAGCACAATGGAGTGGCAGTTCTAGTGCGGAGATCCTTAGCTCCGTTGATGGTGTATTCACTGATGGATAAGTGTGGTAGGTGGGTTAGGGTACAGCTCCAAATTGGGCAGACTGAATTAGTTATAATAAACATATACGCCCCAAACTGTGACAGTCCGGAGTTTTTTAGGACCCTTGCTGAGGAAATATATAGGGATTCTACCTGTCCGCTTATTGTCGGGGGAGATTTTAATCTTGTGATAGATGCCTTAGTTGATAGGAAACCCCCTAGATCTGGTAAGCCTCCCAGAGTGCATTCAGCGTTGGCTTCAATTATTCAGGAATCCGGTTTGGTGGACATCTGGCGGCTCCTCCACCCTCAGGAACAGGAGTTTACTTTTTACTCCCCCCCCGCACCACTCATTGTCAAGAATTGATTTTTTGCTAATTTCCAAGTCTTTGACTGCTAGTATTGTGGCGGCAGAAATACATGCTACCCACATTTCGGATCATGCAGCGGTCTCCATCTTGTTCAATAGCAGACGGTCGGAGTCAAACCAGACCCAGTGGTTTTTTGATAGAGCCCTATTAGAGCAGGAGGACTTTAGGGTTACAATACGAGCAGCCATTAATGAATATTTTCAAATTAACCTCCCTCAGGAGACGTCTAGCTGGGCAAGATGGGAGGGCTTTAAGGCCTCTATTAGGGCCGTCATCACAGGTTACAGTATCCATCAATTTAGGCAGAGTAGAGAACAACTCAAAGAATTGGACGCTCTGATCAAAGCGGGTGAGCGTATCTTGGTTAAGAGACAGGATCCATGTATTCTGCTTCGCCTTCAGCGCCTGAGGTTTAAATATAATCAACTGTTAACTAATGAGGTATCTCGCAATATTAGAGCGCAGGAAGGCCTGCATTATTGGGAAAATAACAAGGCGGGGCGCTTGATGGCTAACACACTAAAGGCGAGGAAAGAAGCTAGTCGTATAGCGGCTATAAAGGTGGAAGGGATTCCAAATTTGCTGGTGACAGACAAAGAGATAGCAGAAGCTTTTAGGATATTCTTTACAGAACTTTATACCTCTGAGAAAGAGTGCTCACAAGAGGCATTTGAGCAATTATTCGAAAATATTGACCGACCAAGGCTGGACGCAGCAACAGCTGGGGCATTGGGGAACCCAATCTCTTTAGAAGAGATTGAGCAAGCCATAATGTTGCTAAAACCTGGCAAGGCAGTGGGCCCAGATGGCCTGCCTTCAGAGTTTTTTAAGGTATTTGCTAAAGAGGTAGGTCTGTATATGCAAGAATATTTCCAAGCCTTGGTTGAAGAAAGTCCTCAGGTGGGTTCTTTCGCTGCAGCCAGGATTATTGTGTTAGAGAAGCCTGGCAGGGACCCACAAGCTGTAAGTAATTATCGGCCGATCTCCCTACTCAATGTAGACTATAAAATATATGCAACGGTGTTGGCAAGGCACCTGGCCGCGGTAGTGCCGAACTTAATACACCCTGATCAATGCGGCTTTGTGGAGGGCCGTTCAACGGCAGACAACGCTAGGCTGTTCTGTCATATCCTGGCTGGGGCGGAATACGTGAATGATCCATTGGTGGGTCTGTCATTAGACGCTGAAATAGCTTTTGACCGCATCGAATGGTCATTCTTGTATTCGGCCCTGGAGTGGTTTGGGTTTGAAGATCGCTTCCTCAAACTACTTAAAATCATGTATGAGAGGCCCACGGCTAGCCTATGTGTGAACGGTACTCAGTCACAGGATTTTATTTTGGGGAGGGGGACGCGTCAAGGATGCCCACTCTCGCCCATTCTGTTTAATCTGGCTTTGGAACCATTGGCCCTCCTTCTGCGGCAGAATAGTAACATTCAGGGTGTTAACTTTGCAGGCAGAGAAATTAAAATTTCTCTGTATGCGGACGATCTGCTTCTCTTTACTAATCCAGAGTCAGTTGCACATATTCTAGAACAGATAGATTTATACTCATTAATATCTGGTTACAAAATCAATTGGGGGAAATCAGTTGCCTTTCCTCTCAATAAGAGAATGTATAAAGCAGACCTGTCAGGGTTTCCTTTCGTGTGGGAGCCCAAGAAAATCAAGTATCTAGGGGTGCGCTATAGCCAATCGGATGCGACATTAGAAAGTAATGCTGAGACAATTATGGCCAGCATACAGGCTTTGACTACAAGGTGGTCACCGCTGCTATTTTCCTGGTGGGGCAGACTGGAAATAATTAAAATGTCCATAGTGCCTAAAATCAATTATATACTTGAGATGGTGCCGCTATATTTCCCTCTGCAAGTTTATAAGCGAGCTGAAAAGCTTTTGGCCCTCTTCCTTTGGAGGAATAAACCGCCCAGGATTGCCCTTAAAAAACTAAAAGCAGATAAGGGGGATGGAGGGGTGGGGTTTCCGGACTTTCTTGCTTATCACCAGGCGTTCCTGCTAAAGCAAGGTGCTCGATGGATGGAGCCCATAACCATTTTGAGCCCGGTTTGGTTGGCTTTAGAAGAAAAGTATGCAGCCCCATTTCCTATGCACCTCCTTCCAGGAATGGTTTTTGAAGTAAACACTAAGCGGCCAAGGATCATGTTAGACACGCAAAGGGCTTTTAGGGCGCTAGCTAGTGTGTTGGAGCCCAGTGTAAATAATTCTTCGTGTCTCCCTTTGTGGTACAACCCCACTTTTAAAATCCATCAAAATACCTTTGCGTGGAAACACTGGTATGAGCATGGTATTTGGACTGTGGGGCAATTACTGGATAAGCTTTGATAGGCTGCAGCGGGAATTTCTTCTCCCCAGTTGGTTGTTTTTTCAGTGGCTCCAGTTAAAACATTGCTTAGGCAAAGCTTTGGGAGGGTGTACTTCATTGTCGAACGAGTGGGGAGTGGAAAGTAAAATCTTGCAAGCGAGGCAGGTTGTTGGCGTGGCCTCTTTCTTCTATAAGGAGCTAAAACATAGGACATTGTTACAGCTCCTCGGGTTGCAGAGAGTCTGGGAGCATGATACTGGCCTACAATTAACAAAACGCTGTTGGAGACACTTCTGGATCCAACAGGTCAGGACCGCCAAAGCGGCATCTGTAACACAGAGCCTTTTCTTCTTCGCGCACAGGGCTTATCTTACACCGGTGAAGCTCAGTAAATGGGATAGAGGGGCACCGGGGACATGCTGGTCTGGTTGTGGCCAACTAGGTACACTGAAGCATATGATGTTTGATTGCCCTATAGTGCAAGAGTTTTGGTCGCAAGTATGGGATCGAATCCAGATTGTGTTGGATCTTGATACTCCCCTTACCTGGGGGTTATTAGCTTTTCGTTCAGCATTGCCCATCCCGGGGTTACATAGAGAGAACAGGTTCCTCCTGAATTTTATGTTGGGGGTGGCTATACATGTCCTGGTACGTAACTGGAAAAACATGGCAGATATCCATTTTCAAATATGGTGGTATTCTCTTTGTGTGTATAGTAAATTTGAACAAATGCCCCGGAAGGGAGTAACCCATGGCCCCACGAGTATTTTAAAATGGAAAGCCCTGAAGGATTTTGGAGAGGGTGCACATTATTGCCCTTTATAAAAAGAGGGTGTGTGGCTTTTTTTTTTCTTCTTTTTTCTTGATAACCCTGTATAGTTGTTAACAGGACCCTTTGAACCTTCTATTAACGGATCCCATGAAGGACCAGTGGGGGGGAAGGGGTTTTGGGAGGGGGGTGGTAGGGGAAGGGGTTTATGGTGTTTTTTCTTTTATTGCATACTGTTGAAGGATGTATTGTTTGAATCCGGTACTCTGTGCATGGTAATGTGTATTTCTCTGTTTCTTTGTTTTGAAAATTCAAAATAAAGTTGACAAAAAAAAAAAAAAAGAAATATGACGACAGAAAAAAAGACCACATGGCCTATCTAATCTTTCCTTCCATATCAACAACTACAACAGTCCCCTTTTTTCCTTTAGAGATCCTCTGTGTTTGTCCCATGCTTTTTTTAATTCAGTTACTGTCCTCATCTCTACCACCTCCACTGGGAGACTATTCCACAGATCCACCACTCTTTCTGTAAATAAATATTTCCGCAAATTACTCCTGAATCTATCCCCCTTTACCTTCATCCTATGTCCCCTCATAGCAGAACTTTCAGGCCGGAAGGTCGGGGGTTCAAATCCCACTAGAGGACAGCAACCTTGGGCCGGAAGGACTGGGGTTTCTAGTCCCACAGGTGCTCCTTGTGGTCTTGGGCAAGCCACTTAACCCTCCATAGCCCATGTTCCCTGTAAATAGTTATCTCCAAGTTATAATGCCCTGTTCAATGTAATTTCAGTTTGTTCAACGTAAACCGCACTGATGCAGAATAGCGCGGTATATAAGAGAATGTAAATAAATAAATAAATAAATAAATAACTTGCTTTCAATTGAAAGAGGCTCTCCCCCTGAACATTTATGTCATGGAGGTATTTAAACATCTCAATCATATCACCTCTATCCCGCCTTTCCTCTAAGGTGTACGCATTAAGATCCTTAAGTCTATCCTCATATGCTTTATAATGAAGACCACTAACCATTTTAGTAGCCACCCTCTGCACCGACTCCATCCTGTTCACATCTGTTTGAAGGTACTGTTTGCCTCTCTCTGCTCTGGGAAGAGAAGTGCCCTCACAGTGCTCTGCTAGAGAGGTGGATATTTAACTCCTGTGACAACTTTGCTGTGAGTTCTAGCTGTCTATTTAATTATTTATTGTTGTCTTTATTGGTGTGCTACTTCACCTTCCTGTTCCCTTTAGTTTTGCACTTCAGCTTTCTCAGCTGTATAACTTACCTTGCCTCTCTCAACTGACTGGCCTTTGTGTGGTAGCCAGCTTAACTGTTACTTTAAATTAAATATCTCTCCCTGCTCTGTCCCCAGAACCTGCTGCATTTCAAACTTTTTTTCCTGCTCTATCCTACCTGAGGGACTACCCCCATCCCCCCCTGCTGAGGTATTGTGCAGCCCTTCTTCCTGTCTCCTCCTCCCACATGTGCATAGTCTGTTCTGTTTGCCTCTCTGCTCTGGGAAGAGCAGTGCCCTCACCGTGCTCTGCTAGAGAGGTGGATATTTAACTCCTGTGAGAGAGTTTAAAAAGGATATAGCGTTATTAGAAAAGGTTCAGAGAAGAGCCACCAAAATGGTAAAGAGGATGGAAGGATACTCCTATGAAGAAAGGCTGAAATGGTTAGGGCTCTTTAACCTGGAAAAGAGGTGGCTGAGGGGAGATATGGTAGAGGTCTATAAATTAATGAATGGAGTAGAACGGGTAAATGTAGATCGATTGTTTACGCTATCAGAATATAGAAAGACTAGGGGACATGTAATGAAGCTACAGGGTAAACTATTTAAGATAAATAAGAGAAAATATTTTTTCACTCAACGTGTAATAAAACTCTGGAATTTGTTACTGGAGGATGTAGTAAGAGCTGTTAGTGTAGCTGGGTTTAAAAAAGGTTTGGACAAGTTCCTGGAGGAAAGGTCCATAAACCATTATTAAGAAGGGATCCAGGATATCAATGCTTGACCCAATATAAGCACTGTGGAACCTGTGTCTTTTGGGGATACTGCTAGGTATGTATGACCTAGATTGGCCACTGTTGGAAACAGGATACTGGGCTTGGTGGACCTTGGTCTGACCCAGTATGGCATATCTTATGTTCTTATGTGCGGTCTCCAGAATTGCACATTATACTCCAAATGAGGTCACACCAAAGACTTATACAGAGGCACTACCACCTCCTTTTTTCTGCTAGCCATTCCTCTCCGTATGCACCCAAGCATCCTTCTAGATTTTGTCGTTGCCTTTTCTACCTGTTTAGCTACTTTTAGATCATCAGACACAACCACGCCTAGGTCCCGCTCTTCTTTAGTGGACAAAAGTACTTCACCCCCCATACTATATTGCTCCCTTGGATTGCTGCAGCCCAAATGCATGACCTTACATTTTTTAACATTAAATCCCAGTTGCCAGATTCTAGACCTTTCTTCAAGCTTAGCTCGATCCCTCCTCACGTTTTCTACACCTTCCTGGGTGTCTACTCTATTGCAAATTTTGGTATCATCTGCAAAGAGGCAAACCTTACCTGAAAGCCCTTCCACTATATCACTAACAAAGATGTTAAAAAGAATTGGACCAAGGACAGATCCCTGGAACAAAGGAAGGTTCCAGTCATCTTCTTGACTCATAAATATCACAGAATCTGTATCATGATACAGGCAACATTCTTGAAGACTGTCTACAGGGTTTTACTGCTCTGCACATGCATAAGCCATTCTAAAACAGCCTATGAAAACATATGTATTACCTGATAATATGCAATGGGCTTTTATGTGCTTCCAAAAGAAATACTGTTGCATTATTGACAAAGTCACTCGATGAAACCTCAGATTCCGTTAAAAATAGCTACTTAGAGAGATTGTCAGGTTCTCTCATGATACTCTTGGCAGGTAATTTTTATTTATTTTATTTTAGACAGTTTTGTATACTGCCTTATCCTTCAATCAAAGTGGTCACAACACAATTGGGGGATACATTTAACACGTGGGGATATGAGACACATACACTAATACTTACAGGGAACATGGGCAATGGAGGGTTAAGTGGCTTGCCCAAGACCACAAGGAGCATCTGTGGGACTAGAAACCCCAGTCCTTCTGGTCCAAGGTTGCTGTCCTCTAGTGGGATTTGAACCCCTAACCTTCTGGCCTGAAGTACCTTTCCCCAACTACTAGGCTACTCCTCCCTATTTTGTTTTTTGGCCAAATTTCCCCCACAGAGAAGAAAGGTTTAGCTATTTGGCACTTAGAAATGTTCAAGTTATTCTAGTCTGCATTAACAATACCTCCTCTTCTTTTAGAAATCAGATCTGTAAAGGTTTTCTTTTTCCGTATCATTGTACTACTGAGTATAACCTGAAGTCTCTTGTTTTTGATAGAGGCGCCTATTTAAGTAAAAGAAACAATCTGATTTTGGCTCAAAATGCCTAATTTTGTAGATTTGTACAGCCACATACTGTTTTGCAATGGCCATGTTCATTTCCACTGTACTGTACGCCACATCTCCACAAAGGCTCCCTCCTCATCTGTGTAGGCATGTACTTCTTGTTGCTATGTGGCAGTGCATATGCGAAATAGAGGAAAGATAAGCTCGCTGCCAACTTGTGTGGGTAACACTGGGAAAAAGAGCCATTGTGGTTGGTATACTTTAGCTTTTTTAAAACCAAAGTAATTTGTGGGAGATTCCTGTTTGTCATGAATGATTTGAATATTTCTTTGTTTTATTGGGAAAAGAATATATACTGGTGTCTATAACAGCTTGTACAGCTGGGGCAAAGACACTCATTAAATTTAAAAGCTGTCTCTATCAATAATTAGAAAACCCTCAAGAAAATAGGAACCCACCTATTTTTCACCCCTCTGATCCGTATGCCTTCTTTGGCCTCAATACTTCAATCATTAAAAAGAGGAAGATGAATAGCTCCTTGTCTGTGATAGTTATCTGGTGGGACAATTGCCACAGTCTTGGGCTTTTTATAATTTTGGATCCACCGCCCCGCTCTGAAATCACATCTTTCTCTGTCATTTTCATGATTTCAGCTCTGTAGAGGATGCAGGCCTGTCACAAAAGAGCCATATCCTATTGTCAATTACAAGCCAACTCTTTCAATAAAATAAATGTTTTATGTTGGTTGTCCCTGTAGCATTGTAAAAGTTCTGCTTTTCTTCAGACAGTATGTCCCCAACACCATAAGGCTCAACATATGGCATATGGTCCTCATAATTTGATTCTCTTTGAGTATTAAATAAATGTGGAAAATACTCCTTACAGCCTGGAAAATACATAGCTTCTGGAAGCCTGCTAAGATTCATGTGGAGGAAATTTACAGAGTCTTTAAAATGAATATGCAAGGCTTCAGCAGTGATTTTAAAGCAGCCCATTTTTTGCATATTCACAATCATAAAAAATATACGTTTCGGATATTGCAGGTTTACAAATAGAAGGCATAAACACAAGTGGTTGTCATCTCCAGTTAAGAGTTCACAGCACAGATTACTGTATTTTACCTGTCATTTAATTTATGTTTCTTGTCCAAAAAAACTCACATTTCTGACACAGAGGAATGTTTACTAAAGCATGCTACCTGCTAGCATGGGATTTAGTGCGTGGTAAGCTTGCTGTGCTAAAGGTTAGAATGGGGTCCAATGCTAATAGCATAGCACATTATTGGGTGGTGACTGAGTGTGTTAGGGCAGAATGTGGACATTGGTGGCGCATCATGGCTAACATGAGTGTTATGGGTGTATGTTACCATTAGTACAGGTGCATGCCGTCACAATGGGTGGTATTAAGTACATCCACATGCTGGATTGCAAGATGCCGTGTGTCAGCAATACGCCAACAGCAAGGGGATGGCCACCCCCCTGAAGTTCGATCAGGCCTCTGCGCTAAATTTGCAGCTCAAACATGCACTACCGGTACATTTTTTAGTAAATATGCCCCACAGTGTCTTAAATAAAGACTCCTTTTCTTTCTTCATTGCCTGGTGTATGTGTCTATCTAATTTTCATAATGACAACATAATCTACATTTCACACAGTTATTTATTTATTTAACGTCTTTTCCATACCGCGCTTTTTAAAGTCAGCTCGGTTTACAATTAACAGCAGGTTTGTACAGTACAGGCGGCTCCCATACTGGACTTACAAAAAACAGGGTTTTGCAACTTGGACTAACTGGGGTAACTATGTACATGTTACGCTGTAGCTTGGCTACTCGTTTAGGTAGCTATAATCTTCATTGTACATAAATACTCTTCACACATATAGTTGTCAAACAAAGATGACGTCATAATGTACAATTATAATCATATCTGTACAGTTTTTGCAAAAACTACAGAAACTATGCTCATCATTGAAGGAAAGACATTTCCTCGTGGTCTACTTCTCATCGGGCTACCAAATAACTGTCCTCGGTTCCTGGTTTTGATTCTTTAAATTCAAACCAAATAAATAAACACACATACACAGAGTTATATAAAACTACAGTACTCTTAAGGCCTTAAGGGGAGGGAGTCCACAGTCCTGCAAACTTGAGCAGTTCCTGTAAATCCCCTTCCTACTGGCTAGACCAGAGCACCTAATTTTATTAGGGAAAAAACTGTTACATGGTACAAATTCAGTTCTACATCAAGCTTTGTTTATCTATGTGTTATAGGTAGGAGCACAGATATTTCTCAACTCCAGCATTCTGAAACAAAAGCATTCTGTCTCGTTCTCACAAACAATGTCATCCCAAAGTACACCCTTGGCTTTTATACACATCTCTCTCCAGGCTCCTAGTGAATTTCAAGCTATTCTCCATATTAAACCTTTCAGAGGTCGCTGGTACCCCATTTCAAGTCCCTCTCAACAGTCTTCCCCCCTATGATTCTGTAAGAATCACTATAAAGCATGTCCATGCCCAAAATAAACAAACAAATGAATGGAAAAATGTATTAATAAATAAATAAATAAAATAAATCTTCTACAGCAGGAAATGCCTTCCACTTCACTTCGCTTCAGCGTCCTGGGTTCATCTGGTCCATGGATGAAATTCATCTTGTTGGTTGGAAGAAGTCTTCCTAAGTATGAGTATGTAGTCCATTTGACAATACAGAAAAAAGGATTTCAAGCATCCTGAAAATTAATCAAAACTATGTGACACTGTCTGCTCTTGCAAGGTCTCAGCAAAATGTGTACAGAGAGCAAATCTCTACCAATTATTCTTACAAGTAAACTTTGTTAGCAGCATCATCTACTCCACATAGATCTTTCAGAAGTTTACACCACATCATTTGCCACCAGTGGTAATTCCAAGTTCTTCAAAAGCTTCTCCTTTCACTCTGGGCTGCGCTATGCAGAGAGTGTCAGTAACAGTCCACCCGGGCATCATGGTTGCACATGCATCTTTCTGTAGCATTGCTAGAATCACTGATCTTTGCTTCAATCTGGCTTCTAGTAGCATTGCAGACTTCCTTTCATTCACAGTAGGCATAGTCTTCGACCCATAAGACTCAGTGAATGTAATATATAATTTGCAGAATGAAAACTCTCTATAACAGCATTCTTCGGATTCTCCGCAATGGCAAACATGCACAACTATTAATGCCAATATAGAATTACTGAACAGAATTATCTTATCTGAGATAATGTTAATTAATTACAAGATATCTACTGCTAGCACTAAATTATTTATTTAACTATATGTATACCAAGATAACTTGCAACATACTTTAATTCTGCATCTACATTCTTTGATTTTTCTCTTTATCAAATCAAAGTTAGCATGTGGCCTAATAAGTGAGTGGGAAGATGTATCCAGAAAGAGATAAAGCTATGAGTCAAAGTCAGTGAGAAAGGTAAGATAGACATATCAGGGGGTCAATAAATGACAGCAGTCCAGAGAGGTAGTGAAGTAAAGAGGCAGATGGTGTGGACTTCAAAGGAAGAAAAGGAGTGAGATTGAGGAAGAAGGAGGGGTTGAAATTGGCAAGAATGAGAGAGTAGAAACCCAACACCAATGCCACGTTCAACAGAGAGAGGCATATAGGAAAATTGGTAGCCCCCATGACAGAGGGAAGCAGTTGAAGTAGAGTCTTCAGGGAGAAGCCAGGTCTCAGTTAGAGCAAGAAGATGCGCGTATTAGTGATAGAGGCTGTGAATGAAGGCAAGCTTATTAGAGATGAAGTGTGCGTTCCACAAGGCACATGAGAAAGAAAGAGAGGACGGGGAAAGACAAGGATAGGAATACGATTTGAGAGGCTGTGTGTGGATCTGCCTTGAAAGTGTGAAAAAAGTCTAGGGAGGCCAGAGATGGCATTGATATCCCTGGATGACAGAAGAAGAAGGAACAGGAAAGTGCAGAGGAGAGAGAAGGGGGCACAATGGTAACGAGAGTGAGGTTCTTTCAGAGAGAGGGGAGATGGCTCAATGAGAGGAAGAAAATTGTGAAGCTGAAGAGTCCATGACAGGGTAGAAGACAAGATGGCAGGAGAGGGGGTGGTAAGGTGTGGGGGCATGAGATCTTTGAAATAAGGGGAGAAGATTAGGAAGCGTTAACAATAGGAAAATAAAGGGTGGTGCCATTGGAATGAGATAGAGGAGTGGAATACAAAGAACTTTGAAAAAATAAAGAATGTAAATGCACCTGCATGTAATTGTGGGGTGAAACCTGCTGCCTACCTCATCCATTACATTCTGGATGTCTTAGCAGATGGCATCTTGAGTCTCCCTCAATGAAGTTAGTCTGTCTAAATTAATAAAACAGAATGCTTCTGAATAATCTACCCCATTGAACTTGTCCAACTTATTTTTTTACCTTTTCACAAACTGTATATAGCTAATACATTCTGATTCTATAGATATATTTTCCAAGGTGTCTAATAATTATTATAGGGCTCATTCCATCCTGGACATCCAGCCTCTCTATTATATCTGGTCTGAGCCGGACATACAGAGGGGCTCACGATTCTGATCCTGCGGGGCACATCTAGCCTCGCGGGATCAAAATCACGAACAGGCCTGTACATGCAGGCCAGGATTGTGATTCAGTCTGGCCTGCATGTACAGGCCTGATCCTGGCTAACTCAGTCAGAGCTCTACAATGGAGCCGCGGCGCCATGGCGTCCGGTTGCCATAGCACCGCGGCTCCATTATAAAGCCACGATAAAAGCTATTGGACTTCAAAGGTGATTTTCCGACAGCCCAACCCCTGATCTGGCCTCCTAAGGCCAGGGTCAGGCTGCGGGGAATGTCCTTTGCCCCTCCCACCCAATCCGTGCCCCGGGCCCGAAAAAAAAAAACGTTCAGGGAAGTTATTCCACCTCAAAGGTGGAATAACTTCCCCGCACAAGTTGCCGGCCCTGAATGTACAGAGCCGACATTAGAATTGGCCCTGTTTGTCCAAGGCCAGCAACTGCCCACCACCTGCCCAGACTCTGCCCCCAAGCCGCCCTTTCCCCACCCTGGTCTAACTTCCCCTTACAACTGGAGGGGAAGTTAGATGCCGGCAGGGAATGCACAAATAGCAGAGATGGACATCCATCCCTGCTATTCATGTGACAGAATAACCCCCTTGTATTCTCTGAAACATGATTGTTATCAAAATAACTATCAAATATAAAGCTATCACACTGTCTCTGAGAAACTTTGTATGTTTATCTCTTAGAATCTTGATGGCTGGCTGTAGCATTCTAATATTTTCTTGGTCAGACATAAAAAAAGAAATAGGACAACACACATTCTCTTTTTCCATAGTCTTTAAAACCTAGGGGGATGTGGGGAGGTCTTTTGTATCCTTTTACTATTTTGTGTATCTTTTGACTTCAGGTGAAGAACTGATTGCAAACTAGAATTTAGTGATATATTAGAAAGTCTAAAATGAAATAAAGGACACTGGTATAAAACATGTATTTTATTGTATTTTAGTTTTATTTTTTTTACATTACTTTAAAATTTACATTACAACATTAAGAGAGTTATTTAGGAAGCTTTATTTGTGCTTTAGACATCTGAAAATGGGCATAGAGATGACATTTTAGAAGCTGGGGTCTGTGGATGTCCCCAGTGTGAGGATGTCCAAGTCTGAATGGAAGCATGGCAAAGGCATGACTGGGGTGTTCCCAAGAACTTGGACATCCCTACCTGATCTCAGAAAGATCCTAGATGTCTAGAGTCGTGTTATACTTGCTCCAGGCACATACAGGCATATGAAAAGACATTGTTTTGTCAGGCAAATGTCTGAGGGTGTAGAGAAAAAGCTTCACTAATGCTCTCTTTATTTTACAGTATCTCAACAAACACTGACAGGGAATGGAGGCTCATGTTTTCATTTTACTATGCTGCTATATGTCCCTTTATCCTAGCTTGCATGAGATGGATGTCCCCACTTCATTTTTCCCTAAGGAGGAAGTTTATGTGGCCAAAACATTGAAGTCTATATCAGGGATGTCTATGTTACTAAAATTGACTGGAGACAGATATCCCTGGAATTTTTCTGCACATTCGGCCCTGGATGTCCCTGATTAGACTTGGACATCCTTTCTAAAATGTCACCTCGAAAATACCTTTCACAATTTTTGAAAACAATTTAAAAATGTAAGAATTTCAAATTATTATTCTTAGAGGATTTTTAAATGTTTGCAATAAGTTTACATAAATTTGATCAACTCAATCTTTGAGCAAGAACATTATCTTTTAGGTGTTCATTTGCTTATTTGGCAAATTGATCCCTAGTGGTAGTACTGTGATACTATCACTAGAAGTTGACCAATGTTGTTTTGAACTTTGTGCCTTATGATCCTGCCATGTACCACTAGACTCCAGGAATTTTAGAGTTAGGCCGGGGGGGGGGGCCTAAGTGGGGTGGGGGGGGGGGTCTTTGAGAGCTCTTCTTCAGGGGAGGGGATGACTTGTCAGTTTGGGGGGCATCTGTGTCTTTCCTGATAGGATGGGTGGAACAGGGGTGTGGTTCTGGCCTGGAAGGAGGGTGACATCAAGGAATTGAGGAGGAGTAAGATAAAGAATCAGGGGGATTCTTGCAGACGTGTACTTCTGGGGAAAACAAGGCACTCTTTTATACCACCTGTAGCTTTTTACAATTGTTGTGCCCACTACTCATACCAGCAAATGAACATGCATTTCTGAATTTCCTTCTAGAAATATTATAAAACAAAAAAACCCCTCCTTGTTTGGCAGAGATTTTTGTAAAATACTGAGGAAATTACGCAGGTCCTAAACTGGATGTCTCAATTCCCATCACAATGTGCTTTGTAAAATGGGTCTTCACTATAACATCCGATAGAGAACAAAATTATTACTTACTTTTAATTTTTGCTGTTGGCTCCATTCATGACAGCTTATTTATAAATTTAAACTTTCACTTCTGCTGTGAAATATTATTGAATTGTGGTTGTTGATGTACATGATACTGGTTTTGTAAGGGGCTTGTTTACAAAGCCGCGGTAGCGGTTTGCGATCGTAATCGGAGCCGCGGCCCCATTGATTTCAATGGGGCCGCGGTTGCGATCGCGATCGCGAACCACTACCGCGGCTTTGTAAACAAGCCCCTAGTTTCTTAGTCTAAAAAATGAAATAAAAGTTCTTTTCTATGCCTCCTTTAAAGCTACATTTTCAGCTCTCCCATAGAGAGATGGATTGTCTAAATGTTCCCCACTGAAGTAGACATAGTCCTGCCAAGATGTTACACTGTGCATTTAGCAAGTATGTAGGAACATAAGATATGCCATACTGAGTCAGACCAAGGGTCCATCAAGCCCAGTACTTTATTTCCAACAATGGATAATCCAGATCATAAGTACATGTCAGGTTCCCAAAAAAATATATGGATTCCATGCTGCTTTTCACATGGCTAAGCAGTGGATTTCCAAAGTCCACTTTAATTATGGATTATGGACTTTTCCTCCAAGAACTCATCCAAAGCTTTTTTAAATCCAGCTACTCTAACAGCTTTTACTACATCCTCTGGTAATGAATTCCGTATTTTGATTATGTGTTGAGTAAAAAATATTTTCTCTTATTTGTTTTAAATGTGCTACATTGTAACATCAGTGCATGTCTTTAAAGGAGAAAACCACTGATCTGTGTTTATCTATTCCATTACATTCATTATTTTATAGACCTCTCTCATATCTCTCTAAGTTGTCTCTTTTCCAAGTTGAAGAGCCCTAACCTCATAAGGATGTCCTTCCATTTCTTTTAAACTTAATTTGGCCACTGAACGATATGAATACTATAACTTTCAAAAACTATCGTTCAACTTTTAGATGAGGGGGAACCGACTTCTTTTCAACCAGCTAAACAGGTCTCAGTTAAAAATAACGCCTTAAAAACTGGGCTTGCACCCGATGTATAATATTGGCGTTTTATCACATCAATGACCCACTGGTAATGAAGTACAAAATATTCAATCCTTTATAGAAACTGGTATCTAACTTTTAATCTTAATTTTTATGTGTACTCAGCTTCTAAGCAGGATCAGCATAAAATCTTCTTCATCCCGACGTTCAATCCCGGTACCAGCTGACGTTTCATATAATTTCGTCAGGGGACCTAAAGATAACTGTGATGCTGCCCGCGTTTTCTCCCTTAGTTCTCTGGCCGCCACAATGTCAGCGTATCAGTAGGTGCGCGGCGTTACCTACTGATACGCTGACATTGTGGCGGTCAGAGAACTAAGGGAGAAAATGCGGGCAGCATCACAGTTATCTTTAGGTCCCCTGACGAAATTATATGAAACGTCAGCTGGTACCGGGATTGAACGTCGGGATGAAGAAGATTTTATGCTGATCCTGCTTAGAAGCTGAGTACACATAAAAATTAAGATTAAAAGTTAGATACCAGTTTCTATAAAGGATTGAATATTTTGCACTTCATTACCAGTGGGTCATTGATGTGATAAAACGCCAATATTAAACATCGGGTGCAAGCCCAGTTTTTAAGGCGTTATTTTTAACTGAGACCTGTTTAGCTGGTTGAAAAGAAGTCGGTTCCCCCTCATCTAAAAGTTGAACGATAGTTTTTGAAAGTTATAGCTTCCATTTCCTTTGCCATTTTGGTTGCTGTTCTCTGTACCTTTTCCAATTCTGCTATATCCTTTTAAGATATGGCTACCAGAATTCACACAATATTCGAGGTGTAGTTGCACCATGGAGTAATACAGAGGCATTATAACATCTTTGGTTTTATTCTCTATTCTTTTCCTTATGATTCATTTGGTTTCTTGGCCACAGCTTCACACTGGGCAGAGGGTTTTAAAGTGTTATCCACGATGATGCTCAGATCCTTTTGCTGGGTGGTGATTCCTAATCTGGAATCTTGCATTGTGTAAGCATAGTTTGGGTTGTTCTTCCCCAAATGCATAACTTTGCACTTCTCCACATTACATTTCATCTGCCATTTGAACTCCCAGTCTCGCAATTTTTCAAGGGACTCTTGTAATTTTTCACAGTCCTCTTTTGTTTTAACAATTTTGAATAATTTTGTGTCATCTGCAAATCTGATTACCCCACTCATTGTTTCCATTTCCAGATCATTTATAAATGTGTTAAAAAACAGTGGGCCCAGCATAGATCCCTGAAGTATGCCACTATTCCCCTTTCTCCATTGAGAAAATTGGCCATTTAGCCTTACTTTGTTTTCTATCTTTTAACCATTTTCTAATCCACAACAGTATACTGCCTCCTATCCCATGACTAATTTTGCTAAGATTCTCTCATGATAGACCTTGTCAAAGGCTTTATGAAAATCCAAATACACTATGGGCCCGATTCTGAGAGGCGGATAGCTGGGCTGTTCGTCTCAGGAGGATGTGCAACCCCACTGTCCATCTGCCCATATGCTGGTGCCTGATCTCGCTGTACACACACTTGAAGCAGTGCAGGGAGACCAGGACAGGGGCATCATGGTGGTGGGGAGGGGGTGGAATGAAAGTGGGCCATGCACCCGGACATACAGTGCCAATTCAGATCACGGCCCTGTACGTCTGGTGGGTGGAAGATGGCCATATTGCTTATACCACCTCAGAGGAGGTATAAGCAGCAGCGATGGCAGCGGCGTGGATGGCACCTCCCAGCAGCACAGCATTGACAAAAGGTGAGGTCCTGCCATCTTATCTCGGCCCTGGCAGACCCCGCCAAGGGTTTGCAAGTGGGAAAACCAGTTGGAACTGCAGGGGACTGGCCATACATTGGGTAGGATGTCTCCCACAAGTATGATTGGGCATGCCGGGCTGTCTCAGTACCTGATCTTGCACCCATGGCAACGTCTGGCTCCCACGGTGCAGAATCAGGTGCTGATGGACCTGTCCTGTTCGGGGCCATCCAGATGGCCTGGATGTGCCCCATCTGGGATCGGGCTCCACATCAACTGGCTCACCTGTTTATTCACACCTTCAAAATAATATAAGAGATTAGTGTGATTAGACTTTCCTTATCTAAATCTCCACCTCACTAATAAACGTACGCTCAACCAGAAACAAATACCACATACTCCAAGACCTGATCACTACCAAGAAGATCGACATCCTATGCATGATGGAAATCTGGCTAACAGATAGCGACACAGTATTAATGAACCAACTAACACCTACAGGATACAACCTCCACCATTGCTCCCGAATGCACGCCAAAGGAGGAGGCGTAGCCATCATTGCAAAGGACAACCTCCACCTCAGAATCCATACTTCAGAAACCTCCAATGGAGCAGACATACTTACCCTCACCAACAAACACCTCTCAATATGTCTGATCTACCGTGCACCCACCACAAACACCGATCTACCAAGGATACTACACCTCATTTCTGAAAGCACCAGCTCCTCAAAAGAACAAATAATCCTAGGAGACTTCAACCTCCCATCACTCCAAGACAAACAAGCAGAAACCTTCACCAATGCCATGACAGCAATGAACCTGATACAGATCATGCAAGAATCAACACACGAAAAAGGGAACACATTGGACCTCATATTTCTAAACTCCCAAACTGCCTCCTCATACAGAAACCTGGAGATCTCACCTGTACCATGGTCAGACCACTACCTCATCAACATATCCCACACCTACCAACGCAAAAATGACAAAGAAAAGAAGCACCACACAAGAAGATTTAAAGCATTTATCAAAGAAGACTTCCTGGCACAAACTCTGCCTAAACCTCAAACAAACACCAACAACATTGATGACCTAATTTACAACTGGAACACCACCATCGCATCAGCATCCAGCGCAAAATTAGACAAAATTACAACCAGACCCGCCTCCTCAAAAGCCCGATGGTTCACCCACAACCTCCGGAAACTAAAAACCAAACTCAGAAGAACAGAAAGAAAATGGAGAAAAACCAAAAATGAAAAGGACAAAATAAACTACCTCTACGAACTCGACGCATACCACTCAGAAACTGACAAAGCGAAAAAAGCCTACCACTCTAAAATCCTAAACACAACCATAAACAAACCTCGGGAACTCTTTCAGATTGTCAAAAAACTGACAAGAGCACCTAGTAACTCTGACCAGCTGCCAAACATCCCATCAGATCTATTGGCCTGACAATACAAACAGCTTCAACAACCACAAAGTCCACACCAGAACGCCGAGACAACAAAAACAGACCACTGCACCATCATAAACAGCGACTGGAATACGTTTGATGCAAACACAGAAGCAGAAATATCATCCACCATCTCCTGCCTAAACACCACCATCTTCCCACTAGACCCCTGCCCCACTGACTGGATAAAGAAATCCAAGGAAGACCTGAGCGCACCATTATCCCACATCGTCAATGACTCCTTCACTCAAGGACACATGCTGGACGTCCTCAAAACCACAATCATTCGACCAACCCTAAAAAAGCCTAACCTAGATCCCCTAGACCCCACCTCCTAAAGGCCGATAGCAAGCCTCCCATTCACCGCCAAAATCATCGAGAGGATAGTCCAACGCCAGCTTCAAGAACATTTAGACGTCAACAACATACTGGACCCACAGCAACACGGTTTCCGTCCACTACATGGAGTCGAGACCCTCATGACCACACTGATGAACACCCTCATCATGGGAACTCAAGAAAAACATTCCGGATACACCATGATCTTCCTAGATATATCAGCAGCCTTTGACACCATCTCCCACAACATCCTAATACACAGACTCCAAACAATAGGGATCAAAGATACTGTACTTCGATGATTCCAGTCCTACCTAACCAACCGACAACAATTGATCTGCACCAGCACCTCAACCTCACCCCCCTTCCAGCAACATCAAGGAGTACCTCAAGGATCCACACTATCAGCCATGCTCTTCAACATTTACCTCCAACCACTCTGCTCAGTCATACATACCCACAACATCAACATCCACATATATGCGGACGACATAATGCTCTATGCCCCAATTACAACCACAAACCCAATGAATGGGCAACTATCAGCCTGCTTCGCTGATGTATCTAAATGGATGCAAGAGAACAACCTCTGCATTAACATAAAGAAAACTGAAGCTCTTATAGTGACCAAAGACCCAGACTTCAAACCACCTACACACCTCAACATGGGAACTACACAAATTCAAATACAGCCACAAATAAGATATCTGGGCATTATCACTGACCAGGCTCTAACCCTCAAGCAACAAATCACTAAGACCACCGGAACTATATTCCACAAAGCTAAAACAGTACAACGTCTCCGACCTCTCCTCGAACCTCAAGACTTCAGGACAGTAATGCAAGCAATGATACTCCCACATCTGGACTACTGCAATATAATCTACCATGGACTACCCGCCACACAAACCAACCCCCTCCGAACTGCCTTGAACACCACAGCGAGAATTATTCAGAATGCGAAGAAACGAGACCACATCACCCCAATTCTAAGGGACCTACACATACTTCCCCTCGAAGCAAGAATTAAATACAAAGCTATTCTACTCACCCACAAAACCATCCAGCAAACACAGAGCACCCAGCTCCACACCCTACTGACCCATCCAGCCCACAGCAAAATGACCAGACAGACCTCCAGCAACTCCCTCACCATCCCTCACAAAAGAACCAAATGCACACAACGGACCTGCAACAGAGCCTTTGAACTTTATGCCCCATCCCTCTGGAATTCTCTACCGAGCCACCTCAGGAACAATAACGATCTCTTGTCATTCAAAAAACAGCTAAAAACCATCCTATTCCAAGAACATCTCAAAACAGAAACACCCTCCCACAAATAACTACACCAACCCCTCTAGGCCACCCGCAAGAACCCATGATCAAAAACTATGTTACCTTGTCCATGTCTATGTCTATCCTCTGTCAAAATCATCAATGTTGCCCTCCTGGTGATGGCCCTATCCCTATGACCGATTAACCCCCCCCCCCCTTTGTTACACCGCTTTGACCGGGTGAAAAGCGGGATATAAATATAGTTAAATAAATAAATAAATAAAAAATATAAATAAATCCATGTTATCTTTCTGGCATTAAACCATGACTCTATACATGTTCAGTAATTTTGTTCTTTATAATGGCTTCTATCATTTTACCTGCATTGATGCCAGACTCACTGGTCTGTAGTTTCCTGGTACACTCCTGGAATCCTTTTTAAAAATTGCCATTACATTGGCCATTCTCCAATCTTCAGGTACTGTTGTTGTTGTTAAGTGCCGTCGAGTCGGAGTCGACTCATGGCGACCCTCTGGATAGCTATCCTAAATTGTGTTCGGTCTTCAGTCAGGCAGCTCATTGTTGACAGATTGGTACCCGTAGTTGCTGTTATTGTATCGATCCATCTCATTGCTGGTCTTTCTCTTTTGTGTTGACCTTCTATCTTGCCAAACATGATGTCTTTCTCTAATGATCTCTCTTCGCATGATGTGTCCAAAGTATGAAAGTCGAAGTCTTGTCATCTGAGCTTCTAAAGAAAGCTTAGGTTTGATCTCCTCTAGTACCGACTGGTTTGTTCTTTGGGCAGTCCATGGTATACACAGTATTCGCCGCCAGCACCATAATTCAAAGGCATCAATTTTCTTCCTGTCTGTCTTTTTCACAGTCCAGCTTTCACATCCATATGATGTTATTGAAAATACCATGGCTTGAACAAGTCGAATCTTTGTATGGAGAGAGACATCTCTGCTCTTGAGAATCTTATCTAGGTCTTTCATAGCCATTCTGCCAAGAGCAATGCGTCGTTTGATTTCTTGACTGCTTGTTGCTTCTTTATTGATAGTTGATCCAAGTAGGTTAAAGTTGTTCACGATTTCAATTTCTTCTCCTTCGACGATGAACCTGTTGATTATGCCAGTTGTCATGATCTTTGTCTTCTTTACATTAAGGTGCAGGCCCATTTTGAGACTATGTTCTTTGATTGTGAGAAGCAAATGTTTCAGATCATCTTCACTTTCAGCCAGTAATGTGGTATCATCAGCATAGCGAAGGTTGATGAGTCTTCCACCAATCTTCACACCTCTGTTGTCTTCATACAATCCTGCTTCTCTGATGATTTGTTCTGCATATAAATGAAACAGGTAGGGGGAAAGTATGCAGCCTTGTCTTACACCTTTGCTTATTTTAAACCATTCTGTTTCTCCTTGTTCCGTTCAAACTGTTGCTTCTTGATCAATGTACAGATTGCGCAAGAGAACGATCAGGTGTTCTGGTAAACCCATGCTTCTTAATGTGGCCCAGAGTTTCTCATGGTTTACACAGTCAAAAGCCTTGCTATAGTCGATAAAGTACAAATAGATATCCTTTTGGTATTCTTTAGTCTTTTCAAGGATCCATCTCACATCCGCAATGATGTCTCTCGTTCCTCACCCTTTCCTGAACCCTGCTTGCACTTCAGGTAGTTCTTGTTCCAGGTATGGTTGTAGTCTCTTTTGAATAATCGTCAGTAGAATCTTGCTGGCATGTGGGATCAGAGCGATTGTTCGATAATTTCCACAGTCAGTTGGATCACCTTTCTTTAGTATTGGTATAAACACAGATCTTTTCCAGTCAGTTGGCCATGATGTTCTCTTCCATATTTCTTGGCAGAGCCTTGTAAGTATGGTAACAGCTGCATCAGATTGCTGCAATACTTCTATAGGAATGCTATTGATGCCTGGTGCTTTGTTCTTTGATAGGGCTTTCAATGCTGCTTCAACTTCTTCTTTCATCACCAATGGTACTTCTTCAGGTACTACAGATGATTTTAATGATCATACAACTGTCGGGGGCATATCCAGAATGTTCCCAGCAGTTACTGCACATAAATGCACCCTAACTTGCAGCAGTGACACTCACAATTAACAATGGCCCTGGTGTTACTATTTTGAAAATAGCAGTTTCTGGGGCAGGAGTGAGTGAAGACCCACGCCTGTCCCAATGTTTCCTGGACCTCTTTAATGAGTCAGGATCTCAGAGGTGAAGACCACTTTCATATTTTTTTCTTTTTGCTTGAAAGGGCAGAGCCTAGAGGGGAGGAATTCTAGGAGGTGCATTTTCTCATTATGTTCAATGTTAGGGTTGGATGGGGCTTGGGGGACACTAGACCATGAGGGTTTTAAGGTCCCTCTAAGATGGTGCCAGGGGAACCATTTTGTTTTCACTGAAGCATGGAGGATGGGTTTGGGGGATCAGAATACTAGATCACCAGGGAATGAATGTCCTCTGGGGGTGCTGGGGGTCCAAGAAGTCTCCTATTTGAGTCACGAGAGTCCTTGAAATGTTAGCCACTGCCACAGAAAGGAACAATGGGCCCAATATTGAGTTGGATATTCACTTCCGTGCTGGCGGAAGTGAATATGCGGGTTAGCCCCGATACCCCGGCAGCCACAGAGGCTACAGAGGTAGTAGTGATTTCCGTTGCTACCCACATAGCCTCTGCATCTTAAAGATAGGTGAGTTTTTTTCTCGCCTATCTTTAAAATGGAGAGGGCTTCATGGGTAGCAACGAAAATCACTGTTACCAGTGTAGCTCCTTCCTCAACCCACTCTCTGCCCCGGAACTCCCCTAACTTGCCCCGATGCTATGTGGATAGTATCTGGACGTGTTAGGGACTTAGCTTGGTTATTCAAAGGATACTACCTGTATAGGTGCCCAATGGAAATTACTCATGTAAGGCCTTTGAATATCGGGCCCAATATTTTTAACAATTTTTCACATCATAACTGCCAACAACACACAAAGCTTCCAGCTATGGTAATATAAAAAAAAAAACACCTTCATGTAAAATTTGCCTACATATGAAGAATAACCAGAAGATTGTTTACATTCCATAGGGTAATTTTGCAAAAATGAGAGAGTACCTAAGGCCTAGAGTAAGCATGTACCTTTATTAAACTGATTACCCAGATACATTTGAGCAGGTTTCCTGCTTTTTGTCAAGTCCAATGCAAAAATAAAATCTCCCTCTATCAATATCAATCCATTCCCACCAACACAAAAATCAGGTGCAAGTGACCATGAACACTTTGTACATCATGCACTTTCCTTTGAAGATTAGTGCAGACCCTTCCTATGAAAAGCAGACATAAACTTTGTGCTAATGCTGGCAGTTTGAAAAGTATATTAAGTATATTAAGTATATTAGCCACCACATCAAAAAAGAAAGCACTGGATCAATTTTCAAAGGAAGCTGTACATTTATCAGTGGCCAATAAACACATACCTTTCTTATCAGAAGGCTTTCAATTATTATATGGATAGAGTTGCGATGAAAATCTCTCTAACTGCTCCCATCACTTTTCATATACAGTAGTAGAGGAAGGGAGAAGTAGCACTATCTGGATAGTGTCAATTTTCCAAAGTTATCCAGATGAGCTATGGGGTCATTTTATAAGCTCTTCTCATGATTTCCATATATGAAAATGTTAATTCAGATGTAGAAATCACATGGATGTCCCCCATTTTAGAAATTCCTGAAGATACGCATTGCATCCCTGAACATGTAATCTCCACATCTCATGGGAGCATGCCAAAAAAGATGCATGTAAGTGCTCAATTTTAGACCCAATCTGCATGAATCAAAATGCAGTTGCAGAAATCTATCACTATACTTGATCCAGAGCATGACTAGGACTTGAAAAGTGTTTCAGCACACCAACAACTGTAAGATGAAGAGGGAAATGCCACCCACTCTGCCAATAACTTTCACTCCTTCAAACATACCTGCTAGTAAGTAAAGCATAGTTACCCATCTGTAACAGGTGATTTCCGGGAACAGCGGGAATTTAGTCTTCACATATGGGTGATGGAGCCTGTGCAGGAACTCTCCCCAGCCTCCAATAGGAAAGCCTTTGGGAGCACCCCACTGCAACTGCGTGACTGCCATCCCACCTCACTCTCTTCAGTTGAGTTTTGTGGGGCCCTGTATCCCACAACAACTGTTTTTCTAGATATCACCAATTACCAATTAGCAACAAATCACTCAGAACTGCAAATTGCTCGAATACAATGCTCTTTATTCGGGTACCAGAACAAACAAACAGCAACTGCTTTGAGCAAAAGTCTTTGTCTGAGAAAGGTGTTGGACAGTCCACTTCCCTCACCGGAATTGGGGAGCAGACTGCCCACTGAGTTATGGAGCCATCCCCTTATATAGATATTCTCTGTCACAAAAACTTCTAGAAGTCTGATGTCATTCTGTAAAAGTCAGTTACTTGCAAAGAAAGAAAACTTTGCTAGAACTCCTTCTCTGAGCCCCCTCCCATGAATAATGCCAATTATGCCTTAGGGCTACCCTCCCTTGCAGCTGGTGCTCTCAAGGTCTCTTGGTCTTTGCTTAATTGTGCTCCTTATCTGTTCAGTGAAGCATATCTTTCCTGCATTCCTTGGCCTGTTTTATGGTCTTCTCATATCCTGGTGCTAAATGACATTTTCCTTTTTCTTCTTCCTCAAGGCCGAAAGTATGTGTTCTGCTAATTAATTCACTGAGCAGGCCTGTATTTCTCTCTGAGCCTGACTCCACGCACTTCTACTCAAAGCAAGGCCTCCAGACTACAGCAGGCCGCAAAAGCTCTCTTGTAGCATATACTTTCTTAGACCACAGGACATTTGCTTTTCTCCATCGTGCAAACTGCAGGCAGGCCATGATTACAGTCACAGATAGCAGCTGAAGGAGCAGAACTATCCCTAAGCCAAAAATATCCCAACAGTTTGTAGCTGAGAAGGAAAAGTAAGTGAAACCATACAACTTCTAGGGGAGGAGGGTGGTTTGTGAAAACTAAATTCTGCTGTTCCTGGAGATCATCTGTTACAGGTGAGTAACTATGCTATCTCCAAGAACAATCAGGAATGTAGTCTTCACATATGGGATTCCCTTGCTCCAAGATGCCAGATGAAGTGACCTCAGAACCAGTGGAGGTTCGCCTCGGTATAGGCTCGAGAAGTCATGGATCCTACATGGATTTCTGGTATCATCAAAGTCTGGGACGGAGGGTAGGAATTACTTTTAAGTCTGAAAGAGGTGCTGGAGTACAGCTTGACCAAACATGGCATCTACACAATAATGAGCAGTGAAGGTATGGATGGAAGACCAAGTTGCTGCCTTGCAAATTTTGTCAATGGCTACCAAGCGAAGGTTTGCCATCGAAGTGGCCATGGCACAAACACTATGAGCAGTGACATGCCCTTCCAGGGTGAGTCCTGTTTTGTCATAGGCAAATGAAATGCAGTCTGCTCTCCACATGGAGAGCGTATGCTTAGATACAGGTAGACTCAGGTTACTAGGTGTTGTTTCCTTTGCACAAAGGAAAGTATCCCTCCTCCTGCTGTTTGGTTTCTTGGATTTGTTAGGTGTTAACCCTTTATGTGACTGGTAAGTCTGAAGTGGAGAAATCAAGGGAGAGGGTCTAGTTCATTATGCAGGGTGAAATTTCTTAAGAAAGCACTTGTAAGCTTTGACTTGTCTTCTGTTTAAATTAAAAACCTTTGTCATATGTTTTAGTGGCTGAGGCAGCATTTAAGGAATTTGACTAAGCGTGTTTAGACTCAGCATCCTGTGGTCCCAAACCCTTATATATAAAGTTGAGCAAATATTTTGCATGAACACAAATGGTTCAGTATTGTAGATGTGAGGTATATGTTTGAGCCTGCTCCCTAGGCACTATGTAGATGATCTTCCAAGTTCAGGGCAGGAGAAACCAGTTGTGATAGAAGCCATTCACAATCTGCTGCATTTCTTGGGTAAGAAAGGTTTCAGGGTGTCCTGGAAAAAAAAAATTAGGTTGGGGCTATCCCTTCCCCCTACAGCATCAGAATCAAAACTAGAAACTTAAAAACGAAGCCAGAAACTTAACAAAGAGAACAAAGAAGAGAGAGGGAAAGGGGGCAGCCCCTCCTGTGGGCTACAGAAGGCACAAATGGTTTTGGATTATAGCACAGCCCTTCTCTGGCCGTTTGTCAATGCATTTTGTAGCATGGCCATATTTACTAGCCAGGGGCTGAATTCCTTTCATCTTGAGATGACTGCCACATTATAAGCGAAGGAAAGCGAAACTAAAAAATAAATCCGGAGAGAATAAAGGGTATTGTGGAGTTACCTTTGCCTAAACTAAGAGAGCTGATATCCGTTTGGCTGGGTGTAAAAGGGCCGTGATGATGTCAGAAAGGTTTGGTGGAAGCTGTTCTGTTTTTCTTTGACCTTCAAAGTAGGGGTTGAGAACCCTGTCAGGACAATGGGGCATCCTGAGCCAGTAATTAAAAGACTGCAACTTGAAAAAATGACTTGAATCCTGAGTGAATAAGAAGGTTATGTTATGTGTCTGGTCTTTGTTTGTGTATGCTATTGATTAAACTTAAAGAGTTAAAAAAATGAATTTTATATTTTGTGGCAAGCACCTCAGAGGTCATAATTATTGTTCATATATTACAAAAACACATAGAGTTGTAACTATAGGAATTTAATAGCAATCACAATTAGTGACAATTCTCAAGCAACTTTTTCTTTTTAAACTCTTAATTTAGGACTCTTCTCTCTCTTGTTCAGCTATCTGCATTTGCCTGAAGGAATCTAGACACAAGACAGACCTGCTGTTTACTTTGCTATTTGTGTTTGAGATAACATCAAGGTTGAACTGTTACTCTAAGCAAATTGCTTTAACTAGGGTCAAAGGAGATGAACAATTGTGAGGCTTTACAATGAAATTGATTCATTTGGTGATAAAAATCTAATGCACACTTGCAGTCAAGAGTGTGCAGTTGCTTCCACTCTAGACGCATGCAGTCTAGGAAAGAAGACTGGAAGGTAAATTGACTGGTTGAAATGAAAAGAAGATACCACCCTTGGCATAAAGTGTGTGTGAGTCTGAAGGATGGCACCTAGAGCCAAGGGCTTGATAAGTACCAAGGTTGCCAGTAGAGCTGCTAAGCTCCACTCGATGACCAGTATGAGCTAATCCATTGAGGTTGCCGATGCTTGGGTATCAGTGGTGGCTAATTGCGCTACTGTCCCAGAGCAATGCACCAGTAGCTCTCTGGGGGTCGAGGCCTCGGGAGCTTCCTGGAGCCATTCCGTGGCTTTGGAGGACAGGGCCTCCCACCAGCACTGTTTGGCGCTGCTTTGTTCCAATTTGGGGCCGGTCCCAGGAGCAGCATGGCAGCAACAGTAGGAAGCAGATTGTAAAGCTTCATGCAGGGCAGGCAAATACTTGTGCTCTATATGGGATCTGTGGTGCTATGCCCCTCCTCCCATATGTGTGAGAGGAGGGGTGAAGCACAGTAAGGGCTGTCTCTAGTGCAAGGGTTTGCCTGCTCTGTGCTAAACCTTTAGAACAAACTTGCTACTGCTGATGTCATCACTGTAGAAAGGTGAGAGGGCAGGATTGGGGGTGGGGGGGGGGGGAGTATGGCATGCAGCATCTCTCCCCGAGTCCCCTTACTCTGTTGCAGAAGGAAGGAACTGGGGAGGAAAAGCAGAGAACCTGTCTCCTCCTACCATTGGCAGAAGGCTAGAGGCAGGCTCAGTGGGGGAGTGAATGCCCCTTTCCCCCACTGCTTATGGGCACTCAGAAGTAACTCCGACCCTGCCCTGGAGGGCTTACAAGCTAAGTATCTAATCACAAATGAGCACTGCTAATTATATAGAGAGTGCTGCTGAACATTTGTCTTAAACTTCACAGCTAACCTTCACAACCACCACTGAAAATTGCTCCATATGATTAAATACTTGATGCACAAGTATTGCATAAAAATGATATTCTGATTGTATAAGTTACAGATGGAAGGATGCAGTAGCACTTAGAATCTGCTGCAGTTTAAACAGAAAGGGGAGACCTTAGCACTAAAGCGGCAACATCTCTTTTTCTACCATTATAGAATGCAAAGGTACATTGATTGGGTTAGTCACAGTTGAGTTTCAAATGTTCCTTGTCATCCAAATGTATCACTTGTTGGAATACAATATGCAATTTAATCCTTTTGAGCATCAACAGTATTTTTAATCTGTTAACAGCAGAATGGACTCCCCGCAGCATTTAAAGAGCTTATTTTAATGGATGGCATGCTTTAATCAAGTTATAAACACCTGAAGGTGAGAAGCCTTGCAGAAATCTTAAGCTTAAAAGAATCTCTGGTAATGCCTACCTCCTAACTTTGGCAGCACAAGCCAGGAAGAGTTTGGCTGAAAATCACTGTTTTCATATACAAGCACAAATTTCTCTTTGAAGTTTGAAACAAAAAAAAGAAGAACCTAAGCCATTTTAACATCACAATGTAACATCTAGCTCCATAAACACCATCATCTGGTCATGTTGACTAAGGGGGGGGGGGGTAGTTACTAATGTGCTTTAAGGGAATAATGCATGATTTTTGTCTCTTAACCTCATGCTAAAATCAAAATTGTGCATTATTTTACCATTATGAATGTAGGCATGTTCCATAATAAGATATGCAAATGCATGCAAAACACTTCAAAGTGAGGGTCTTAGACTTTAGGAAAACTAACTTTGCCAAGATGGGCCAATACCTCAGGGAGTCGTTAGTGGGATGGTAACAGCTGGGGGATGTAGAAAAACAATGGGCAAAACTGAAAGGGGATATTTTAAGGGCAACCAACCTTTTTGTTAAAATGATAAATAAAAGTAAAAGAAAAAGGAGACCGCTATGGAGAAGTAGCTGAAAAGGTGAAGAAAAAGAGGGAGGCCTTCATGAAATACAAGAGATCACAGAAAGAGGAAGACAGGCATCTATATTTGCAAAAACTTAGAGAAGCTAGCAAAGTAGTCAGGAAAGCAAAGATTCAAAAAGAGGAGGAAATAGCCAATGCAATAAAACTGGAGGATAAGACATTTTTCAGATATGTTAGTGAGAAAAGGAAGGGCAAAAGTGGTATTGTCAGACTCAAGGGTGAAGGGGAGGAATATGTAGAAGCTGATAAGGATAAAGCAGAATTGCTTAACAAATATTTTTGTTCTGTGTTCACAGATGAAGAACCAGGAGCAGGACCTCAGAAAACACACACAAACAGGAACAGAAGCAAGGGGCATCTTGAACAATTTTCAGAAGACTGTGTTTATGAGAAACTAGCTCAACTTAAAGTAGACAAAGCGATGGGACCAGATGGGATACACCCTAGAATACTGAGGGAACTTGGGGACGTTCTAGCAGTTCCACTGACTGACCTTTTCAATGCCTCATTGGAGTCAAGAGTGGTGCCAAAGGACTGTAGAGAGGCTCATGTGGTCCCTTTACACAAAAGCAGAAGGATGTGGTTGAAAACTACAGGCCGGTTAGTTTAACTTCGGTGCTGAGTATATTATTGGAAACGCTGCTAAAAGAGAAAACAGTGAGGTTTCTGAAGGAAAGCGGATTACAGGATCTGAAGCAGCATGGATTCACCAGAGGCAGGTCTTGTCAGACAAATCTGATTGATTTCTTTGACTGGGTGACCAGGGAGATGGACCAAGGAAGCGCCCTAGATGTTGTGTATTTAGATTTCAGTAATGCCTTTGACACCGTTGCTCACAGGCGACTTATAAACAAACTGAGCACCCTAGGGATGGACCCTAAAGTTACTGCTTGGATTAGAAATTGGTTGTGTGGGAGGCGACAAAGAGATACAGGTAAATGGAGCTCAGTCTGAGGAGAAGGAATTTACCAGTGGCGTGCCGCAGGGATCTGTCTTTGGTCCGATTCTTTTTAACATCTTTGTTAGTGATATAGCAGAAGGGCTGTCGGGTAAGGTTTGCCTTTTTGCAGATGATCTTAATAATAGAAAAAAACACTCCACTTAGAAACATAGAAACATAGAAACATGATGACAGAAAAAGACCACAAGGCCCATCTAGTCTGTCCTTCCATAACAACAACTACAACAGTCCACTTTTTACCTTTAGAGATCCTCTGTGTTGGTCCCATGCTTTTTTGAATTCAGTTACTGTCCTCATCTCTACCACCTCCACTGGGAGACTATTCCATGGATCCACTACTCTTTCCGTAAAGAAATATTTCCGCATATCACTCCTGAATCTATCTCCCTTCACCCTCATCCCATGTCCCCTCGTCGCAGAACTTGCTTTCAATTGAAAGAGGCTCTCTCCCTGAACATTTATGCCACGGAGGTATTTAAACATCTCAATCATATCACCTCTATCCCGCCTTTCCTCTAAGGTGTACATATTAAGATCCTTAAGTCTGTCCTCATATGCTTTATAATGAAGACTACTAATCATCTTAGTAGCAACCCTCCGCACCGACTCCATCCTGTTCACATCCTTTTGAAGGTGCGGTCTCCAGAATTGCACACCATACTCCAAATGAGGTCGCACCAAAGACTTATACAGAGGCATTATCACCTCCTTTTTTCTGCTAGCCATTCCTCTCCGTATGCACCCAAGCATCCTTCTAGCTTTTGCCGTCGCCTTTTCTACCTGTTTAGCTACTTTAAGATCATCGGACACAACTACGCCTAGGTCCCGCTCTTCTTTAGTGGACAAAAGTACTTCACCTCCTATGCTGTATTGCTCCCTTGGATTGCTGCAGCCCAAATGCATGACCTACATTTTTTAACATTAAATCCCAGCTGCCAAATTCTAGACCATTCTTCAAGCTTAGCTAGATCCCTCCTCATGTTATCTACACCTTCCTGGGTGTCTACTTTATTGCAGATTTTGGTATCATCCGCAAAGAGGCAAACCTTACCCGACAGCCCTTCCGCTATATCACTAACAAAGATGTTAAAAAGAATCGGACCAAGGACAGATCCCTGGGGCACACCACTGGTAACATCCTTCTCCTCAGAGTGAGCTCCATTTACTTGTACTCTTTGTCGCCTCCCACCCAACCAATTTCTAACCCAAGCAGTAACTTTAGGGTCCATCCCTAGGGTGCTCAGTTTGTTTATAAGTCGCCTGTGAGGAACAGTGTCAAAGGCTTTACTGAAATCTAAATACACCACATCTAGAGCTCTCCCTCGGTCCAACTCCCTGGTCACCCAGTCAAAGAAATCAATCAGATTTGTCTGACAAGACCTGCCTCTGGTGAATCCATGCTGCCTCGGATCCTGTAATCCGCTGGACTCCAGAAACCTCACTATTTTCTCTTTCAACAGCGTTTCCATTAATTTACTCACCACTGAAGTTAAACTAACCGGCCTGTAGTTTTCAACCACATCCTTACTTCCGCTTTTGTGTAAAGGCACCACATGAGCCTCTCTCCAGTCCTTTGGCACCACTCCCGACTCCAACGAGGCATTGAAAAGGTCAGTCAGTGGAGTTGCTAGAACGTCCCCAAGTTCCCTCAGTATTCTAGGGTGTATCCCATCTGGTCCCATCGCTTTGTCTACTTTAAGTTGAGCTAGTTTCTCACGAACACAGTCTTCTGAAAATTGTTCAAGATGTCCCTCGCTTCTGTTCTTATTTGTGGGTGTTTTCTGAGGTCCTGCTCCTGGTTCTTCATCTGTGAACACAGAACAAAAATATTTGTTAAGCAATTCCGCTTTATCCTTATCAGCTTCTACATATTCCCCCCCTGTACCCTTGAGTCTGACAATACCACTTTTGCCCTTCCTCTTCTCACTAATATATCTGAAAAATGTCTTATCTCCCCATTTTATTGCATTGGCTATTTCCTCCTCCTTTTGAATCTTTGCCTTCTTGACTACTTTGCTAGCTTCTCTAAGTTTTTCCAAATACAGATGCCTGTCTTCCTTTCTCTGTGATCTCTTGTATTTCATGAAGGCCTCCCTCTTTTTCTTCACTTTTTCAGCTACTTCCTTCGAAAACCATAGCGGTCTCCTGTTCCTTTTGCCTTTATTTACCATTTTAACAAAAAGGTTGGTTGCCTTTAAAATACCCCCTTTCAGTTTTGCCCACTGTTGTTCTACATCCCCCAGCTGTTCCCATCCCACTAATGACTCCCTGAGGTATTGGCCCATCTTCGCAAAGTTAGTCTTCCTAAAGTCTAAGATCTTCACCTTGGAATGGATTCTAACAGCCCTAGTCCTAATACTGAACCACACCATCTGGTGATCACTGGATGCAAAATGATCTCCCACTACAACATCAGAAACACTTTCACCATTGGTAAGCACCAAGTCCAGTATGGCCCCTTCACGTGTGGGGTCTGTTACCAATTGCCTGAATAGTTCTCCCTGTAGAGAATCCAGGATCTCCTTACTCCTAGATGATACTGCAGCAGGAATGTGCCAATCAACATCTGGCATATTGAAATCTCCTAGCAGTAGCACTTCCCCTTTCCTAGCAATGCTGCGTATGTCTTCAATTAACTCTCTGTCCACCTCTTCCTCTTGTGAGGGAGGTCTGTATATCACACCAATGCAAATAGATTTCTCTTTCCCTCTTTCTAGTTTAACCCACAATGCCTCCTCTCTCCCTTTTAAGCTCTGTAATTCCAAAGCTTTAATAGTAGTTTTTACATATAGTGCTACTCCTCCTCCCCTTCTTCCTACCCTGTCCTTTCTGAATAAAGTATAGCCAGGTATAGTTACATCCCAATCATGGTTTTCTGTGAACCATGTTTCTGTAACTGCCACTAAATCTAAGTCAGCCACTCCCACCAAAGCTTCAACTTCAGAGATCTTATTTCCCATGCTACGGGCATTAATACACACTGCTTTCCATATGTTACCCCTGTTACCCATTTCCATAAAGGTATTTAATGTATCACTTACCTGGGGGCTTTCACTTACCTGGGGGCTTTCTTCACCCATCCCCAACGAATCTAGTTTAAAGCCCTCTTCAGTAGATTAGCCAGTCTACTACCAAAGATGTGTTGACCTTTCTTGGACAGATGGATGCCATCTCTGCTCTGCAACCCTTGGAACAGCATCCCATGGTCTAGGAAACCAAAACGCTCTCGAAGACACCATCCACGCAGCCATGCATTAATCTCCAGGATGCGAGCCTCTCTGCCTTGGCCTTTACCCTCAACAGGGAGGATTGAAGAGAACACCACCTGTGCACCTACCTGCTTCACCCTCTGTCCCAGAGCCATGAAGTCACTTTTGATAAGTTCCGAGGTATACCTGGCAGTATCATTTGTTCCAACATGGATTAGCAACATTGGGTAATAGTCAGTGGGCTTGATGAGTCTCGGCAAATTCTCCGTAACATTTTGGATCTTGGCACCAGGCAGACAGCATACCTCTCTGGACATCAAGTCTGGTCGGCAGATGGACGCCTCAGTACCCCTCAGAAGAGAGTCTCCAACCACCACTACCCTTCATTTCCTTCTGGTCACTGATTCTGCAACTATGGGGTACTTGAACTCTGGTTCTTCCCTTTCCAGGGATGCTTTCACCTCCTCCACTTCCAGGGCTGCATAATGGTTCTTCAATTCAAGGGCTGGAGAAGTTGGATTGGTGATTTTGCAGGCTCTGGTGACTTTTGTCCAACCATCGACATTCTGTTGACAGCCATCTTCTCCTGTGCTGGAGAGCCTGGTTGCTGCAAGCAGCATCTCATCAATGTACTTCTCACTGTCACTAAAATTATAACTTTAGTGGTAGAAAAATTCTTTCAACTAAACTTTACTAATCATCTGTAGATATATTCGTGTGATTTCTTCTGTCGATCACTGAACTCCGCAGAAACAGGAGCCAGGGTTCTAATGAAAAATACAACTACTACAGGAGGTTTCAGACCATATATACCGCGCTTAATGAATGCTTATTGAATAAAGCTATAGCGCACTGGTTACATCAACAACCATCCTGTGTTATTTTTCATGGTTTTTTTAGATTTTAAACCATGTGTCCATTTATACCCAATTTTAAGTGAAAGACCAAAAACCTTAACTTATATCTTGTGCCTTCTGCGCCTCAACGCTTCCTCCGGTACCTCAATGCGTTTCACTCCGAGCAGGAGTTTCTTCAGGAGATTTTGCAGCCAGAGGTTATCCTCGAAGAGTGATAAAAACGGCATATAAACTAGCCTTATTTAATGATCGAGCCTGGTTGTTACAGCCTAGACCTAAGCCAACTTTTGAGACAGAGACTGGTTATGTCAATTTTATCACTAAGTTTTTGCCTTTGAGTTAGAACATCCAAAGAATCATGTCTAAACATATACATCTTTTGCATACGGTCCCGGGATTAGAAGAAAAATACGTTTGTTGTGTATGGCAACGTAATGTTAATCTAAAAGAGAAACTGAGTCCAGCAGTTCTTCGATCTCCAGAAGTAAGTCAGAGTCAACGCGGTCATACACAGTGTGGCACATGTATAATTTGTCCTTTGTCAGAATCTATCACTGAATTTACATATTTGGAGCGCACCTACCGTTTAAAACAAGTCACGACCTGCCAGACTACATCAGTTATTTATGCTATAAAATGTCCTTGCCAGAAACTATATATAGGGAAAACCATCAGGACATTAAAAACTCGTATTCTGGAACATAGGAGTCGTTTACGGTGTAGAGTGATGACAGCTCCCTTGGTCCAACACTGTCTTAAAGAGGGCCATACGTTTGAACAACTACGGTGTTTCTGCATTGATCACATAAAACATCCTATGCGGGGTAAGACATTAGACGAGACTTTGTTTTATCACGAACAACGTTGGATTTTTTCAGTTAATACTCTCCAACCCAAAGGTCTTAACTCCTCTATAGATTGGCAAGTGTGCCTGTAGGCTACCTGATAGAAAGTATAAATGACACCCGGATGTGACTAATGCACATGCGCGGCGTTTTTTCGAGTCATTACAAGACATATGAGTGCAACGCGGGCAGCTATTTTTCAGTAAGTGATCAAAAGACAGAAGCGTTTAGTTTCCTTGACAGTATAGAGAACAAAACACTGCAGCTCGAATCATATCCGGAGCCGCAAGGCAGGAGCACATCACACCTACACTAAAGGACTTACACTGGCTCCCAATCATTGCTCGCATCAGATACAAGACTATCATAAACCTATTTAAGATAAAAGAACACACATCAGCCAACAGCCTCCACCTGCTCATACAACCGGAAACCAGCGCACGTCCCAGAAGAAGTCAAACACGCAACCGAGTCAGCACCCCAAATGAGTACAAGCACACACGCAAGGACACAACAGACAGAGCTCTCTCCATGGCTGCTCCAACAATATGGAACAATCTACCGGACGATCTAAGGGCAACTCCAGACCTCAAAGACTTCAGAAAACAACTGAAAACCATGCTGTTCATAGAGCACTATGGTCACATCACATAACCTAAGAGAATGGATAACAGCACTCCAATCCTCCCAAACAACTGAATATATATAAAATATGATTCTAGCACCACTGTAAATAGCCCACCCTGTATATAGCTCAAACAAATCAAGCACCCAACACATCCCTCACACAACTAAGTTTTATCCTCACTGCATGTACAACACACACACTTTACCTGATTGCTTGCTGTGATACCACCTTGATTATTAAGATAAGGCGGTTTAGAAATACTGTTAAATAAATAAAATAAATAAATACATTTTAATTGACTCTCATGTCTTTCATTTAACAATAGTGGATGTTTTAGTAGATATTGCTACATTTGTGTCTATTTTTATAGATCCTCCTGAAGAAACTCCTGCTCGGAGTGAAACGCATTGAGGTACCGGAGGAAGCGTTGAGGCGCAGAAGGCCCAAGATATAAGTTAAGGTTTTTGGTCTTTCACTTAAAATTGGGTATAAATGGACACATGGTTTAAAATCTAAAAAAAACATGAAAAATAACACAGGATGGTTGTTGATGTAACCAGTGCGCTATAGCTTTATTCAATAAGCATTCATTAAGCGCGGTATATATGGTCTGAAACCTCCTGTAGTAGTTGTATTTTTCATTAGAACCCCGGCTCCTGTTTCTGCGGAGTTCAGTGATCGACAGAAGAAATCACACGAATATATCTACAGATGATTAGTAAAGTTTAGTTGAAATAATTTTTCTACCACTAAAGTTATAATTTTAAGTGGAGTGTTTTTTCTATTATTAAGATTACAGCACGCTCCGGATAGACCGGTTCTCCTATTTTTGCAGATGATGACAAAATCTGCAATAGACAACCAGGAAGGTGTAGATAACATGAGGAGTGATCTAGCTAAGCTTGAAGAATGGTCTAGAATTTGGCAGCTGGGATTTAATGTTAAAAAATATAAGGTCATGCAGTTGGGCTGCAGCAATCCAAGGGAGCAATATAGTATAGGGGGTGAAGTACTTTTGTTCACTAAAGAAGAGCGGGACCTAGGCATTGTTGTGTCTGATGATCTTAAAGTAGCTAAACAGGTAGAAAAGGCAATGGCAAAAGCTAGAAGGATGCTTGGGTGCATACGGAGAGGAATGGCTAGCAGAAAAAAGGAGGTGATAGTGCCTCTGTATACGTCTTGGTGCGACCTCATTTGGAATATAGTGTGAAATTCTGGAGACCGCACCTTCAAAAGGATCTAAACAGAATGGAGTCAGTACAGAGGGTGGCTACTAAAATGGTTAGTGGTCTTCATTATAAAGCATATGAGGACAGACTTAAGGATCTTAATATGTACACTTTAGAGCAGAGGTTCCCAACTCCAGTCCTGGAGGGCCAAACACCATTTGGGTTTTCAGACTGTCCCTAATGAATATGCATGAGATACATTTGAATACAATGGGGGCTGTGCATGCAAATGAATCTCATGCATATTTATTAGGGACAGCCTGAAATCCTGAATGGTTTTTGGCCCTCCAGGTTTGTTGTTGGGAACCTCTGCCTTAGAGGAAAGGCGGAATAGAGGTGATATGATTGAGACATTTAAATACCTCCATGGCATAAATGCACAGGGAGAGAGCCTCTTTCAAATAAAAGCAAGTTCTGCTACAAGGGACATGGGATGAGGGTGAAGGGGATAGATTCAGGAGTGATATGCGGAAATATTTATTTATGGAAAGAATGATGGATCCGTGGAATAGTCTCCTAGTGGAGGTGGTAGAGATGAGGACAGTATCTGAATTCAAAAAAGCATGGGACAAACACAGAGGATCTCTAAAGGAAAAAAGGGGACTGTTGTAGTTGTTGATATGGAAGGACAGACTAGATAGGCCATGTGGTCTTTTTTCTGTCGTCATTTTTCTATGTTTCTATGCTTCATTGTTATGGAAAATGAATAATACAGTTTACAATGTACATCTCAAGCTGCATTATTTCAGGTAAAAATAAAATGATGTCATTTTTCCTGGACTAGAGCAACAGGCCAATAACACACAGATGATGCTCCTAGCCACCATCTGTGAGCATTTCCTGTGTTTTATGATGTGCTCAGAAGCACAAGTTTGTCTCCGTAATGTGGGTACCTTAAAGATCATAGGTCTAAGCTTGTTATTCTCAGTTATACATTTACCAATAAGGTGCCCTCTTCGAGTGTGATTTGATTCATAGAAAATAGTATCCCTGAAAACTGGGGGAACATATTCAAGATTTCCATGCATACATGATATACAGCCTGAATATTCGAAGAGTAGTTATACTTCCTGTTGCAGAAATTCCTCTCTATTGGACAGAGGTATAAGAACAGCTTGCTTGTAACATTTTGCAGCCATCACCCAGCAAATATTTATAAAAAAATTACTTAATCTCTTGCCATTGTGACTGCTGCTCTGGATACTGAATGCAGACCTAGACACTTTACTGTCATGGTCTACAGCAATGATTCTCAACCCAGTCCTCTGGGACCCCTAGTCCAGTCAGGTTTTCAGGGTATCCACAATGAATATGCATGAGATAGATCTACATACAATGGAAGCAGTGCATGCAGATCTATCTCATGCATATTCATTGTGTATATCTCCTTTGTGTAAGTTCCTGCCCAATCGGGGCAGTGGGAGCACCGATAACCAAGCCAGGACCCGATAAAAGCGGCCCCCCTGCACAAAAGGAGCCGCTTTTACCACCGAGCAGCAAGCAGCACTCCTCAGCTCCCCCGATCGGGGTAGAGCGCCTGAGCGGGAAATCCTCCCGCTCAGAAGCTCCTGCCCAATCAGGGCAGTGGGAGCACCGACAACCAAACCAGGACCCGATAAAAGCGGCCCCCCTGCGGGGTGCGCCCGTGCCTGAGGGCCTCACCAGAGGGCCCTTTGGCGTGGCCCTTAGGCGGGGCACTAAGGTGGCAGAAGAGACAGCTCCACGAAGCCGCACAGTTAGCAGCAGAAACAGCCGGAAGAATACTCTGCAATTCGCAAGGCCACAACTGCCACGGCAAACAGCCGCCACATAACAACCAACAAAGAGGAACAACAACAACAGGGCAAATACAACCAACACAGAACACCTATCAAGAAGGAACAACCAGAGCTTACACACCCACCACGTCATAGTAAGTCAACACTATCCACCATGGCCACAACCACATACCTCCCTATATTCCTCCTCATAACTCAACTCATCCCACAGCAATCAGAAACACGACATTTACACCCAACAAACCTATGGACACCAGCAACCATGCCAACATACCCCCTGCCCCAACACACCACACGGAGCTCGCTCACGAGAGACAAAGGACACAAACACCCAATCCACAAGCACAACCCACACTCAAACGCGAAAGCAAACCCCAAAGAGCCTAACACCACAAACACCACCTCAATAGAGCTCATGAACACCACAGACACAATCAGGGACCACATAGAGGACCAACAGCCTGACATCCTCTGCATCACAGAATCTTGGCTTACCCCTACCGACGACGTCCTCCTCAACCAGCTAGTCCCCCCCCACTTACTCTGCATTTAACAGTCCTCGCACACAGAAGAGAGGAGGCGGAGTGCTGATCATTGCAAAAGACTCATTAAAGCTAAAGACCATCACCTCACAAAACTCAGACCAATGCAATACAATTGCGGTAGGAAACAAGCAGATAGCCATATGTCTCATCTACAGGGCCCCCCATGCCCCAGCAGATGAACTAGCCTCCACTCTAGATACCGTCTGTGCAATCAACACGAACCACGAACCATTAATACTACTGGGCGACTTCAACCTCAGCTCCTCCACCAGCAAGGACAAGGAAACCTTCCTACTAGCAATGGACTCCCTACAATACACACAACTAATCAGCACCCCAACGCACAGACACGGATCAACAACGGATCTCATATTCGCCCCAACCACTTAATAGACAGAGGTGACATCTCCCCACCTACTGTCACACTGGTACCCTGATCCGACCACCACAGAATCAAAATAGAAATCACTAATCAAAAGGAAAGATACAACAAAACTCATAACACACCAATCGGACAAAGAAGATTCAGAGCTTTCAACAAGGACCAATTCCTATAAGACACACTACCTTACCTCGACCCAGAAACACACAATCTGAATGAGCAAGTAAGTAAGTGGAACAGCATCATCAACGAAGCAGCCAAAGCCAGAGCAAGCACAGCAACAAGCACCAAGAGACAGCACACCCCATGGTACTCCAAAAACATACGCAAGGCAAAAAGAGACCTAAGGAAAATAGAATGCCGATGGAGACGCTCCAAATCTCCATCCACACAGGCCTTATACCTCAACCAACAAAGGAACTACAATGACCTCATTAACCAAACGAAAAGAGAACACCACACCAACACCATACAGAAAGCGTACAACAAACCCAAAGAGCTTTTCGAGATCGTAAAGAACCTAACCAACGAACCTAATCCCGACAAAGATATACAGATTGACCCACAAACCTTTGCAGATCATCTTCAAAACAAGCTAGGATATTCACCATAACAAACATCCAAAGGAACCAATGACCCAATCATACCCACCACAACTTGGGACAAATTCAACACTCCCTCCACAAGGCAAATCGCTGACATCATCTCAGCTCTCAACACAAGCACCACACCAACAGACCCATGCCCGGTCCCATGGATTAAGGCAACTAAGGAAAACTTCAACAGCCTCATACACAACATGGTAAGCAACACCCTGATGCTAGGAACCATCCCAGACCAACTGAAACTAGCCACAATTAGGCCGATCCCAAAGAAAACCACTCTAGACAAAAGCAATCCAGCAGCCTACAGACCAATCTCCAGCATACCACTTCTGGCAAAAATCATAGAGAAGGCAGTGCAACAGCAGCTCCAAGACCACATTGATGCACACGCCCCATTGTATATACATCAACATGGCTTCTGCCCAAACCACGGAGTCAAAACACTATTACTATATCTATTAAATGACATAATCCAGACCATAGACAACTACAAACAAAGAACACTAATGATATTCCTTGATATATCAGCCGCGTTCAACACAGTGGACCACAACATCCTTCTAACCAGACTACAGAACATTGGATTAACCGGCACCACACTGAAATGGTTCAACTCATACTTAACAAACAGACAGTTCCAAGTCAAAATCGGATCCAACACCTCTCAACCCACAAAGATCAAGCATACATCCAACCAATCTGCAACATCATGAAAGCACATAAAATAGACTACACTATCTACGCAGACGACATCATGATATACACGCCAATCAACCTCGACAGTCCCGACTACACCAAAATAACAAACTGTCTCAGCAGCATGTCCACCTGGCTCATGCACAACAACCTAGCCATATACTTCAGCAAGACGGAGGCACTTATCATCACGCGAAACACCAACTTCAACCCCCCACCCTTCATCAAAACCAACAACACAGCAATACCACTGAAGAACGAAGTAAAATACCTTGGAATAACACTCAACAGGGAGCTAAACCTACAATCTCACATCAGAAGAACCGCCAAAAATGCATGCTACAAAATGAGAATAATCAGACGCCTCAAACCTCTGCTCACACAAGACCACTTCCGCACAGTCTGCCAAGCGCTTATAACTCCCATACTTAACTTCTGCAACCCGATATACAATGGCATGCCAAAACAATCTCTCAGGCCGCTCCAAATGGCTCAAAACACAGCAGCCAGAATAATCACCGGCTCCTCAACACAAGCACACATCACCCCCATCCTAAAAGACCTCCACTGGCTCCCAATCAGCCACCGCATCAAATACAAAACGATACTAAACATATTCAGAATCAAGCACAAGAGCTCTGCACTCAGCCTACAAACCCTCATACTCCCTGACCCCAGCACTCGACCTAGAAGAAGGACCACAGCAGACACACTCAGCACCCCAAGCAACTACACGAAAGCACGCAAATCCGCCACTCAAAGAGCCCTATCTCTGGCAGCTCCAGCAATATGGAACAAGCTAGCATACGACCTACAATCAACCAAAGATCAGAAAGACTTCCGAAAACTCCTAAAGACAGTACTCTTCACTGAGCACTATGGCCCAAACCCATAACCAGACTCCACAAACTTGGCCAACCTCAGACTCAATGAAGATAAATCGCAGCCCGCTGCAGTCACAGCAATCATGTATATAGATGTAAATAGCACACGTTGTAAATAGCTCACCCTAATCAGCACACCTTCACCCACGCACCCTCACTGTACATAGACTTATCTAACATAAACACTCTGACATTGATTGTTTGCTGTGTTCACCGCCTTGATTGAAGGATAAGGCGGGATAGAAATACCCTTTAAATAAATACAATAAATAAATATATCCTGAAAACCTTACTGGCCTGGGGGTCCCAGAGGACTGGGTTGAGAACCACTGATCTACATTATCAGATTAAAATGTCTGGAAAAGGAAGACCTGTCCATTTTGCTGACAATACCTATAGTATTCGTTATTCTCTGGAATAATGCTCGCTCTTATGCATCTTCTCTTCTTGTTCCTGGCATATACTATTGTGCTGCTTACTCTCTGCCTCGCTCACTTCTTCTGCTTCTTCTTTTCTTCTCTGGTGATATTAACCCTAATCCTGGTCCCCCATCATCTCTCTATCTGCCACTGCAATCTTATCCACATTCCTCTTCTTTCCCCCTCCTCTCTTCCCTTCTCTTGTGGCTTATGGAATGCTCATTTTATGTCTAATAAGCTTCCCTTTACTCATGATCTTTTTATCTCTAAAGCTTTTTATTTCCTTACTCTCACAAAAACCTGGCTCCACCCTGATGACACCACCTCAGTTGCTGCCCTTTCTCATGGGGGCTTCCACATCTCCCTCACTCCACATGCCCTTAGTCACGGTGGTGGAGTGGGTTTTGTTCTCTCTCCTTCCTGGCAATTTCAATCTCTCAATCTACCTCAGACTCATTCCTTTCCATCCTTTGAAGTTCACTCTATCCATCTTTTCTATCCCCTTTCTCTTTGGGTTGCTGCAATCTATAGACCTCCTGACGAGTCCATTTCTTCTTTCCTTTCTGATTTTGACTCTTGGCTCTCCCTGTTCCAGGATCCTTCCTCCCCATCCATCATTCTTGGTGATTTTAACTTTCATATGGATAACCTCCTCTGACCCCTATACATCTTGTTTCCTCTCCCTCAGATCTTCTTTCAACCTCTATCTTTGCACCGCTGCCTCCACTCATCAGCTTGGTCACTACTTTGACCTAATTTTTTATTCTAATTGCCTGCCCTCTAACTTCCATACCTCAGTTCTTCCATTATCTGACCACTACCTCTTAAGTTTCTCTCTTCTTCACTCCCGTCCTCAATATCACCCTATCTCCTCTTTTCTTTGTAGGAACCTTCATGCAATTGGCCCTTTTCATCTTTCCATCTCTGTTTCATCCCTTCTTCCTTCCACTTTGTCTGCTATCTGTTGATGTGGCTGTTTCTTCCTATAATGCCGCTCTTTCCTCCTCTTTGGATTCCCTTTCTCCACCTATTGTTCATCCTGTGAAGCATACTTCATCTAAACCCTGCCTGTCCTCTATTATCTGTTACCTTCACACTTGTACCAATTCTGCTGAGTGCTCCTGGCTTAAATCCTGCTCCCTCTCTGACTTCCTACATTTTAAATTCATGCTTTCCACTTAGTTTTGCTTGGCTAGAGCAAGTGCAGACTGCTATTTTATCCAACTGACCTCTGGTCTAGCCTCTAACCTCCGTCACTTCTTTTCTACTCTTAATTCCCTTAAGGCACCTCCTCCTTCTATCCCTGCTTCTCTCTCTGCCCAAGCTTTAATTGACTTTTTCCATGATAAAAGTCTTAAGATCACTATCCAATTCCCCATCAATCCTTCCAATCTTGTTTTCGGCCTCTTCATTCTACTGAAATGGCTCTGGCAAAAGTCTCCAGTGATTTAGTCTTGGCTGAGTCCAAAGGCCTTTACTCTGTTCTTATCTTTCTTGATCTCTCTGCTGATTTTGGCACTGTCGATCACTCTTTCCTCCTCAACATCTTATTGTCTCTTGGTTTCAGAGACTCAGTGTTGTCTTGGTTTTCTTTCCAATTGTTCCTTTAGTGTTTGCTATGGTGACTCCTCCTCTACCTCTATCCCTCTTTCAGTTGGGGTTCCCCAGGGGTCTGTTCTTGTATCTCTCCTTTTCTCTCTCTACACCCACAATATCACACGCATAACAAGCTGCTTCTTCAAACTCCTAAATTGGCTCACGAGTCAGAAATGGAACATAATCTCAAGAAGACTGAGGCCATGTTCATCACTAGAGACACTACCTTCATTCCACCACCTCTCATAGCTATTGATGGAAAACATATCCATTTGAAACAAAGCATCCAGTACCTTGCAGTTATCCTGGACCAACAACTTACCTTCAAAACACACACATAAAATATAACACAGAGCATATACTTTAAGCTAAAAACCATAAAGAATCTCAAGCTACTCCTATCAGAACATGACTTCCGCTCTGTCCTCCAAGCAACTATATTCCCCCACATTGATTACTGTAATATCATCTTCCAGGGCATACCAAACTCAACCATACACCCTTTCCAACTTGCACTCAACATGGCGTAAGAATCCTCCTCAATGCAAAAAGATCAGAGCTGTCATGTAGAGGATCCTTCCGAAGATATGGAACAGGGTAAAGCTGAAGAGATTGTGTCAGAAACTGACAGCCAGGCAAAGCACATGGCCCAGGGTTGCCAGGGACAACATAGACAGAATGAGTCACGAGGGGAGAAAACACGCCCAAACTGCAAAGTAGCCCCGAGCTCAGGGATTAAGGAGAAGCACCTGGTTGGGGGAGGGGCGCAGTTAAGCCCTAGGTTACAGGAATGTAAAAAGTACTCACCAGAAGAGAGCTGGAGGTCCAGAGAGGGAACCGGATGGAGAACTAGAAGGGGAACCAGCTGCAGTTGGAGAAGGAGACCAGAAGAGAGTTTCCAAACAGAGAGCTTCAGGTCCAGAGAGGGAGAGACGTGCTGGCCAGAGGACATTTGTATGACTGAGAGAAAAGAAAGGTTAAAAGGCAGGAAAACACAGCCGGTGTGTGAAAGCCTTGCTGACCCAGCTGTGCTAAGAAATCCCTCTGTGAAGAAGCCAAAAGGTAGGCTGTATAAGCCGTGTAGAAGGGAAACTGGGTTTGAAAGTTTTCCCTGTGATTGCCAGGATTTGCTGGACTCTCCCTTTGCTAAAGCCCATATATATGGTAATGCTCCACCCTGCTCTGTAGCACCCAGTGAGGAGAAGTCTCGGGGAAAGAGAGAGAGACTGCATTTTGAAGTACCGTATAATTATCCACAAACTTACTTGTCTGAAAGTGACTGTGATGAAATGCAGACAGAGTTTGTTAATGAACAGACATCAGATGAGCAGATGGATTGTATGCTGTCTTTAGCAGATCACGTCATATCACTTTGTTAAACTAGCTGTTAACAAGGCTGTTAGAACAGCAGTGGAAAAAGCAAGATTGTTTGCCTTTGTTTGAAAAGGGACTGCTGCATTATAAGTTTGTTCTGAATACTGTTTGTGAAAGCTGAAAACCACAGAAGCTGTTTTTGTTCCTGAAGTGTTTTTCTTTGTACCAGAAGTATGGTCATTTTTGTCCTTAATTTCCTTTGCAATGAATCCACCCGGAAGGGGAAATAAAACCTTGTAATTTTTGCCTAACCCACTCGACTACAATTATTCCTTGGCTTAGAGAGTAAGAGGGACTACAACACCCAGAAGGCAGTGCAGGGCCAACTGCACTACCCTGCTCCTTAAGTTTTGGATAGCCCAGGCTGACCTACCCTATATGCCCCTGGCTCTAGGGGGGTTACTGGTGACAGAGCACATCAATCCTCTCCTCAAGCAATTACATTGGCTCCCCATTACATAACATATAAAATTTAAATCCATCCTCACAGCATTCAAAATCCTCAATGGCTCTGCACCACCACACCTAAAAACCTGATCAAAATCACACCTGACAACAGAGGGCAACAATCAAATTCAAGGAACGTGCTACAGACTCTGCCGATGTTCACAAGAACCAGCACCACTATATCTAAGAGAGCATTCTCTCTCTATGCACTGCTACTGTGGAACTCTATTCCAGAAAGCCTAAGAACTACAACTGATGCAGCCTCCCTCAGAAAAGCCTTTAAAATCCATATATTCAGTGAATGTTACCCCCTAACATTACCTTGATCTTTTCCCTCCTCTCCCCTCAACTCCCCCTCCTCAACACCCCAATCTCCTCTGCCTCACATCCCTTTATATAAAGTTGTACATAGTTCCCCCACATGTATATATTTCAAAGTTAACCCACGTTGACTCCCCTGTTCCTTTTCAATGTTAATCGCTTTGAACAAAGGCTAATGCAGTATAAAAAAGCTGTTAAATTACAATACACCCAGTCTCTTGGTGTCCTCTTCCCATGATTGTCAGCACCATTTTTATGCTGATGAAACTCAAATCTATCTCTCTTCTACAGACATTTCTCCTATACTTCAAACTTGCATCTCTGCTTGCTTATCTAACATTGCTGCCTGGATGTCTAATCACCATCTGAAATTGAATATGACTAAAATTGAATTTCTCATCTTTCCCCATAAACTCTCCCTACTTCTTCCTTTCTCTAATACTCTTCTTCTTCCTGTTTCCTCAGCACACAATCTTGAGGTCTTCTTTGATTCCTCTCTCTTCTTTTCCCCTCACATTCATCAGATTGCTAAAACCTGCCACTTCTTTCTCTATAACATTAGTACAATTTGCCCTTTCCTCTCTGAAAACACTATTAAAACGTTGGTCCATTCTCTAGTTACTTCTCATCTTGACTACTGTATCCTTCTTCTTGCTGGTCTCCCTCAGTGTCATCTTTCTCCACTTCAATCTATTCAAAACTCTGCTGCACATTTAATCTTCCGTCAACAATGCAATTTTCATATTACCCCTCTTCTGAAGTCACTTCACTGGCTACCCTTCCGCTTCCATATCAATTATAAACTTCTTCATTTAACCTTCAAATGTATTCATTCTTCTGCCCCCCACTACCTCTCTTCTCTCCTCTCTCCTTACACCCCCCTCCCCTCGTGAACTTTGCTCCTCCCCTGGTCTCCTTTTGTGTTTACCCTTTTCCTCCTCTGCTAACTCCAGACCACTCGTTTCACCTTGCTGCTCCTGATGCCTGGAACAAACTTCCTTTACCCTTGTGTTGAGCCTCTTCTCTCTCCCTATTCAAATCTATGCTAAAGTCTTACCTTTTTGTGGCTACTTTCAACTCCCGATTCCTCCTTCTCCTCTAGCTGTTGCTTGTGCTGTATTGTTTGTCCATTTACTAGATTGTAAGCTTTTCAAGCAAAGACTGTCTATTTCTATGTTTGTATGGCACTGCATATGCCTAGTAGTGTTTTATAATAATATTCTATAATAATCTGCTGACCATAAAATGTAAGGTGCAGAGTAGCTTCACAAACCCAGGTATAATAACCCATGCACTATGACAAGACCAATATCACACTGAATGTTTTAGTATAGGAACAAAATGACCCTTGAGCTCTACATTTGCCTCTGCTAACCCCAGTAGTGTTGTCCTTGGTCGAAATATCCACTGCATATGGAACCTCCTGATGGCTCAAGCCAGGACTGACCAATCCTCTTCTTTCCTCCTTTCTTTTACTTCATTGCTCTGGTCTCTGAGTCCCAGTACTCTTCTCTTGCTTTTCTTCTAACCCTCAGCTAGTTGAGGATGTAGAGCAAGAAGAAATGTTGCAGCTGATCCATGAAGCATGGAAACTAGCATAAAACCTTCACTAACACTTGCCACAGACAAGTGGGCTAAACTTTTAATTCCTCCTCAGACCACGAGCTAAACTCTTGCACTAGAAAGCCACACATTGAGGGTCATTTTATAAACTCCAATATAGTTAGCACATGTTGTCATGTGCGCATTTAAGGACTATTTTAAAAGTAAAGCTTGCGAATACTTCATAAAATCGACCTGTAAAGATGTGCCTCAATCTAGTCATGGCAGTTACATTTCCTCTATGGCAGACGTAATGCCTGCACCTAGACTGGTCAGAAACATGCATAAACATTTACTTTTATAACTTACATGCATAAATTTAGGCTTTTCCCACAATCTGCCCAAGCTCTGCCTCTGTACACACCCAAAACTGAAAGTACATATAATAGACCTTACAAGTGCACTTACAGAATGGCAACCGCCTAAAGTGTGCATGCAAATGTCTATTCACACACATCATTTCTTTAAAATAGGAACCGATGCATATAATGAGTATGTAACTTTCTGCACACTCCTTACAAAATCAGCCCATTAAGCCTTCAGGTCTTGTGCACACTTTACATTTATGGACAATAGCTAATGCCTGCATCGCTTTTGACTTTAAGAGGGGAAATTTAGAAGATCCGTCAAAGTGCAATTTGGGACGTCTAAGCCAGATTGTCTGAAAAAAATAACAGGCATGTCCAGGTGCAGATGTGATTTCACAAACCTGGACATGCCTGATAAGGATGTCTGCAAGGGTGTCTACTTAGATATTCATAGGACTGTGTTTTAGAACATAAACATCTAGGACAGCATAATGGCTAGAGTAGTAGTTTAGCTACATGGCAGCCATGTTTCAAATCCAGCTGCTGTAGTTGAAATTGTCCTGAGTAAAGGTGATGATTGAGTGCTTTCTTTTCTCTACCATCTGGATGTTTTTCAGCTAAAATAAGCTATTCATCTATATTAAAGCTATAAAATTACAGGGCATAAAAGGGAGCGAGGAGGCACTGTGGGTTAAACTAGAAAGAGGGAAAGGGAATTCCATTTCCATTAATGTGATATTTAGATCTCCCTCACAAGAAGAAGAAGTGGACAGAGATTTAATAGAAGATATATGCAGTATTGCCATGTAAGGAGAAGTGCTTCTGATAGGTGATTTCAATATTCTGGATGTTGACTGGCACATTGCTTCTGTGGTGTAATCTAGAAGTAAGAATATCCTAGATTCTCTAAAGGGAGAACTAATTCCGGCAACTGGTAACAAAACCTACAAGCGAAGGGATCATACTGGTCTTGGTGCTTACCAATGGGGAAAGTGTTTCTGATGTCATAGAGGGAGATCATCTTGCATCCAGTGATCACTAGATGGTGTGGTTCAGTATTAGATCTAGGACTCATAAAATCCATTTAAAAGCAAGGGTCCTAGACTTTAGCTAAACTAACTTTGTTGAAATGGGACAATACCTCAAAGAGTCATTAGTGGGATGGGAACAGCTGGGGATTGTAGAAAAGCAGTGGGCAAAACTGAAAGGGGATATTTTAAGGGATTGTTAGAAATGTAAACATGTGCAAAAATAAAAAGAGGCCCCTATGGTTCTCAAAAGAAGTAGCTGAAAAGGTGAAAAGTGTGGTATTCACAAAATACAAGAGATCACAGATAGAGGAAGACACACATCTATATTTGGAAAAACATAGAAAATCTAGGAAAGTAGTCAGGTAAGCAAAGAAACAAAAAGAAGAAGAAATGGCCAATGCAATAAAATGGGGAGATAAACATTTTTCAGAAATGTTAGTGAGAGGAAGAAGTGCAAAAGTGGTATTGTCAGACTCAAGGGTGAAGGGGAAGAATATGTTGAAGCTGTTGAGGAGAAAGTGGGATTTATGCATAGCGTCCCCGAAATGAGCCATATGCCCATACCACTCAATGCACATGTCAGCACCTAGGGAGGGGCTGCGGTATATGCAGCAGCTGCCATGGGCCTGTGCATGTCCACACCATGTGTGTCTGGCCCATGCCTCTGTGCATCATGCACATTGCCTGCCTGGGACATTGGTCACAGCAGTGTTCCATCATGGGCTGCTGGTATGGGGACTGCCTCTGGGTCCGGGGGTTCGAGGCCCACTCTGTCAATATTTTTGCTGAGATATTCCAAGGGTGCAATGTCACCTGTCCATTGCACGATGCCAGTGCTGTACACATGGTGGCTGTCATGGGGGGCAGGACATGTGCATGGTGTGTTGCATACACATGGTACCCCCAGCGCATCACCATCTAGCTGCACAGGGCATGCATGTCAGCCATCGGGCACTGCGGCTCCGGTCCCAGGCCTGTTTCTGTCACCATGGGGTGGTAAGGCTGACACACAGGTGGCCCCATGCATAGGACAGGTGTCTGTGTCAGCATGTGGCCCTTTCCTCCAGCCAACCCACCCTGCCATGGATTCCTCCACATCCCTTCTTGGGCATGCCCATACATCTGGGCCATCCACTTGACTTGTGTCTGCCACATCCATGGCCTACTCTGGGCCATTCCCTTCTCCATATCCTGCCCCCTGTACATGTCACGCACCATTGTCATATGTGATGTAGCTGGCTACACAATTTTGATCCATAAAGATCATTTCCACATAATACTAATTACATTTCATTTATAATAAGTTTTGGAAATTTATTTGCAGTTGTTTGACATTATTTGCAGTTGTTTTATATAACAACCACTTCACCCGCCCTTTCATGCATAACGTCCCGAAATGGGGACGCTGAAATATTGTGCAAAATAGCAGTCAAAATATTTGTTTTGACCAAAATTATCACTTGAGGTGTTATTAGTTTGGTATTGACTAACAAATTATGGAGTTTCATGTGAAAATTAAAATTCATGCATAAATATTTGTGTTCTGTGTTTAAAGATGAAGGGCCAGAAGCAAGACCTCAGAAAATACCCACAAACAGGAACAGAAGTAAAAGGGATCTTGAACAATTTTCAGAAGGCTGTGTTTGTGAGGAACTGGCTAAACTAAAAGTAGACAAAGTGATGGAACCAGAAGGAATACATCTGAGAATATAGAAGGAACTTGGGGATGTACTAGCGGCTCCAATGACTGACCTTTTCAATGCTTCTCTAGAGATAGGCATGGTACCAGAAGACTGGAGAAAGGCACGTGTGATCCCTTTACACAAAAATGGAAGTAAGTATGAGGTTGAAAACTACAGACCGATTTGTCTGACCTCTGTGGTGAGTAAATTATTGGAGACACTGCTAAAACAGAGAATATAGAGGCTTCTGGAGTCCAATGGATTGCAGGATCCAAGGCAGCATGGATTTACAAGAGACAGGTCTTATCAGACAAATCTGATTGATTTTTTTTGACTAGGTGAACAGGGAGTTAGACCAAGGGAGTTAGACCAAGGATGTACTTAGATTTCAGTAAAGCCTTTGATACCATTCCGCACAGGTGACATAAACAAATTGAGCACCCTGGGATGGACCCTAAAGTGACTGGCTGGGTTAGAAATTGATTGAGTGAGACAAAGGATACAGGTAAATTGAGCTCACTCTAAGGAGAAGGAGGTTACCAGTGGTATTCCACAAAGACCTGTCCTTGGTCTGATTCTTTTAAACTACTTTGTTAGTGATAATGAGGAAGGGCTGTCGGGTAAGGTCTGCCTTTTGTGGATGATACCAAAATCTGCAATAGTGTAGACACCCAAGAAGGAGTAGATTACATGAGGAGGGATCTAACTAAGCTTGAAGAATAGTCAATAATTTGGCAGCTGAGATTTAATGCTAAAAAATGCAGGGTCATGCATTTGGGCTGCAGCAATGGAAGGGAGAAGTACAGTGTAGGGGCAAAGTACTTTTACTTATTTATTTATTTATAATGTTTTTATATACTGCCCCTTCCAGAGATCAGGGGCGGTTTACATTGAACATAACCAGTTACAGGGAACACGAGAATACATTTAACATATAACTTTTGTCCACGAAAGAAGAGCAGAACCTGGGTGTGATTGTTTTTAATGATCTTAAAGTGGCTAAACAGGTAGAAAAGGCAACAACAAAAGCCAGAAGGATGCTTGGGTTCATAGGGAGAGGAATGGCCAGCAGAAAAAAGGAGGTGATAGTGCCTCTGTATAAGTCTCTGGTGTGACCTCATCTGGTGTATTGTGTGCAGTTCTGGAAAAACACACCTTCAAAAGCATATAAACAGGATGGAGTAGGTGCAGAGGTTGGCTACTAAAATGGTTAGTGGTCTTCATTATAAAGCATATGGGACAGATGTAAAGATTTAATATGTATATATTAGAGGAAAGGCGGGATAGAGGAGATACGATATGTTTAAATACCCCCATGGCATGAACGCAAAAGAGGAGATCCTCTTTTGATTGAAAGCAAGCTCTGCTATGAGGGGACATAGAATGAGGGTGAAAGGGGATAGACTCAGGAGTAATATGCGTAAATATTTCTTTAAGGAAAGGTTGGTAGATGAGTGGAATAGTCTCCTAGTGGAGGTAGTAAAAACGAGAACAGTATCTGAATTCAAGAAAGCAAGGACAAACACAGAAGATCTCCAAAGGAAAAAGGAAACTATTGTAGTAGATATGGAAGGGCAGACTAGATAGGCCATATGGTCTTTTTCTGCTGTCATATTTCTGTTTATATTGTGGCGACGCCCACTCGTCTAGGCGGCTGCCTAGTGGGGTGCGCCAGTCATCACTCTTTTTGTGTAGTTGTGGCCTGCTTTGTAAGCAGTACGAGTGGATGAGGACACAGGACAATTTGTAAAAATAAATTGCTTTTTATTTTTTTTCTCCGTGAAATCAATTTTTGACAAATGACCATGATAAGGCAAACCAAAAATATAACCAAAAATAGGATACTTTCTCCAGTAACTTTCTTAGCAAAAACTCTCCAAGTAGTTTTTTTCACTCTTGTTCACTTTGCCTTCTTCCATTTAACAAAACCAGCAAAATACTGTTAAGTGCACAGTTCAACAAAACTTCAGTAAGACAGTTTTGAATTCACTTTCTCAGCTGCTGCAGATTAGGATACCAGCCATGTGCTGCCTCTTAGTTTAAAACCAATAGCCTTCTTAACCGGGCTTTAGCAGTGGTAAAGAGTTTTCTATCTTTTTGCTTGCCCTTCTCCTAGGCATTCATTGACACCAGCACATATGTTATCTTCTTAACCTGTATCATACAGCCTTCCATAAAAGCATTATACATTGCTCACACAAAGTCCACACTCCATTGACTCTGCTGAAGACACTGGACTGTCTGGATAAAGCTCCACTTCCATTTCCTCTGGTGAACTATAAAGCTCAGGGCTTGGGGCAACTTCTGGCACACTCTGCTGCACTTCTTTTAAAAGTTTAAAGAGCTTTCCCCATTTTAGATTCTGGCTCCCCCTTTTAACTGGGTCAGAACCTCTTGCCCTTCTCTCCCTTAACAACTCCACCTCAGGGAATATATGAGTTGTTTGGCTGGCAGAAACCCTCCTTTTATCAGACTTTCTGTACTGTCTGTTCAAGGGCCCAGGACTTGAGCTGCTGCCTTCAGAATCAGACGTATAGTCCTGACTTCTTCCCCAGCTCCTTTCTTGCCCACAACCTTGACACTTGCCTTGGGAGTTGTGGCTGGTCCCCTTTGAACCACCAGGTCTCACAGCCTTGTAATGCTGCCTCTTCCCCTGGTCTTTCTGGACTCTCTGCCTCTCCTCCTGGCTTCTGGCCTGCAGTATTCCCTGCCCTCTGGCAGTCTCTCTCTGCAGTCCTTCCTGTGTCTGAGCACGTCCTGCTTGCTCTGATTGTTCACCTCCTGGTTCTCTTCCTTGTTCTGCTGATTCTACCTCACTTCCTGTGTGACGCAGCTTAAATGTTCTGTGGCTTGTTTCCTTCCCTGGCCCCACCCTCTCTCTGCCTGCAACTACTCCAGAGGCTGGGTGTGCCTTCAGGCTAGCCCTGCTAGTGTGTGCTTTAGTTTCTCTTTCTGTTTGAGAGCTATGCTTTGGTGAGCCCATCCCCCGTTTATGAAAAAAACCCTCTTTTTTTTCAGTTTTAAAGGGCTCTGCTGCATGTGCATCACCACAATATGTATGCTTATTCATGCCTCAGCGCTGATCTGAGGATGGGCATCCATGACCTTTCTGTGATCAGGTGGGAATGTCCTGGTCCCTGGCCACACTCTCCTCCATATTCACTTTCAGATTCAGATGTCCCCACAGCCAGCTTCTAAAATGACTCTGGAGACAGCCATTGTGCTTTGAACAGCTCTATGCCTGTTTTTGGACATCCAAAGCATGAATAGGGCTTCTAAAATGAACCCGTAAATGAACAATGCACTAATGTCTGTGCATATCTTTATATGCATTTTTTTGTACATTAGTCTCTTTTCTGCATAGGTTTCTGAGCTCTGTGCAAAATAATATGTGACTTGGCACCAAGATGTGTGTTAGGTTTCCCATATTTCATTACAACGGCCTCTCAATGTATTTATTTATTTATTTATTTATTTAACTGTATTTATATCCCGCTTTTTACTGGGTCAAAGCGGTGGGACATATAACAAGGGGGGGGGAATCAATGGTGGTGTGGGGGCCCATCACCGGGGGTTCAACATTGATGATTTTGGGATGAACATAGAGACTGACAGGGTAGCATAGTTACTGGTCTGGAGCTTTTGAGAAAAATAGGGGGGTTCCTATTCAGAGATGTTCTAGGAAGAGGACGGTTTTTAGCTGCTTTTTGAATGATGGGAGATCACCGTTGTTCCTGATGTGGTTTGGTAGAGAGTTCCAGAGGGATGGGGCATAGAGTTCAAAGGCTCTGTTGCAGGTCCGTTGTGTTGCCTTGGTCCTTTTGTGGGGGACTGCAATGGAGCTGTTGGAGGTTTGTCTGGTCGTTCTGCTGTGGGTTGGTCGAGGTAGTAGGGAGCAGAGTGGGGTGCCTTGTGTTTGGTGGATGGTTTTGTGGGTGAGTAGAAGAGCTTTGTATTTGATTCTTGCTTCGATGGGGAGAATATGAAGGTCTTTCAGAATTGGGGTGATGTGGTCCCTTTTCTTTGCATTGTGAATTATTCTCGCCGTGGTGTTTAGGGCAATTCGGAGAGGATTGGTTTGTGTGGCAGGTAGGCCATGGTAGATTATGTTGCAGTAGTCTAGATGAGGGAGTGTCAGAGCTTGCATTACTGTCCTGAAGTCCTGTGGTTCGAGGAGAGGTCGGAGACGTTGTACCGTTTTTGCCTTGTGGAATACTGTTCGAGTGGTCTTGTTGATTTGCTGCTTAAGGGTTAGGGCTTGGTCAATGATAATGCCGAGATATCTTATGTGTGGTTGTATTTGGATTTGCGTGGTTCCCATGGTGATGTGAGTGGGTGGTTTTAAGTCTTGGTCTTTTGTCACTATAAGAGCCTCGGTCTTCTTTATGTTAATGGATAAGTTGTTCTCTTGTAGCCAGTTGGATACGTCGGTGAAGCAGGTTGACAGCTGGTTGTTTGTCGGGTCTGTGGTTGTAATTGGGGCGTAGAGCATTATATTGTCGGCGTATATGTGGAAGTAGACATTGTGAGTGCGTATGACTGAACAGAGTGGACGGAGGTAGATGTTGAAAAGCATGGCTGATAATGTGGATCCTTGCGGTACTCCTTGATGTTGCTGGAAGGGGGGTGAGGTTGAGTTTTTGGTGCGGACTAGTTGCTGTCGGTTGGTTAGATAGGACTTGAACCATTGGAGTACAGTATCTTTGATCCCAATTGTTTGGAGTCTGTGGATAAGGGTGTTATGGGAGATGGTGTCGAAGGCCGCTGATATGTCCAGGAAGATTAGGATGAATCCTGAGTGTTTCTCTTGGGTTCCTATGATGAGGGTATTCATCAGCATGGTCATGAGGGTCATGTAGCTGATATTGCAGAGATAAGGGAAAAAAAGACACATGCAGTTTGGATGAATGGAGAGCAGAGTTGAATGTTGAAGTAGCAGGAAAGTACTGGAAACTCAGTAGGGGTGAAAGAAACAGAGAAACAACAAAAAAAAATTAGACCAATATTGTTCACCAGGATATCAAGTCCTGTAACTCAAGCCTAAGAACTTGACCCAATGGTGTGCCACAGGATGATTAAGCAACAGACCCTATATCAGTGGTGTGTACATATATATATGAGAAGATTATTTGTGGTTTTAAATGAAGAACAAGAGATCCTATAGATAGCCACAACATCTCTTGTTCTGAAGTGGGGTGCTGCAAGTTACATACACTGTATCTGTGGAAAGAGCTCTAATGCTGGTACAGATTATGTTTATGGGTTCTTTTAGAGAGAGAATGGAGATGATTATTAACTGTGAATTACATGAGCATGTGCTTGTATGCATGATGCATGTGTACAAAGACATTTGTAATTTGGAAAGGGATCCGCATAATAATCAACACAGAACTCAGTCATTCTATGGCCTGATCATAGTGAACGGATGGAGCCTGGACAACAGTGAATACTATGCCATCTGCTAAAAGCTGGCAAGCCCTTGTCAGACTGGATCGGCTCTAGCATTGCCTTCCTCAGTCTGGATGTCTTGCTAACTTCAAGACTCCATTTGGCATTTCCTGAGATTAATTAAATTTTATATAATTAAATTTGGAAGTATTTTTCTAACAGATGGTTAATCCCAGTCATAAAATTTAGCACAATGGCATAAACTTCATATCTTTAAATATTAATTATTTTGAGTTTGGAACTCATGCATCCAAAACTCAGTCTGAGAAAATAATGCTTATAAATCTCTTTATCTTCAAAATTAGTTTTAAAGGATAATAGATTTCACTCAAACGTTTATATTTTACTTTGGAACACATGGAGCTTGGAAATATAGGAAAACAATATATACTCTATTGAAGCTTACTGCTGTTTGAAAACAGTGTTTGAACAGCTTATATTAAACCTTTGCAATCCAAAAGCTATCACCAGCCTTAAATGGTTATAACCCACTCTACCACAAAATAAATTGTTTAACCACTGTAACAAACATTTCTAGTTTTGTTCTTTCACTAAATTACAGTAGTGTATGCTGTGTGGTGCTTAGTAACAGAATTGCTAACAAAAATTTGCTTTTATTTGTTAAACATAAAAAGGCCCAGTATTCAAAGTCCTTATGCAACTAACAGCAGATACCAGTTGCATAAGGATTTTTGGAAAACTCTGTGGCCTGGGGAATGCATAACGTATCAGTATAATTCTTTTATGTGGTTAAAATGGTATTGGTGGGAAGAGGGAGGAGGGGGATTTAGGCCAAAGGTACTCCTAAAAGCTATACAATAAGAGATGAAATTAAACAGCTCTCCATATAACATTATGTAGTTAAGCAAACCATACAAATGGCAGGTATAGCTTTACATGATCATTTATTTGCATAGTTACACATGCATATTTGGCCAATTCACCTAAACGTATAATTTCTCTGCATAAATGTATGACTTTACATGGATAACTTATCTTTATTAAGTTAAATGGTTTGCATTCTGATGAATATCTGCCAGGTGATTTTAAAACACAGCAGTTCGGCGGAAGCGCAGATCCTCCCTACCCTATAGGATCAGCCAGTTATCGGCATCGCTGGAATTCAAACGGAGGTGTCCTTTGGTGCGGGAGAGGGATCCTTGCATAAACAGCCAGGTGATTTTAAAACACAGCAGTTCAGCACAAGCGCAGATCTTCCTTACCCTACAGGATCAGCTAGTCAATGGCATCACTTGACTTCTAACGGAAGAGCCTTTTGGCGCACCTGCACCTGGCAGGTTCACACCTAAGGGCCACGACAAAGGGCCCTTAGGCATGGCCCTTAGCATGGAATACAGAATGTCCAGCTCCATCAACACAGCTCTATCACTAATCAAGGGGTACTGTACAGAGAAATCCACTGGAAAGGCGTAAGAATAAGCAGCATCAACAACATTTCATCATACATACCGCCACTCTACAGCAACGCTCAGAGTCCAATGGATCACTCAGCATTACTACAAGTAACTAAGTCCTCCCTATGGTCTATATACAACTTGCCGTCAAAAGAAACATAGGCACCATAGATGCAACAACCACACAGATCTCATATTGCACTTCCACTCTCTTCAGACTCTATGACATGGCAATCATGTGTTTCATCCTCACTGACATTTACCTGGTCACTCTCCTCCCCTCCCCCCAATATCACCATATACCACTCAATTCAATTTATACCAATTATTCACTGATACACACTCCTTCCAATACTTCACTCCAACACCAGACATAAACACAGAACACACCAACACCTCATCCATATCAAACCTCATTCATGCAATGCAACCACAACCTTAAACGTCTGCATCAATCTCCCACCCATCAAATGCACACTACTTAACGCTCGCTCTGCATGACAGAAAATTCAAATCATCAGTGACTACATAACAGATAACCAAATCGACATCTTAACATAATAACATACTAACATAGTATATGACGGCAGATAAAAACCATCATGATCCATTTAGTGTGCCCATCAAGGTGGCAAGAGTAGCTGTCCCCCTGCTCCGTGCAGATCATCTCTACTTGTTGAGATATCAAAGATAGTTAAGTTTATTTTGATTTTATCCTGTTTCTATAAAGGGATCCACTGTGTCTGTCCCACATCATTTTGAATTCTGTCACTGTATTTGCCCCCAGGACTTCCATCAAGAGGGCATTCCAAGCATCCACCACCCTTTCAGTGAAAACGTATTTCCTGGCATTGCCTTTCAGTTTACTCCCTTGCAGCTTCATGTTATGCCCTCTAGTATTACAACTTCCCAGTCTTTGAAAAAGTTTAGTTTGTTCATTAATACTCCTTAAGTATTTAAAGGTCTGTATTATATCTCCCCTGTCCCTCCTCTCCTCTCTCCTGTCCCTCATCTTATGTGTCACTGAATCTTGGTTCAAAAACACTAACAACATACTAATGAACCAACTAATCACACACAGCTACTCTCTTTTCAATACCACCAGGACACAACACAGAGGTGGTGGTGTCTTCATCATTGATAAAAAACACCTCAATTTCCAATCTCTAACCACACACTCGGACAAGGGATTAGACATAATAGAAAGAGAACAAACGCTTACCTGTTCCTCGAGCATTTTTCCATGGCTCCGGACTAACTATGCATATCCAGCGACTCTCTTATCATTACCTGCCCTATCCCCGAAGCCCATTAGCCTGGTCTTATAACCCTGCCACCCCCCCCCCCCTCCACACTACTAGCCCTGCCTCCCCAAATTATCCCCCTCGCCTTTCCTACTGCCTTCCCCTAGCCTACTCACCAGCCAAGTTCCATGTATAAAATGCTTCTAATGCATGTACTACTCAGCATTATTCTAATGTATATGGTTATTTAAGTTATATGTTGACAATGAAAGTTCTGTGTATGATAATTATGGTTCTTAGTATGCCATGTTAAGTTACTGTTCGATGTAAACCGCTTTGACATGTCGAAAGGTGGTGTATAGAAAGATAGAAATATGATGACAGAAAAAGACCACATGGCCTATCTAGTCTGTCCTTCCATATCCCCTTTTATCCTTTAGAGATACTCTGTGTTTGTCCCATGCTTTTTTGAATTCAGATACTGTCATCATCTCTACCACCTCCACTGGGAGACTATTCCACGTATCCACCACTCTTTCCATAAAGAAATATTTCCGCATATCACTCCTGAATCTATCCCCCATCACCCTCATTCCAGGTCCCCTCATAGCAGAACTTGCTTTCAATCGAAAGAGGCTCTCCCCCTGTACATTTATGCCATGGAGGTATTTAAACATCTCAATCATATCACCTCTAACCCGCCTTTCCTCTAAGATGTACATATTAAGATCCTTAAGTCTGTCCTCATATGCTTTATAATGAAGACCACTAACCATTTTAGTAGCCACCCTCTGTACTGACTCCATCCTGTTCATATCCTTTTGAAGGTGCGGTCTCCAGAATTGCATACTATACTCCAAATGAGGTCGCACCAAAAACTTATACAGAGGCACTATCACCTCCTTTGTTCTGCTAGCCATTCCTCTCCGTATGCACCCAAGCATCTTTATAGCTTTTGCTTTCACCTTTTCTACCTGTTTAGCTACTTTAAGATCATCAGACACAACCACGCCTAGGACCTGCTCTTCTTTGGTGGACAAAAGTACTTCACCCCCTATACTATATTGCTCCCTTGGATTGCTTCAGCTCAAATGCATGACCTTACATTTTTAAACATTAAATCCCAGCTGCCAAATTCTAGACCATTCTTCAAGCTTGGCTAGATCCATCCTCATGTTATCTACACCTTCCTGGGTGTCTATTGTAGATTTTGATATCATCCGCAAAAAGGCAAACCATACCCAACAGCCCTTCCGCTATATCACTAGCAAAGATGTTAAAAAGAATCAGACCAAGGACAGATACCTGAGGCACACCACTGATAATGTCTTTCTCCTCAGAGTGAGTTCCATTTACCTGTATCCTTTGTCGCCTCCCACCACTGTTCCCTCTAAGCTGTGCGCACGCACGCACCTCGCCAAGCGAGTGCACATACTTTACAACAGAGCGCACAAAAATTACAGCTCTGATTCTGATAGAAAACAACACAGATGTCTTAAAATTTAAAAGTTATGATTGTAATTACTAGAAATTTCCCGCTTCATTTAGTAATCGTCTATTTTCATTTAATTTGGTTAAAATCAATGTGGTGTACATACTGTATTCTGACATGTAGTCAAATTTTAAAGTATATAACTCCAAGTGTCGTTATGTGGCGCACAAAAATTTAACCTTCCTTCAAAAGCAGCACACAGCTGATATTTTATGCGCACACAGCCTACAGAAAATTAGAGGGAACATTGCCTCCCACACAACCAATTTCTAACCCAAGCAGTAACTTTAGGGTCCATCCCTAGGGTGCTCAGTTTGTTTATAAGTCACCTATGAGGTATGGTGTCAAAGGCTTTACTGAAATCTAAATACACCACACCTAGGGCTCTCCCACGGTCCAACTCCCTGGTCACCCAGTTAAAGAAATCAATCAGATTTGTCTGACAAGACCTGCCTCTGGTGAATACATGCTGCCTCGGATCCTGTAATCCGCTGGACTCCAGAAACCTCATCATTTTCTCTTTCAGCAGTGTTTCCAATAATTTACTCACCACTGAAGTTAAACTATCTGGCCTGTAGTTTTCAACTACATCCTTACTTCCATTTTTGTGTAAAGTCACCACATGAGCCTCTTTGCAGTCCTTTGGCACCACTCCTGACTCCAACGAGGAATTGAAAAGGTCAGTCCATGGAGCTGCTAGAACGTCCCCAAGTTCCCTCAGTATTCTAGGGTGTATCCCATCTGGTCCCATTGCTTTGTCTATTTTAAGTTGAGCTAGTTTCTCATGAACACAGTCTTCTGAAAATTGTTCAAGATGTCCCTCACTTCTGTTCCTGTTTGTGCATGTTTTCTGAGTGTCCTGTTTCTGGTTCTTCATCTGTGAACACAGAACAGAAATATTTTTAGGCGAATTAAGGAAGATGAGGTCAAGGGTGTTACCTCTCTGATGAGTTGGATCATGGATAATTTGTTGTAGTTCCATCGCCTTCATTGCTTCGTGGAACACATTAGCTTGTGATCCTTTTATGGATGGGAGATTGAAGTTGCCAAGGATTATCTGCTTCTTCGTGGTGTTAATTATGTCCGTCACTTGCTTGAGAATGTCAGACAGGTCTGAATTTAATGATGGTGTCCGATATACCAGGCATATTGTGAGGTACCTGTTGGTGATTGTGATTATGTCTGATTCCTCTGTGGTTTCTGTTGCATATTTCTGGAAGTGTAGCTTGGATTTGGCTAGTATGGCTATTCCCCCTCCTCTGGCGTGGGCACGGGAGCAGTTATAGAGACTATATCCTTGTAGTGTTAGCTGGTTCATGAGCACTGTGTCAGATTCCATTAGCCATGTTTCAGTTACGCAGAATATGTCAATATTGAGGGAGGTGATGAGGTCTTGGAGTATGGGGAGTTTGTTCCTCAGTGAGCGTGCATTTATCAGGGAGATTAGCAGTGTCTGTGAGGTAGCTGGAGATGTAGCATAGTCTGGGGCGATAGGAATGGGTATGAGCCTTCTGTTTGGGTGAAGTTTAGTGGTATCTGTTAATAATGTTTGGTTTTGGGGCGTAATATATGTTAGGCAATTCGGGTTGATTATAGGGACTGTCTGGAAGTAGCTGTAGTAGTGTGTGTAAGGGGATGTAATCAGATATGGTGGCATGACTATGTCAGTACCTTTATTTTAGTGGTCCTCCCTCGCGGCTTGTTCCTTTGATGTCCTGTTTTCTGGTTTTGTGTGCAGTCAGGGTGGTGTCTGGATACTTTTGAAATCTTGATGGTCTTGATGTGTCCTCCTCTGTGCCCAGGCCTAAGGGCCACACCAAAGGGCCCTCTGGCGACGCCCTCAGGCATGGGCCAGGCAGGCGTGGGTGCGCCTGTCGATGGAACGTTTATTTATTGGCCTCCCACTGCCCGGATTGGGCAGGAGCTTCTGAGCGGGAGGCTTTCCCACTCAGGCGCTTTACCCCGATTGTGGGAACTGGGCTTTCTGGATGCTGAGTGAAGCTGCTGCTGCTGCCCGGGATGGTGAGTGAAGCTGTGGCTTTTATTTGTAGTTTGCTGGGCCTCCCACTGCCCCGATTGGGTAGGAGCTTCTGAGCGGGAGGCTTTCCTGCTCAGGCGCTTTACCCCGATCAGGGGAGCTGGGCTTCGTGGATGATGAGTGAAGCTGTTGCTCCTATCTTGTCCTTTCTGAATAAAGTATAGCCAGGTATAGTTACATCCCAGTCATGGTTTTCTGTGAACCATGTTTCTGTAACTGACACTAAATACAAGTTGGTCACTCCCAACAAAGCTTCAACATCAGGGATCTTATTTCTCATGCTACGGGCATTTATACACACTGCTTTCCATATTTTATCACTTTTACCCATTTCCATAAAGGTATTTAATGTATCACTTACCTGTAGGCTTTCACTTACCTGGGGACTTTCTTCACCCATCCCCAACAAATCTAGTTTAAAGCCCTCTTCAGTAGATTAGCCAGTCTACTACTGAAGATGCGTCAACCTTTCTTGGACAGATGGACACCATCATTGCTCTGCAACCCTTGGAACAGCATCCCATGATCCAGGAAACCAAAACGCTCTTGATGACACCATCCACACAGCCATGCATTCATCTCCAGGATGGGAGCCTCTCTGCCTTGGCCTTTACCCTCAACAGGGAGGATTGGAGAGAACACCACCTGTGCACCTAACTGCTTCACCCTCTGTCCCAGAGCCATGAAATCACTTTTGATATACTCAGAGGGATACCTGGCAGTATCATTTGTTCCGACATGGATTAGCAACATTGAGTAATAGTCAGTGGGCTTGATGAGTCTCGGCAAACTCTCCATAACATCTTGGATTTTGGCACCAGGCAGACAGCATACTTCTGTGGACATCAAGTCTGGTCGGCATATGGATGCCTCAGTACCCCTCAGAAGAGAGTCACCAACCACCACTACCCTTCACTTCCTTGTGGTCATGATTCTGCAACTTTGGGGTACTTGAGCTATAGTTCTTCCCTTTCCAGGGATGCTTTCACCTCCTCCACTTCCAGGGCTCATAATGGTTCTTCAACTCAAGGGCTGTAGAAATTGGATTGGTGATTCTGCAGGCCCTGGTAACTTGTGCCCAACCTTCATCATTCTGTAGGCACCCATCTTCTCCTCTGCCGGAGAGCTTGGTTGCTGCAAGAAGCATCTCATCAATGTACTTCTCACTGTCTTGAATGCTCCTCAGCCTCACCACCTCCTCTCTGAGTTCCTCCACTTGTTTCCTCAGAGCTTCAGCATTCAGGCATCCTGCACATGGAACCGGTCTTTCAACTGGCATTGGGACCTCTGTCTGGACAGAGGCAGAAGATGTAATTTATTTATTTATTTGCTTTTATATAATGCGCTCTTTAAAATCAGTGCGGTTTACAGATAACATTTTTATGCATATCTGGATGTCTGTTATGCACTTACAGTGAACGGGAGATACAACTTGGATTTCAAACTGGGGGAACTATCTGCAGTATCTACAGCTATTTACAGTATAAATATGAGTTGTCTGTGGCTTATCATTGCTTAGCTGGGTGTGGGGCGGTTAAGGTTGGGCTGTGAGTAGTGTAGGAGAAAGAGATGGTGTTTTAGTGCTTTTCTGAATTGGGCAATATCAGCAATTGCTCGAACGGTGGTTGGGAGTTTGTTCCAGCAGATGGGAGCATAAAATTTAAAGGCTCTGTTTTTCGTTGCTTTGTTGCATTTAGTTATTTTGTTGGGGATCTGAAGGGTATTGATGGCGAATGACTTCCTCGCTCTGTTTGCTGGGGTGGGGTGGAGCAGATCCGTTAGGGAGGAGGAGGATATGCTGTTGATGGCCTTATAAGTCATCAGGACTACTGGGGGCAACAGCTTTAGTGATATGATTTTTCCCAGCCATTGTTCAGTTCATGGAACTTAGGTATCTGTTAAAGCAAAAGAGAGAGATCCACCAAAGTACCAGCCGGTTTCCCAGCTGTCCTTTCAGAGAAAAAGCAGTTAAATCTCTTTAATTACATTCAAAATGTGCTGTTCCAGGTCCCTATGGTTTGTTAAATGGGGAGGTGCCCTATAAAGCAAGACTGCTCACTAGGGGTGGGTGGGAGTTGGGGGGGGGGATCTAACACCTGATTAGGTATCAGTAGCTCTCAAGAGCTGAGAAAGTTACCAAAGCAGAGTTTTAAACCTACCCCACTAAAGAAAATATTTCTACTAAAGCACCAAAAAAAATGTAACTGTGTTTTAAAAATATACCAAATATAAAACCAGATAAATAAATAAATAACAATTTCAAACATGTCACTCTTACTTGCATATATATCACTAAGCACAAGCCTAGACATACTCCTAGAGGCAATATGCAATCACATATCACATACAAATCACCTAATTCTTCTAGGTGACCTCAACCTTCCCTTAACTCCTACTAAAACATCAAAAGCTTTCTTAGACACTATGGGTGCTATGGAATACACTCAGGTCATCTTATAACCAACACACAACAAGGGTAACATACAAGATATGATATCTGTATCATAAGTCTCTGCTTAAAACCTGTACTTTCACAATACCAAACTAACCACAGTCCCCTGGTCTGATCACAAAATAATTACCACATTACTACCACAACAGTCACTTACACACAAAGCTCACCCAAAACAAGCTGCAGCATGTAGATCTCACAACATAGACAAGAAAGACTTTCTAGAAAAAATATTACCACAACTTTAAAACACTTCTGACAATCTGGATACCTTAGTACTTAATTGGAACAAAACCATAGCCAGCAAAGGCATACAAACTACATGCAGCTAGTTGGTATTCCCCCTGCCTCAAAGGCCTGAAGTATAAACTCAGAGCTCTGGAAAGAAGATCGAGATGCTCAAAATGTATTTGCAGTCTTAACAACTACACTGCCAAATTACATGGATACCAGGCCGCTACGAACAAGGCTAAGACAGAATATTGCTCCAAGTTACTGTAAAGCTTCTTAAACCGCCTACGGGAGCTCTTTGCAGAAGGAAGAAGTACATATAACGCCTCAAATAATGGCAAACTACTTTCAGTCTCTTTCCTGCCCATCAAATAATTCCCCCCCCAACACCACTGCAACTACCTCTCCGTCACAAAACCACAAAGAAGGTGCAATCACCTGGTAATTCTTCTCCACCATCACAGACAAACAGCTGGACAAAATTATCACTAGTATTAACTCTACAACATCCCCGATTGATCCCTGCCCAGTAAGTTGGATTCAAAATGATTGAGCAGAACTTTTCCCTATAATTCTAAAAATTGCTCAAGTCTCTGTAGTTCAAGGATACCTACGCAGAGACCTAAAAATGGTATCCATCCACCCAATAAGAAAGGCCACAGGAAATGACCACAAACATCCAACCTCTTAGAGACCAATCATCAGCATGCCATTTCTGGCAAAGATAATAGAGAATACAGTAGGTACAGCTCCAAGATCACATAGACTGTCATTTCCCCCTGAACCAACAACAATATGGCTTTAGACCCCATCATGGAGCCAAATTCCTAATGGCAGTTCTAATAGACAATCTAATAAAGGGCACTGGTAAGCCTATTAAAGGTTTTATACTTATCCTCATTGATATCAGAGCAACTTTTGACTCAATCTCACAGAATTTAATCATCCAAAGACTTCAAGACATAGATCTAATAGGCACCACACTCAACTGGTTCAGATCCTACTTTTTAAATCATTAGCTTCAGGTAAAAATAGGTAACAAAAGATCAGCCCCATATACTCAACTTCAGGAGTACCTCAAGGATCTGCATTATCCTCTCTATTATTTAACATCTTTCTACAACCAGTATGCACAATTATAAGCGCGCACAATATGCTATATCACGTTTATGCAGACAACGCCATGCCCCAATCAATACTTTTAAGCCTATAGTCACTAGCATTAAAAGGTGCTTCACAGCCATCACCCACTGGTTATCAATGCACAACCTCAATAAAACAGACATACTCTACCTCACCAAAAACAATAACTTCACTCCAACAGAATTCATAACAATTGGTAAAAAGTGACTACAGGTCAAACATGAAGTACGCTATCTGGGAGTCATCATTGATCAACATCTCTCTCTGTCATCCCATATCCACATTTCCAAGAACATATACTACAAGCATAAATCACTGTGGCACCTTAAATCATTACTCAACTATAGTGACTTTCACTATACAGGCTCTCATCTTCCTCCTGAATGGATTGTCTGCTTCTCCACATGATTCAGAGTAGTCGTTTGGAACTGACACCTCTATTATCAATGCCATTCTGGTGTTTTTTTCCTTAACCACTATATCAGGCTTCCTTGCATCCAGCTTTTTATTGGTGAGAATGAGAGTATCCCAGGTGATCCTAATCTCCTCATTCTTTGTAATTCTCTTAGGGTCATGATCCCAGTGCTTTTTGGCACAGTGATGTTGTAGTGTTTAGAGAGTTTCCAATGGATGAGGCGCACTACTTTATTATGTCTTTCTGTATAGAAATTTTCTGCCATCAGAACTTCACAGCCAATTATGCATGGTGCATGGTCCTCAAGGAGATCACGAAGTGCCAGAGATACACAGTCTATTACTGCTACTACTACTACTGCTGCTACTACTGAACATTTGTATAGCACTACAAGACATATGCAGTGCTGCACAAACACATGTAAAAGATGGTGCCTACTCATTAGAGCTTACAATCTAGTCAAGACAGGCAACACAGTAGTTGTAGACACAGGATTCATCTAGGGGGGAATGGTAAGGAAACACAAAGAACAGGTGAGTCAAGATCCAAAAACAGCAGTGAAGAGGTGAATTTTCAGCCTGGATTTGAAAAGGGTCAGAGAAGGTGCCTGACGTATAGACTCAGGTAATTTGTTCCAAGCATAAGGAGCAACAAGGTGAAAGGAGCAAAGTTTGGAATTAGTAATAGGACAGAAGAGCACAGATAGAAGCAATTTGTCAGAAGAGTAGAGTTCCCAAGGAGGGGTATAGGGAGAGATAAGAGAGGAAAGGTAGTGAGGAGCTGCAGAGTGAATGCACTTATAGGTCAGCAGAAATTTGAACTGGATGTGGAAATGGGTAGGGAGCCAATGAAGTGACTTAAGAAGAGGGATAATATGAGCAATGCAAGGCTGGTGGAAGATTAGCTCACAGCAGAGTGCTGAACAGATTGAAGGGGAGAGAGATGATTCAGAGGGAGACCAGCAAGGAATAGCTTACAATAGTCTAGATGGAAGGTGACTAAGGAGTGGATAAGTGTCTTAGTAGTGTGTTCAAAAAGGAATGGGAGAATTTTGTTGATGGTGTAGAGGTCTCTCAGCATAGCCCTACAGATCTTGATCCCACTTGTTTGTTTATGTAAAACATGGAGATGTGATTGTCCATTTGGACAAGTAGCACGTTTCTTTTGATCAAGGCTTGAAATGTTCTTAAGGGATAATAAGCCACTTGCAGCTCTAAAACATTGATGTGAAGCTTCTGTTCCTTGCTGGACCATGCACCCTGCATGGATAAGTAAAAAAAATATGGGATCCCCAACTGTATGTGGAAACATCAGTGGTGAGAGCTGAGGAAGCGGTGAGAGGAAACAGCAGCTTAGGATTTGTCTGAGGCACCACCATTGCAGGGATTGTTTTAAACAAACAGTGCTGAGACCATTTAGAGAGATTTTCTTGCATAGTGGCTGCTAGTTATGGTCCCAATTAAAACTTGAGGTGCCATTGCAAAGGCTGTATTTGCAGTCTGGCTAGTGGAATAACATGGATGGAAGCTACCATGTGTCCAAGGAGTTTGAGAATACTGCCATTGGATACTGATGGTATTCTCCTGAGTCTGATGCTGAGTTGGAGTATTATGTGGATTCTGTCATTTGGCATATAAGCTTTGGCTGATGTGGTGCCTATGCATACCCCTATACATTTTATCATTTGTTGTGGTTCCACTTTTCATTTTCAGTATTGATGATGAAACCCAGAGATTCGAGTGTAGAGGTGGCGTATTGTAGAGTGAGAAGAGCAACAGTATTTACTTAGAAATGGTGGAGATTAGCCAATCGTCAATGTACAGATAAACACAATGGGCATGAAAATGTAAATGAGCAATGACTACTGTAAGGCACTTTAGGCCTGATTCCATCCTGGACATACATGCCCTCTGTACACCCAGTCTGAACTGGACGTACAGACGGCATCACAATTCTGATCCCATGGGGCAAGTCTAGCCCTGTGGGATCAGAATCATTATCAGGCCTGTATGTGCAGGCTGGAACTGCGATTCAGCCAAACCTGTACGTATAGGCCTTGCCTGACTAACTCAGTCAGGGCTTTTAAATGGAGCCGTGGCGCCATGGCTTCTGGTTGCCATGGCACCACGGATCCATTTAAAAGCCGCGATCCCCGGCTGCTGGCTCCTGAAGCTAATACCCCACAATGCAACCCCCAATCTGGCCTCTCAGGGCCAGGGTCGGGCTGTGGGGAATGCCCTCTGCCCCCCGCCACACCTCCGATCCTCCCCTTTCTTGCCCCCATCTAACTTCCCCATACAACCGATGGGGAAGTTAGTTGCCGGTGGGAATGGGCATGAATAGCGGGAATGGATATCCCGTTGGGATGTCCAATCCCGCTATTCGCAGCTCAGAATGAGCCTGTTGTATGAAAATCATGTGTGTTGACGAGAGATTGAAAGGGAGCACTTTGTATTGGCAATGTTGATTCAGGTACGTGAATTGTAGAAAACTACCGTGTTTAAGTGGATTGTGATATTAGTGTAGGCATCTTTTAAATCCAGGGAGGCAAGCCAATTGTTCTGGTTCAAGAGAGGGAGCACTGTGCCCAGGAAGTTCATCTTCTCTTTCTTGATGTAGATATTGATGCTGCAAAAGTCAAGGATTGGTCAAAGGTTGCTTGACATTTTGGGAATATGGAAGAATGTGGAATTGAATTCTTGATTCTGTTGTCCCCATGGTACTGGTTTGATCACGTCACTGCTCATGAAGATATTAATCTCCTACTCTAGGATGGGGATGTGCTGGGCTGGAACCATTTGATGGCTGGTGAGAAGGAGAGAGGAAATTCTGAGAAATGTATTTTGTAATGTTACTGAATGTTTTCAAAACCCAGCAATTTGTGGTGATGGATTTCCATGCCTCCCTGAAGAGGCTGGGGTTTGATTTAGGAGCAGGAGCACAAATAGACAGTTGTTGCTTTCACTTACAGCAGTAGTTCTCAACCTTTTTTGCACCGTGACCCCTTTTACCATTGGTCAACTTGTGGTGACCCCCAATAATAAAATCAAATGCGTCTCTCTTCCTTTACCGTTAACGCATTGTCGCTGTAATCATTTGTTGAATTATTAATATATTATAGGCCTTTGCAATATGTTTTTATTTATAAAATTTACTTATTTAAACCACAATAATTAATCACAATAACAAGTAACAATATTTGATTTCAAAATTATGATGATTTTGTAGTCAAATCACTAATATGAAATAAAATTATTTTTTCTACCTTTGTTGTCTGACCAATTTATTCTCTGATCATGCTGGTCCCGATCTGAGGCTTCTGCTTTCCTGTTTTCTCTTAGCTCACTTTCTGTGGTCTATGGTCCATCTGCCATTTCTTATCTCTTCTTTCGTTTTCTTCACGTCTTTCCATCAGCCTATTTTCAGTCCCAGTAACCATCCCCAGTATCAGCCCCTTTCCAGTCCTCACTCTCAGTACCTTCCAATGTCAACTTGCACTCCCGTGACTGCCACTGGTGTCCATTCCCTTCCAGTCCCCCTCCTTCCCCACTGAGCAGTCCCTTCTAGTACAAATACAATGGCAGCCCCTCTCAGATCCACTCTCTTCCAGTTCCATTCTCCCATCCCCTCGTATAAGCCCATTTGTAGCCTTAGCCCCCAGTTTTCTTCCAGGGCCAGCAGCTCTACCCTCCCCTCCCCACAATCAGCCCATTCCCAATCAAACCCCCCCAATCAGCTCGCTTCCAGTTTTAGTCCCCCCTCAACCCCATTACCAGTGCTAGCCTCCCCTAATCAGCCCAATTCCAGTCCTACCCATCCCTCCCATCAGCACATTACCAGTCCTAGACTTCCCTAATCAGCTCATTTCCAGTGCTAGTCCATCCTCAACCCCATTACCAGTGCTAGCCTCCCCTAATCAGCTCATTTCCAGTGCTAGTCCCTCCTCAACCCCATTACAAGTGCTAGCCTCCCCTAATCAGCTCATTTTCAGTGCTAGTCCCCCCCCATCAGTCCATTACCAGTCCTAAGCCCCTATTAGCACATTACCAGTCCCAACCCCCCCTTGATCAGTCCATTCCGTCCTAGTCTTCCCTAATCAACCCATTACCAGTCCTAGCCCCCCCATCTGCCCATTATAATCCTAACCCGCACTGTCTCTCCCCTCTGTCCAGTATTTATTGCCCGTCTGTACAGTATGTCCCCGTCTGTTCCCTTTGTCCATGTCAGCCCCCCCCTCCATCCATCCATCCATCCATGTCAGCCCCCCTCCCTCCATGTCAGCCCCACCTCTGTCCATGTCAGTCCCCCCTCCCTCCCTCCATCCATCCATCAATGTCAGCCACCCTTCCCTCCCTCCCTCCCTCCATGTCAGCCCTCCCATCCCTCCTTCCCTCCTTCCATGTCAGCCCCTCTTTCTCCATGTCAGCCCTCCCTCCTTCCCTCCATGTCAGCCCCCCTCTGTCCATGTCAGCCCCCTCCTTCCATCCATCAATGACATCCCCCCTCCCTCCCTTCCTCCATTCATGTCAGCCCTCCTCTCTCCATGTCAGCCCCCCTGTCCATGTCAGACCTCTCCCTCCCTCCCTCCATCCATCCCTCCATGTCAGCCCCGTTGCAGGTCCCCTGCCCCCTCCTCCCCTCTCCCTGTCTGCCTGCTACTGCCCTGCTGTTCTTCTACAGCCGCGGCTCCCTGTCTCTTAGGATACTGCGGCTATACCTGTAAAACCATTGCGGAGCCTTCCCGTCTCTCGACGGGCTCCGTGCAGCATTGTCCCACCTCCAAAGGAAGTGGTAAACAACTACCTTTGGAGGCAGGACCATGCTGCACGGAGCCCATCAAGAGACAGGAAGGCTCTGCAATGGTTTTACTGGCATAGCCACGGTACCCTAAGAGGCAGGGAGCCGCTGCTGAATTAGAAGGGACTGTGAGGCGGTGAGTTTGCCGCTGCTGAGAAGCAGACTCGGCAGCGGCAGCAACTTGGTGCTTTTTTTTTTTTTAGCGGTGGAGTGAGGTGAGGCAAGGCGACCCCCGCTAAATCCTGTGGCGACCCCCATGGGGGTCGCGACCCACAGGTTGAGAACCGCTGACTTACAGGCTCTGGCCTTTGGGCATAATTCTGTGTCAGCTGAGACTGAAGCTGTACCCCAAGATACAGTTAGCACCTCCTGCGAGAATAAAACTGTTGTCAGTACTGATGATGATGAAAGCTCACCTGTATGGAAGAAGCTGAGATCTTCATATTTATGTTGATAGATCAGGTGGTTTTGAAGAGTTCTCTGATAGTTGAAGAATGATTGTCCATGTCATCTTGCACTTTATCCCAAAATAAATTATCTCCTCCAAAAGGAACATCCATGAGGCAACATGTAGGTCTTCTCAGAAACAAGAAGTTCAAAGCCAAGCCGTATACCTGGCAGATATCACCATTGCTGATAATTGTGCCACAGAATCATAAGCATCATAAGCAGGGGCGGCCCAAGGGGGGTGCGGGGCCATGTGCGGAGACTCGGTGCGGGGCCTCATTTGCATAAGTGACCTTATTTGCATAAATATTTGCATAATGTTACCATACACTAACTTTTAGTAAACATGTCTCTTAATGAGGGTATGGATAAAGAAAGACTAAAAGATTTCTACATTACTATAATCCAGTGCCAACCGCCAGGCACATTAGGAACTACTACAAACGCTGCCCATTTAGAACCCATAGCAAACCCGCCATATCCTGACAGCATTACCAGGACTCACAAAGCACCATACCCTACCTATCAAAAGGCAACACTGCAAATATTAAACCAATACATTTCAGAGAATACTGGGGAAAGAGAACAAGTGGCAATGTCAAATAGGAATTACATAAACAGAATACCTCAGCTCAGTTACACGTGCAGAACATAGACCGTCACCAAACAAGAAATCACAATGTAGAAACAGGAAGACAATAATTAAATTGGGAACCCCAAAAGCCAAACTTGGAATGTACAACAACACTGTAGAAATAAAACTATAAATTAATTTCCTCTTGTACCAAACAAAGCGCAGACGTTAATGATGCACATTTCCCAGAGCTTTCATATTCCAGTTAATAAATTCAAAATAAAGAGATATCTTTCTACCTTTTGTGCATTTTTTTTCAGTTGCAATTGCTCCAGCCACTTTCTTCTGGTTTCTTCATGTTTTCTGCTAACTCTCCATCGTCTGCTGTCCATTTGTTCTTTCTTCTCTCTTCTAGTTTTTTTTTCCATTCTCTCTCTCTACATCTGCTTTAACATACTAATCTTTCTCCTTTTGCTCTTTCCTCATTCCAATTTCATCCACACAAATTTTACCCCTCCATCCTCAATCCCCACTTACTCTCCCAATAACCGGCCAATTGTAGATTTTTCATCCCTCCCACACAAAATATTTTTCCCCTCTCCATTTTACTCTCCCAGCCCCATCCCATTCTAATCCTCCCCAACATCAGCTCCCTTCTAGTTCCAGTCTCACCCAGCATCCATTCCCTTCTAGTCCCTGCATCAGCCCATTTCCAGTCCTACCCCCCATCAACCCATTTCCGGTCCTAGCTCCCCCATCCATTTTCAGTCTGAGTCCCTTCATCAGCTCATTTCCAATCCTAGCCCCCCATCAGCCCATTTCTAGTCATTTCCTAGCCCCACCATCAGCCCATGTCAAATCCTAGCTCCCCTCCACTCAGCCCAATTCTAGTCCAAGCCCCCCCATGAGCCTACTTCCAGTTCTAGCCCCTCCATGAGTCCATTTCAATTCAAGCCCCCACCACAGCCCATTTCCAATCTTAGCTCCCCCCAACAGCCCATTTCCAGTACCAGTCCTAGCCCCCCATCAACCCACTTCCAGTCCTAACCCCCCATCACCCCATTTTCAGTTTAAGCCCCCTCTATAACCCATTACCAGTCCTAACCCATCAGCCCACTTCCAGTCTTAACCCCATCAGCCCATTTCCAGTCAGCCCCCCATAGCCCACTGCCAGTCCTAACCCCCCCAGCCCACAGCCCATTACCAGTCCTAACCACCAGCCCACCTCAAGTCCTAACCCCTCCCCATCAGCCCATGTCCTGTCCTTGCCCCCCATAGCCCATTATCAGTCCTAATCCCCCCATAGCCCATTACCAGTCCTAACCCCCCATCACCCCATTTCCAGACAGCCCCCATCAGCCCACAGCCATTTACGAGTATTAACCCCCCCATCCCATTACCAGCCCTAACTCCCCATCACCCCATTTCCAGACAGCCCCCATCAGCCCACAGCCCATTACCTGTATTAACCCCCCCCATAGCCCATTACCAGTCCTAACCCCCCAACAGCTCACAGCCCATTACCAGTCCTAGCCCCCCCAGCCCATTATCTGTCCTAGCTCCCCCGCAGCCCATTATCAGTCTTAACCCCCCCCAGCCCATTCCCAGTCTTAACCCCCGCCCACGCCGCCCCCCATTACCATTCTTAACCCCCCCCCGCAGCCCATTACCAGTCTTAACCCCCCCTCGCAGCCCATTACCAGTCTTAACACCCCCCCAGCCCATTACCAGTCTTAACACACCCCCCAGCCCAGCCCAGCCCATTACCAGTCTTAACACCCCCCCAGCCCAGCCCAGCACCAGTCTTAACACCCCCAGCCCCGTCCAGCCCAGCCCAGCCCCGCACCAGTCTTAACACCCCCAGCCCAGCCCATCCCAGCCCAGCCCATTACCAGTCTTAACACCCCCCCAGCCCAGCCCAGCCCAGCCCAGCACCAGTCTTAACACCCCCCCCCCAGCCCAGCCCAGCCCCAGTCTTAACACCCCCCCAGCCCAGCCCAGCCCAGCACCAGTCTTAACACCCCCTCCCCAGCCCAACCCAGCTCCAGTCTTTACACCCCCCCAGCCCAGCCCTGCCCAGCCCCAGTCTTAAAAGCCCCCCCAGCCCAGCCCAGCCCAGCACCAGTCTTAACACCCCCCTCCAGCCCAGCCCAGCCCCAGTCTTAACACCCCCCCAGCCCAGCCCAGCCCAGCCCAGCCTTAACACCCCCCAAGCCCAGCCCAGCCCAGCCCAGCACCAGTCTTAACACCCCCCCAGTCCAGCCCAGCCCAGCCCAGCACCAGTCTTAACACCCCCCCAGCCCAGCCCAGCCCAGCACCAGTCTTAACACCCTCCCCAGCCCAGCCCAGTCCAGCCCAGCACCAGTCTTAACACCCCCCCCAGCCCAGCCCAGCCCAGTCCAGCCCAGCACCAGTCTTAACACCCCCCCAGCCCAGCCCAGCCCAGCCCAGCCCAGCACCAGTCTTAACACCCCCCCCAGCCCAGCCCAGCCCAGCACCAATCTTAACACCCCCCCAGCCCAGCCCAGCCCAGCCCAGCACCAGTCTTAACACCCCCCCAGCCCAGCACCAGTCTTAACCCCCCCCCCAGCCCAGCCCAGCCCAGCACCAGTCTTGACACCCCCCCAGCCCAGCCCAGCCCAGCCCAGCCCCAGTCTTAACACCCCCCCCAGCCCAGCCCAGCCCCGCCCAGCACCAGTCTTAACACCCCCCCCAGCCCAGCCCAGCCCAGCCCCTTCCCCTCCATATCGGCTTATGGCAAATTTAAAATTAAAAAAAAAAACCTGGCTCTGGCTGCTGCCACTGCCGCCGCGGCAGCAGCAGAATGGAGTGTCCCGCGGGGCCCCCTCTCCTCGCTGAGCCTCTCTGCAAGGGCTTTCAGGTTCGCGAAGGGAGAGGGTTTCCCTCGCGTCTCTGTTTAGCCCGCAGGGGCTCATGGGAAATTTCCCATCAGCCCCTCGCGTCTAAAGGGGCAGATGGGAAATTTCCCATTAGCCCCTGCGGGCTTAACAGAGTCGCGAGGGAGACCCTCTCCCTTCACGAATCTGAAAGCCCTTGCAGAGAGGCTCAGCGAGGAGAGGGGGCCCCGCGGGACACTCCATTTTGCCGCGGAGGCCGCGGCAGCAGCCAGAGCCAGCTTTTTTTTTTTAATATAATTTTTTAAAAAATGCAGAATTTTCTTTGCGCGGGGCCTCCTGAAATGCGGGGCCCTGTGCAAAGAACATTCTTGCTCAATGGACGGGCCGGCCCTGATCATAAGTAGAGCAGATTAGAAGGCAGGCCACTTCCTGCACATTGAGGTGCATTTGAGTATGATCATGTTGGGTAGGAGAGCAAGACAAATCATCCAAACTCAGAAGAAGATGGTGATGGTAGTGCAGTCTCTGGAGATGATAAGCTAGTATTTTCAGGACTATCAGTGCACTCTGGTATACTTTCTTTCCCATGGTGTCTAAGCTCTTTTGCTCCTTCCCAGGTTGAGCATGACCATGCATTTTTTAATCTTTGGCCCACTCGGACACTGCTGGTGGATATGAGAAGGTTCCAGAAGAACTGTATACTTTTGTTTGAGGTGCCTGGAGGTGAGATATATGGAAGATTGAGTTTTCCAGATGGATGTCTGGAGATTCTCTAAGATTTGGTGGACCAGGAATGTGATGATTGCATGCTTTGAAGTTGGACTGGAAATCTTTCCTGTTGTTAAGAATCACTCTGTGTCAGCGCTTTTGATACCTTCTGCAGAAACTTTGGATATGAACAGTCTTCCATGGGTACCTTTGACATTACTTGACCAAAGTGAGATGGAGAGAAGCTGGAGCTATCTGGCTGAGTGACAATAACCCAGTGATGGGAACTGGGGACACTTTGAAGTGAGTGTTGACAGGGGTCAGATGGCCAGTATGCACATGATGGAGTCATTGAGGGAGGGAATAATTGATTCATGGGCTCATAATGTAGGTGTACAGAGGCCATTAGGAGGGGGAACTCTGAAGACATTAAGGTATGCTTTAACAGATCCATGCTGTCCTCCACAAAATGTCTTAAGAAGGAGATAAGAGAACTATTGGAGCTAAAGGAAACTATTGTTGAGATGGGTGCAGGGGCCCTAGGGCGGCTTGGGAGTTTTTGCAAGTTTGCAGGGAGGTGCAGCCAAAGAGGAGTGTGGGGTGACTCTAGATCATTTATGGCTTGTGCTGGGAGCAGAGGATTGCATTTGATCTGCACAGTGGGTAGAACTTTGAAGAAAAGGCTTGATCTGATTGAGTTCTTTGACTGGGTGACCAAAGAACTGGATCAAAGACATGCGATGGATGTCATCTACTTGGATTTCAGCAAAGCCTTTGATACTGTCCCTCATAGGAGGCTTATCAATAAACTCAGTAGTTTGGGAATGGGTTCCAAGGTGGTAAACTGGATCAGAAATTGGTTGACTGACAGACGACAGAAGGTGATGGTAAATGGAGCTCACTCGGATGAAAGGAAGGTGATTAGCGGGGTGCTGCAGGGTTCGGTCCTGGGCCCGGCACTGTTCAATGTATTTGTGAGTGATATTGCTGAAGGACTGAATGGAAAAGTCTGTCTTTTTGCAGATGACACGAAAATTTGCAATAGAGTGGACTCCCCTGAGGGAGTGCTGAACATGAGGAGGGATCTGCAAAAGCTGGAGGAATGGTCTGATACTTGGCAATTGAGATTTAATGCAAAGAAGTGCAGTGGCATGCACTTGGGAAGCAGAAATCCAAAGGAAATGTACACGATAGGGGGCGAGAGGTTGGTGTGCACGGAGCAGGAGAAAGACCTCGGTGTGATTATTTCTGTAGATCTCAAGGTGGCAAAACAGTGTGGCAAGGCAGTGGCAAAAGCCAGGAGGATGTTGGGCTGCATTCGAAGAGGAATTACCAGCAGAAAGGAAGGGGTACTAGTGCCACTGTATAAGTCTCTGGTGAGGCCTCACTTGGAATACTGTGTTCAGTTTTGGAGACCGTATCTTGCAAAGGATGTAAAAAGAATGGAAGCTGTTCAGAGGAAGGTGACTAAAATGATTTGGAGCCTGCGTCAGAAGCCTTATGAAGAGAGACTTGAAGACCTAAATATGTACACTTTGGAGGAGAGGAGGGATAGGGGAGATATGATTCAGACCTTTAAATACTTAAAGAGAAATAATGAACAAACAAACCTCTTCCAGAGACGGGGAAGCTGTAAAACTAGAGGCCATGACATGAAGCTGCAAGGTGGTAAATTGAAAGGCAATACTTTTTTACTGAAAGGGTGGTGGATGCTTGGAATGCCCTCCCGATGGAGGTGGTGGGGGTAAACACAGTGACGGAATTCAAAGTGGCCTGGGACAGACACAGTGAATCACTTTATAGCAACAAGATTAAATCTAATAAACTAAACCATCTAATTTCTCAACAAATAGGGGGTGTCCTACATGGAGCAATGGGGGGAGGAACGGTGGGTTCACCCCTAAACAAACAAATAAACAAAGATATGGGGAGGGGTGCACCTGCTCCTGATGGGTGCACCACTAAGAAAAGACATGGGTAGGGGTGCACCTATTCTCTAAAAGACATGGGAAGGGGTGCACCTACTCCTGCCATATTTCTGGGCAGACTAGATGGACCACGCTGGTCTTTATCTGCCGTAATTTACTATGTAACTATGTTACTATATCTTATCCTTATGTTCACTGGAGCTGCTGTGTTTTCTCTAATGGCTTCACAGAATCTGAATAGCTCTTTGGGAAGAGTGCTCTTTTATTTTTTTTACTTTTTCTTTGCTGGGTCATGATGACTTTGTAAGATACTAGAGGCCAGACTATCATATAAGGTAGAAAATGCTTTATATGGCAGTCTGACCCCAACCAATGCATCCCAGGATGCACCATGCAGGGCCAGGTGCCATCATTTTTCAAGATGGCAGCACAGGAGCGGGAGCATGTGGGCAATGCTCCCACTCCATTGTAAAGGTACCAGGTGGGGGTGGGGGTGGGGGGGTGGGTTCGAGGCCACTGGACCACCAGGCTTATTTTTAATTGGGTAAGTGGGTGGGTGGGGGAATTGAGGCCACTGGGACACCAGGGATTTGGTTTCTGTCAGGGGCACTGGCCCCCCAACTGCACTGGATCATCTGAGGGGGGATCATCTGCCTGGATCATCTGAAGGGAAGTCTGATACCCAATGCCATCAAAATACTGTTGTGATGTATATGCAAATTAACCATGATGTGCCCCTGTTTCTCGGGGAGAGCATGCCAAACTAGCGTTGACTTCTGTGTGCATGTGCTTGGCTTGGTCTCCCAGTTTAACTCTTGGCTAATTTGCAAATGCACCCCTTTCTGCATGCCGGCGCTGAAGTCACACCCTATTGGGTGTGCTATATAGAGGCATACAGAGTTAATAGCGCACAACTGTCTTACCTAGAAAGGGTGTAAAATAAAGACTAACACACTAACACACTTTAGAATAGAGATAATTAGTTTATAAAATATAAAAAAGGTAGCTTGAAATCAAGTAATTCACTTATCCACATATAATTAGTTAGGCTGTGCATAAAAGCAAGATAGAAGAAGATGATACATCACCGACAGAGCTATGAACTTCATCTCATGCCAACACTTCAACTGAATAAGTCCCGGATTCAGCTAGGCAGGAGAGAGATTCTCAGTTGGGAAAACCCTAGGCAGTGTGTGTGTTCACTCCGTAGATATGACTTTCTCTCTTCTGTCTGATTGCCAAGAGACCCTGCTTCTTTATACCTTGTTAAACCAGTAGTTTTCCATTAGTTGACATCCACACAGAATAGGATCAGCCATCCCCTAAATATAATCAAGACTCTGGCCAGACACCTGAGACTGCTCAAGGGCGGAGCATCTCCTACTCCATGGTCCAGAAGCTCAGAACTCTGGCAGATGACCTTCACTTTATGAGAAAAAGCACAGTTGCCTGTGAAAAAAGCTTTTTCCTTATCTCGTATATTAGTACATCCTTGTATCAGGACTCCCTCTCATAAGTTTCACATGATGTAGTTATGCAAGATGTTTCTCACAAAACTGAGGTTTAATTAACCCATGATCTACTGCTGACGCATAGTCAGTAGTCAACTTTAATTCACTTTCACCACAGTGACTTCAGAGCCAGCTTTCTGAATTGGCCCCTATGTGTGTAGTTTTAATGCATGAAAGGAGAATAAAAAGTGATCTGAAAGGTTGAAGAAATGGCTGAATGCTTGACAGTTTAGCATCAGTACAAAAAAATGCATAGTTGGGTATTTGGAGTTAAGAAATTCAAAGGAGAAGATGTGATGAGAGGGAGAGGCCGATGTGCACTGACAAGGAGGGAGGCCTCTAGGTAACTATCCCTGAAGATGGCAAGGCAACAAGACATCATGGCAAAGTTACAACTGGAGCTAGAGTGATGTTAGCCTGAATAGCAAGAGGCATAACCAGCAGAAAAAAGAGGTTATGAAGTAATAATACACCTATACAAATCAGTGTTGAGGCCTCACTTAGAATACTATGTTTTGTTTTGAAGGTCTTATCTCAGAAAGGATAGAGATGGCCAGGGGGAGATATGATGCAGATGTTAAAACATTTGAAAAATATTAATACACAAATAATAAACTTTTTTCCAAAGGAAAGGATGCCAGGGAAAATGATGGGAAGCTACAAGGAGGTGGACTCAGAAACATCATCAGAAAATATTTTTTTCACCGAAAGAGTGGTGGATGTTTGAAATGCCCTCCTAGAGGAAGGGTAGGGACAAAGACTGTGTTGGAATTCCAAAAAATGTGAGATAAACAGAAGGACGCTTGAAATGGCAACAGGTTGGAATGGACAGAAGACAAGTGCTGTCTGCATGAAGAGAAAGCTACAATCCCACACATCTTAATGGGAAGACAGGATGGGCCATATTGGTCTTTATTTGCCATCATCTACTAAACTAATTTACCAAATTTTCAAAGGAAAATTATCTGTGTGCATCTTATTTGTACGGGAAATTGGAAAGGGGGAAAATAGGCATATTCATCAAAATAATTAAACTTATGTATGTCATTTTCCTTTGCAAAAATGCCCAAATGAATGCTTCTTTATTATTTATTGTCTGAAAAATTCTTACAATGATAATAAATAAATAAAGCAACATAATGAAAACAAATTCACACAATAATAAAGAAAAAAATGTAATATGGATGCATCCATATTTATTTATTTTATTTGAGAATTTTTCTATGCCACCCCTTTCAGAGATCAAGAGCGGTTTACAATTAAGAACAGATACATTGAACTTTAAGCATGGATAAAACAATTGAATTATTCATAACTATTTTACAATATTTACAGCATGACTGCACAATTTGAACTTATCATAACATATAACATATACAGTGTTAGTAGTATGAGGCCATGGGGCAGGGTCCTGGCAGGCCGATTGTAACCAGGGGCACGACCCGGTGCGGGGACCCTGCCAGCGACGTCAGACTGGAGCACGGAGACCGACGGGGGAGCATTTTTTGAAGCGATTGGCTCCACCATGATGGGCAGCGGTGGGAGCCAATCAATGGCAAGGGGGTGGGGAGGCAGAAGAAGCAAGGCAGCGAAGGCTCTCGGGGCAGCGGGCAGATCGACGGGGCTGCTGGAGGCGCCAGTGCCTGTGCGGAGTAGAAAGCCACGTGTTTGGGGAGCCGGGACGACTTTGTTGGAGGAAGGTTCATCGGGGGAGCATCGCGGTGGTGCCGGGACGTTGGAAGGAGTGTTGCTTCACTCTGAGAGGACCGCGGGGCATGAGGGGCTCCTGGAGGGCGGATTGCAAAGGGAAAAAATTAAAAGGCAAGTGCTTAGTGTAAAGCATGTGAAGTGTTAGATAGTGGTGAGGGTCATTCTGTAACGGCTGCGTTTAATTTAAAAAAAAAAAAAAAAAAAAAAACTTACAATACCAAGAGGTGTGACTAGCAGCATGCCTGCTCATAGGGGCTGCCAGGGCAGGGCTAGAGGGCTTGGTAGGGCGGGTAGGGCTGCGGTTGCAGGAGATCTTCCCCGTTTGGGCCGGTCAGAGGAATGAGTGGACCGGCGCAGCAGTGGTGGTGGTTTTGGGGACAATGTGGAGCCTCGGGAACAAGTGGGGGGCAGTAGGGGTCAGGGCATCCTGGGGCCTCCCCGCAGAGGCATGGCAGGGGCAGGCAGGTTTGGTAAAGGGCGAGGGAGGGTTAGTGCTCTTCCCAAGCCGGGCAGAAGGAGTGCTGGGCGACAAGGTGTGGAATCCAGGATGCAAGGGGCCTCTTCAGAGTCCCGGAATCAGGTTAGCGGGGATGGGGAGGCCCCGGAGATAACCAGGCACAGCGGGGGGTCGGGCACTGGCAGCGTGGAGGTAGTTATGGGAAGGCTTGGGGGAGTGGGTATGGGTGCAGGTCAATCAGAGGCTAGGCCTGGTGAGTGGTTTGAAGGTTTGGGAATGGGGGGCAGGGTTACACCATGGTGGGGGACCCCGTGTTGGGGAGCTCAAGAAGTTACAATGTCAGGGGATTGGCCTTTGGCACAGGGGGGCAGCAGTTCGGCTGGAGTACCAGAGTCATGGGAGCGATGGCTTGGGGGGGGGGGGGCAGGGTCCATCTGAGCAGAGTGGTTAGGCGCGTGGCAACTCTCTGGGCCCCCGTCTGTCCCCCCCATGTCTTTTCTTTCAGGCCACCACAGTACCCTATGATGAGTCCACCTTCAGAACATGGACCAGGAGGTCACCGAAGAGCAGAGAGTACGGAAGCAGGAGCAACATCGAGATGCCGGGGGAACGAAGATGTCATCGCTGAGGAGGAGCGTGGGCTGAGAGACGGAGAGAGCGGAGGGTCGCTAATCAGTCCGAGGGCAGTCCAGGCGACGGATGCTGTTGCAGCAGGTGAGTTATCAGTGCAGCAGCAAGGAGGTGGGGAGCAGGCCAGTAACACGCAGGAGGGAGGGGGGACTAAGGCTAAAAATAAGAGGAAACATGCGCGCAGGCGGCGGGGTAGTTCGGAGTCATCTTCATCTTCCTTAGAGGACTCTTCGTCCTCTTCATCGGGAGTTGAAGGCACATTGCGGGGGGAGGGGGGAAGCAAGCAGGGGGATGCGGCACCCACAGGAGGTAACGCCATACCAATGTTGGTTTCATTCTCAGAGTTATGGGAAGGAGTTCCGAGAAAGTTATGCCGTAAGATTCGGAAGAGGCATTATATAGACATTTTCCGTCTCTTAGAGGGCAGGAAGAGGTCGGGTGAGAGTAAGAAAAAGAGGAAGGAGGATGAGAAGGCAGGTAGAATTAAAAAGGTGTCATGAAGCATCGTGAATTGGACAAGAGCCTTTTTGTGATTGGCCAGTGTATGGGGTCATTATTCACCAGACCAGTACGGAATGCTGCTGGCCTACGCAGATTCCATATTGGAAGCAGCTCAGATGAATGAGGGGTGGGCATGGTTGAACTATGATGAGAAATTTAGGGATAAGATGGAGGAGAACAAAATGCTGTCATGGGGTGCACAGGATATTAATTTATGGCTGACACAGATGTCAGGGCAGGATCGGTGGGGGGTAGTGAGGCACAGGGGGTGTGTGGCAAGCATGAGTGGGTCGGGGTGGCCCTTTTGTACAGGGGGGGGGTGGCACAGTAGCGAGCCGTGGGAAATGGAGCAGGTGACATATGCTGGAGATTCAACAAGTCCTCTTGTCCATTTCCAGACTGCAAGTTCCGTCATGTTTGCACAGTCTGTAACGGCGGACACTCAGCGATTAAGTGCATTAAAAAAGGGGTCACTGGGGTACCCTTGCCAGGCCCTGTGTAATGGGATAGTAGGGGGCTTAGAGCCTACGCCGATACGGCTGGTGGCGCTGCAACCTTGGTTGCGACGATACCCAAGGAGGATAGGTGGGTATTAGATTTAGGGTTTCAGTTTGGTTTTGTGATTCCCATGCAAGGGAATGTGCAGGGGGTGAGGGCATGGAATTCCCCTTTGGTGCGGTCTTTTGCGGGAATAGTACGTGATAAGCTAGCGGTGGAATTGAGCTTGGGGAGAATTACAGGACCGTTTGTGGAGCAGCCTTTCTCGAATTTAGTTATTTCCCCACGTGGGGTAATACCTAAGAAAGAACCTGGTAAATTCCGCTTAATTCATAACTTGTCCTTTCCTGCTGGAGCATCGGTGAATGATCACATTCCTAAGCAGTTATGTTCAGTCCGGTATTGATAAGGCGGTGGAATTGGTTAAGAAAAGCGTCCCGGGTGCTTCGATGGCAAAGGTTGATATTGAGTCGTTTTGGCTGCTGCTGATCCACCTGTCAGCTTTCCCACTGCTGGGTTTTTGTTTTGAGGACAAAATTAATTTTGACAAATGCATGCCCATGGGCTGCTCGGTGTCATGCACTTATTTTGAAAAATGTAGTTCATTTTTACACTGGGCGCTGGTAGCGAGGATTGATTGCGACAAGGTGGTTCATTATCTGGATGATTTTTTGTTCATGGGAGCAGCACAATCTGAGGAGTGTCAGCGTTTATTAGATGGCTTTGTGGAAGTGTCCCATGAATGGGGAGTGCCGTTGGTGGCCGGCAAGACTGAGGGACCAGCGACATGTATCACATTCTTGGGGGTGGAACTGGATTTGTTGGAAATGGTAGCGCGACTCCCAACAGAGAAGGTTTGCAAGTTGAGAGTGTTGGTCGCAAACGTTTTGTCTTCGGCGAAGTTAACGTTGCGGGAACTGGAAGTGTTAATAGGATTTCTGAATTTTGCCTGCAGTCATCCCGATGGGTCGGGTGTTTTTGCATCGGCTGGCGGATGCTACTTCGGGAGTGCAGAAACCACAGCGCCGAATTAGTGTATCAGGGAGTATGAAGGCAGACTTGAGAGTTTGGGACTGTTTTTTAGAACATTTCAATGGGACAGCAGTAATGATGGAGGCAGAAATGTCTAGTGCAGACTTACAATTATACATGGATGCAGCGGGAGGGGCAGGACTGGGCATTTATTTTGAGGGGGCTTGGTGCGCGGATAGTTGGCCACTGGCCTGGTGCAATTCTGGGTTAACCAGTAATATTACATTCTTGGAACTGCTTCCCATTTTAGTGGTATTACATCTCTGGCCCGATAAATTGCACAATCAGAAGCTGACTTGGTGGTGCGATAATGCAGGGATAGTCAGTGTAGTAAATCATTATGCGGCGCACTGTAGGCAGGTGGCGGCGTTAATGAGGGAAGTGGTGTTGACATGTCTGCAATTGAATGTGTGGATAAAAACTAGACATTTATTTATTTATTTATTTATTTATGTATTTATTTATTTAACTGCATTTGTATACCGCTTTTCACCGGGTCAAAGCGGGTTAACACTAAAGGGGGGGGGGGTGTACATCAATCAGTGTATAAAGGGGGGGAAGCCATCACCAGGGGGCCAACATTGATGATTCAAACAGGTAGTAAAGACTTAGGCGACAGATACAGGTCTCTTCTAGGGTATATTGGGGATTTTATTTGGGGACTGTGGGATGTCTGTGGAGGTTGTCTGTTTCTGGTCCCAGGTATTCTTGAAAGAGGATGGTTTTTAGTTGTTTCCTGAACTCGGATAGGACGGTAGTGTTTCTGATTTGATTCAGTAATGCGTTCCAAAGGGAGGGTGCATATAGTTCAAAGGCTTTGTTGCAGGTTCATTGATTATTTTGTTCGTTCATAGGGGATAGTAAGGACGTTGCTGGTGGTTTGTCGGGTTGGTCTGTTGTGGGTGGGCTGGGGTAGTAGGGAGCGGAGGTGGGAGGTCTGTGATTGATGGAGGGCTTTGTGTATAAGCAGGGCAGCTTTGTATTTGATCCTTGCTTCAAGTGAACGTATGTGTAGGTCCCTCAGGACTGGGGTGATGTGATCATGTTTTCTTGCTTTTTGGATGATCCTTGCGGTAGTATTCAGAGCCGTCTGTAGGGGGTTGGTGTGGGTTGCGGGAAGTCCGTGATAGATTATATTGCAGTAGTCCCGGTGGGGGAGCGTCATAGCCTGCATGACAGTTCTGAAGTCCTGTGGAGTAATGAGTGGTCTGAGCCATTGTAATGTTTTTGCTTTGTGGAATATTGTCTTTGAAGTCTTTTTTATCTGTGGAGTAAACGTGAGTGCTTGGTCTATAGTGATTCCTAGATATTTTATTTGGGGTTGAGTCTTTATTTGGGTGGTTCCCAGTGTGAGTTGTGGTGGAGGGCTAAAGTTTGGTTCCTTTGTTACTATGAGGTCTTCAGTTTTTTTGATGTTGATGGCAAGATTGTTTCTTTGGAGCCAGTCGGAGATCTCTATAAAGCAGTCTGATAGTTGGTTATTTGTTGGGTATCCCAGGGTGTACTAATAAGATTGCTGATGACTTTCTCGTTTCAAGTGGGAATTGTTCAGGACATTGGCTCCAGAAGCGGACGCTGAGGGATTAGTCATACCGGAGCAATTATGGCAAGTTGGCCAGGCGAGATGCTGACGCTTCTGCGGAGTTCGGTGTTACCAACGACATGGACGGCGTATCAGAGAGGCTGCGACAGGGTTTTGGAATTTTTGGAGGCGCAAGGGTGGCAGCCAGGGGGGGGGGATTTGGATAAGCTCATGGGGCAGTATGTCGTATACGCCAAAGAAAAGGGTACTTCCAGAGTGTTGGTGTGCAGCCACCTGGCGGGATTTACCTTTTTTGCTAGAGCATTAGGTTGGGGATGCACAACTACGGGGCTTTTGGCCCAACAGCTGTTACAGGGTTGGGAGCGAATGCAGCCAACTCCAAGAGACAATAGGCGTCCAATCACACACAAGTTGCTTGTGAGATTGTGTGCAGTGTTACCCGTGGTGGCTTCGTCATCATATGAGGCCACTCTTTTCAAAGCGGTGTTCTGCTTAGCATTTTTTGGGGCCTTTCATATGGGTGAGTTGGTGGAAAACTCCAGCCGAGTGCTAGGTAGCAGGTGTCTGTGGCGCTGGCATGTGCAGGGGGACAAAGGGCAACTATGCGTGAGGCTGGAAAGATCCAAAACAGACCAACAAGGAAAGGGATTGTGGGTAGTGTTGAAGGCGATTATTGGTATTCCAACTTGCCCTGTGGCCACGATGATAGCGTACTTGCTGTTGCGCCCTGGGGCAGAAGGAGTACTTTTCATTCACAGGGATTCACGTTGGTTGACCCATTTTCAGGTTTCTGTGGTGCTGAGGTTGGTCCTGCAATACATAGGTGAAGACCCCCGCCTATTTGCCCCGCATTCTTTCCGCATTGGCGCAGCAACAAGCGCAGCGGCTGTGGGGTTATCGGAGGTGGATATACAGTGCATTGGGAGATGGTGTTCTAAGGCTTTTCAAGGCTACGTATGATTGTGAAAGGGTGGGCCAGATGCATCCATGGACACTAACTGGTGTTTTCTCTTTCAGATGAAGGGCGATGTCCGATAACTTGTTGGGTGATCGGCCATTCATTTGTTTATTGGGCTGGCCAGCGAGCAACGGTTCGGCCGGTGGGGCCCAATCCAGGTCTCGACCAGGCTTTGGTGTCCGTATTATGGCTGGGTGAACATGGTCTCTGTTGGACACAACTTTTGCCTTTGCTGCGGCACCATGGGCAAGTGAAGAGCAAGCCGGCAGTGATCCTGTTGCATCTGGGGGCAATGACCTGGTCACATCGACATGTAAACAATTAATAAAGGCGGCCACGAAGGACATTGCTGAAGTTTTACTAATGTTTCCGGATGCTGTCGTATTATGGTCTGACATCATTCCAAGGCCAGCCTGTAGGGACCAACACCGGTGGTCTCGGGGTTTGACAAAGATAAACCGGCAAATTGGTCGTTGGGTCTGCGATCATGGGGGGTATCAAATCATGCACTCTTGGGTGGATGTTAATTGTCAGGGCTTACATAGGCAGGATGGGGTGCATTTATCTCCAGTGGGTGTGGATTTGCTACTTAATGATTGGCAGGAGGCCTTGGAATGTGTGGTGCAGCGGGAGGCTCTCTGGTCACAGCTTGATGGTGGGGGGGGGGGGGCGGTGCAGGGACGTTGATGTCCTCTGTGCCGGTGGCAGGAACCCGGAGGTCCGGGGTCTGGAGCCAGAGACAATACTTGGGGCGGGGGTGGGTTACCCCCAACCCGGATGACCCATATCGTTTTTTGCTAATAATATGGCGAGACCGAGTAAATGGGGTAGGTAAGCTTGCTGCTGGACTGACCGCGGCAGATAGTGGAACGAGCTCACCTCACGTATAGTATGGTGGGAGAAGCCTCATTTCGCTGGTTAGCTTTCAAGGAATATGGTTTAACAGAATGTTCTGGAATGTTTATTTGGAATGTTTAATAAAGCTGTGACCAGTTGATTCCGAAAAGTTTGGTTGTTTGTATTTTGTTGGGATGATAGAGGGCTACAGTGTGAGGAGGGGGAAAGGGGGGGGGGTTGATGTGGGTGACTGCAGGGGGGGAGATACCCAAGGGGAGCACCGGGTCTGCCCTGTCTTGGTTAGTCTGAGGCCGCGGGGCAGGGTCCCGGCAGGCCGATTGTAACCGGGCGCGCGGCCCGGTGCGGGGACCCTGCCGGCGACATTAGACTGGAGCATGGAGACCGACGGGGGAGCATTTTTTGAAGCAATTGGCTCCCCCGTGATGGGCAGTGGTGGGAGCCAATCAATAGCAAGGGGGTGGGGAGGAGGAAGGAGCAAGGCAATGAAGGCTCTCGGGGCAGCGGGCAGATTGATGGGGCTGCTGGAGGCGCTGGTGCCCTGCCCTCCCGCCCCTTTTTGTTTAGTAGGGTTGTTGGGCAAGAAAGGGGTGTTGCAGCTGGGGTTGTGTGTGGCGGGAACCCGGAAGTCCGGGGTCTGGAGCCGGAGACGATACTTGGGGCAGGGTAGGGTTACCCCCAACCCGGATGACCCATATCGGTTTTTGCTAATAATATGGCGAGGCCGAGTAAATGGGGGTAGGTAAGCTTGCCGTTGGCCTGGCCGCAGCGGATAGTGGAAAGAGCTCACCTTGCTAATAGTATGGCGGGAGAAGCCTTGTTTTGCTGGTTAGCTTTCGAGGATTATGGTTTAACAGAATGTTTGTTTGGAATGTTTAATAAAGCTGCGACCAATTGATTCCCAAAAATATGGTTGTTTTTATTTTGTTGGGATGATAGAGGGTTACAGTGTGGGGAGGGGGGAAAAGAGGGGGGTGATGTGGGCGACTGCAGGGGGGGGATACCCAAGGGGAGCACCGGATCCGCCCTGCCTCGGTTATTTACAAGTATATGTATTATATTACTTACAAGTATATGTATTATATTACAGTCCAGGTATTTATAGGTGTGTTTTGTATATATTAGTGTATTGTAGCATTACTATGGTTTTAACGTGATGGGTACAGGTTGGGGCTTAATAGCATGTTTGGAACTAAATATATTTTAGTTATGTTTGGTCTATTTTGTGCTGGTCTGCTAGGTTGCCAAAATGCTCAGAGAATAGGTGTGTTTTAATCTCCTTACGGAAAATTTCTATATCATTGATGGCCTTTAGCTTTTTGCTGCATCCTCTTTTAGATCTTTCATCAAAGGGAATGTTAATTAGAGTTGTGAGGTTAGATGGGGCTATGTTTCTCAGAAGCTTAAATGTGATTATGAGAGATTTGTATTTAATGAGGCTTAAGACTGGTAGGCAATGTAGGTTGTATAGTATAGGGGTTATGTGATTGGAGGCTGAGGTTTTGTAGATAATATGGGCAGCAACATTTTGAGCCATCTGAAGTTGATTAATGGTTTGTTTTGGTAGTCCTTGAAGCATGCGGTTGCAAAAATCAAAATGTGGGGTGATCATAGCTTGAAGTACAGATCTAAAGTTGTGGATAGAAAGCAAGGCCTCGGTTGTTGGATCATTCTTAGTTTATAGAAAATTGTCCTTGTTATAAGTTTAATATGGGTATTCATGCTGAGAGTACGATCTAGAGTTACACCCAGGTATTTCACTTCATTCTTCACTTCCAGATCAGTTTGTTAAAGGTGGAGTTTCTGAGGAGGGGTAAAGTTTTGGTTTCTTGTGATGTATAAGACCTCGGTTTAGGTATAGCTTATTTTTAGATTATGTGTTTGCAGCCAGTTTGCTATCTCACTAATGCAAGATATAAGTTGCTGAGGGTTGGGATCCATGATATCAATGGGGAGATAAAACATAATGTCATCTGCATAGATATGATATATTATATTGAATTATCTGAAGATATTTCATATGGGGTGGAGGTATATATTAAAGAGCAAGGCAGAAAGGGCTGAGCCCTGTGGAATTCCCTGTTCTTGTTTGTATGGTTTGGAGGTTTGCTGGTCTAGTTTAACTTGCTGAGTGCGATCAGTAAGGTATGATTTGAACCACTCTAAAACCACTCTTTGTATCCCTATTTGGTGTAATCTCTTTAGAAGCAAGTTATGGCTGATGCTATCAAACACTGCTTTGAGGCTGCTTTTGGATTGTGATCCCTTGTTTTCCTTGTGTCTCCTTATCCTTCCCTATTTGCACCCTTATTTATTTATTTATTTTTATTTATTTATTTAATTGCTTTTCTATACCGCACTATTTATTATCAGCGCGGTTTACAGGAAACGTATTTGTGCAAAGAGGGCAGTTCAATGCATTTACAATAAACAGGGTAATAAACATGGATAACAGGTTAACAGGTAACAACTATTTACAATTTAGTATGCAGGCTTTTACACCTATCTCGTTGGTAAGTATAGTTGATACGGCAATGACATACTGTAAATTAAATAGAGGTGGGTTCGGAAGGCAGTGGTGTCGTGGGTATGGGGCTCGTGTGGAGAGAATTGGACGTGAGTGAAGGTGGCTGAGAGCTGTCATTTGAGATGGAGAAGTACTGGGTAAATAGGTGACGTTTCAACGCTTTCCTAAATTGAAGAAGGTTGTTGATGGCGCGGATGTCAGGTGGGAGAGCATTCCAGCAGGAGGGTGCGTAGAGAGCAAAGGCACGGTTGCTCGTAGTCTTGGAGCTTTTAATGATTGCTTTGGGAAGGATGAGAGTGTTGTTAGTAGCAGCTGACCTCCTCATCCTGTTGGGGGGGGGGGGGGGTTATCTGGACTAAGTCAGAGAGGGAGGTGGACGTGCATTTATGGATGGCCTTGAAAGTCATTGTTAGAATCTTAAATGAAATCCTCATTATTCTCATCTATTGTATTGTCTGTCATGATTAGATCGTACAATATATGCTGCTATATGCTGCTAGATCCAGGAATACAAGGATAAAAGCTTGTCGAGGATTATCCATTCCTTGAATCAACCTATCAAATAGGGCTAATAGCAGAGTTTCTACACCATGAAATAGTCTAAATCCATATTGCTGGCTGTCTAGAGGAGAGTTTAGGTCTATATGATCCTGAAGTTGGATTTGAAATTTTTTTCCAGCACTTTGGCCAAAAACAGGAAGCTGGATATAGGCCTATATGAATTGTTGTTTTTTATCCAAAGAGGTGTTCTTTAGAATGGGCCAGATTATAGCATGTTTTAGAGTTGAGGGCATGATACTTTGACTCAATGATTGGTGTACTATTTTGGAGAAAGTTCATTATAAGTACTTTTCAGCCAATTCACAGGGCAGGGGTCTAGACTAGATCTAGTAGTATTGATCTTGGTGATAATATTTTTGAGATGTTTAAGATCAATCAAATTAAATGTTTGCCATTCTACCAAAGAAACAGTTTATGACTCAAGAGTGAGTTCTTGCCTCACAGCCCGGGGGATTAGATGAATGTGTCTTAGCACGTTTAATTCGATGCATTGCCGATTCCACAACCATGGAATGGTGTGGTAACTGCGTCTTCTGGAAATCGGGACACTGCAGTACCCAGTACATGGTATCGAGTCTTCGAGAATGTGGAGACACCGTTAAAGGTGTTTCCCACATCCTAAGCATGAGGTCATGCAATATCTGATGAATGGGTAAGGTCGTGGCCTTCTTAGGGGATGCCGGATACTGAAGAATTTCAAGTTCTTCAGCTCTCGGTTCCTTCTCGGAGGTCACCGTAATCGAGAGGCCCTGAGCCACATCCTGTATAAAGTCTTAAAAAGACATGTCTTCTGGTGGAGACATTTGGCATTGTGGGAAGGAGCAGGATATTCCGGAAGAGCCTCTCCGGTACCAATTGATTCATCAGAAGAATCGGAATCAGATGACTCGAAGTATCGACGGGCCGGGTGCTCCCGCCCGGCCTGACGATGGTACCGATTGAAATCAGCATCGTAATGCCTCGGTACCGGACCTTTGGTGCTGGACACTGACTCCAGGGCCGGCATGGATAGTAGCTTGGAGAGCTGTGCAATGGTCGAGGCCAATACCTCCGTTACTGGTACCGGTATCGATGGCTGTGGAACCAATTACAAAGGCTTTAGTGGTACCAAGACCAGCAGCAATGCCACAAGACTCCTCTCAAAGGTTAGGATATGTTGATCCATGGGCCAGCTGATGCCTTGGTATCGGTACCTGAACAGCAGGCCACGACCCCAGAACACGGCACCAAGAGCTCTCCAAAGGTGGATGCTTCGGGAACATCTTGGGACCCCGATAATGCTTTGGAGGCCAGGACCTCCCACCTGAGGAGGGAGAATTGGAAAGGCAGAAAGGCAGCAGCACAGGTGCAGTGGGATGCTCCCAAAGGCGTTCCCACGAGGCCTCTCTTGATGCCGACGGCACCCATATGTGAAGACTACATTCCTGATTGTTCCTGGAGATATATGTTTGATATTTTTGGAAAAATAAAAGGTGCTAAAGGAATATGTTTTATTATAAAAGCAGTATATCAAATTTTAATAAATGAAATGAATACAACCAAAAACATGGTTCATTTAGCCTCATCTTCTCCTGCACCTTCTAAAATATTAGACAAGTCCAAACTGTTCACAGAAAGGTTTATTTCCTGTCATTTGCTCTGCCTCCTTGCAAGGAAAATAAAGGCTTTACATATCAGAAGTACCTCATTTAGAAATTGTTTATATAGGTCTAGTTACTGGCACAACTGGGAAAGTCAGAATTCTCCTATTGAAAATCTCAGTAGTGTTCTCTCTATTCTCCAGTTTGCCATGAATAACAGATGTTTTGTGCAAAAGTGCTGCTTGTGTAGCGGTTATTTTATTCACCTGCTGTTCAAGCCTTCCAATCTTTACCCCCTGCTTCTCAAAATGATTCTTTAATACCTCTAAGCAGAGAGACATGTCTGGAGTTAAAATAACTAATGAGGAACTAGTGAGCTCTCACCAGCTCAAAACTGATCAAACAGACTCCACGGTCACAACTGCAGGTTCACTCAATTGTGGCCATCTGTACAAAAGCTGCAGTACACTTACAGCTACCGTACTCACAGCAGGGATCACCGGCACTGTTCCCTCTAAGCTGTGCGCGTGTGCGCATGCACACACCTCGCCAAGCGAGCGCACATGCTTTACAACAGAGCGCACAAAAATTACAGTTCTGATTCTGAGACAAAACAACACAGACGTCTTAAAATTTAAAAGTTGTGATTGTAATTACTAGAAATTTTCCGCTTCATTTAGTAATCGTCTATTTTCATTTAATTTGATTAAAATCAATGTGGTGTACATACTGCATTCTGACGTGTAGTCAGATTTTAAAGTATATAATTCCGAGTGTCGTTATGTGGCGCACAAAAATTTAACCTTCCTTCAAAAGCGCACAGCTGATATTTTATGCGCACACAGCCTACAGAAAATTAGAGAGAACATTGATCACCGGGACCTCTCATGCATACTGTTGGGTCATTTCAACTCTAGTAGCTGTTCCTCTGTATCTCTCAGTCTTTCTCTGTCCATAACTCCAACTTCAATACCTCTGAATGATAACATATTGACATCACTCCCTCTAAACGGGGTGCCTGCAAGTCTCCTTAAGCTGACATAATCACACTCCAGTTTGCTTTTGGAGCCACATGTAAGCGTTATTCAAACCTCAGGGCTAAGCAGTGTGGGGGCATTCTCCATATTTCATCACAATGGATTTTCCAGAGGTTGCCAGAATATGGCGAGACACGAACTTTGTTAATCAGGAGCTACTGCAGAGGTTGTAAGGGTTTAGTGAGACCCCTTCTAACATGACCCTTTTGTTTTCCCAGCATAAGAAGAGGAAAGCCACCACTGCAATCCCTTCCTAGCACCATCATTTTGGATCTCCCAAGAATGTCTGTTTTTAACATGGCTGAACATGCATGGCCTATGGAATATGCTCATATATTTAGCCATATATAATTCAGTCTTTTTATGTAGATAAATGCCTATGAAAATTGCCTTCAATTGTGTTAATTAATCCAATAAAAGGTGTTATCTACAATATGAAAGGAGGGGTTTAAATTGATTGCTGAATCATGTTGTTCATGTATTTTAACATGTTTTGATAAATATTGTTTGTTATATTTGTTTTATATATTGCGATGTATTATATTCATTCTTTGATTACCTGTTTGTAAGGGCAAGAATGAATCTCAATAAATGAATTTATTTGCTGACCCTTATTTTAGGGGGTTATTTACTAAAGGAGGCTATGAGGTTGCACCTAAAGTGCCAAAAGCACCAAAACCATGGCACATTAGATGCAACATCATCATGTTAACTGTCATGGGCATGAAAAACATGTACCTGGCAGTGAATGCAGAGCCCTGTGACCTAACACAGCAGACAAAAAATGTGGGTGCACTAAACTCTACCTATTGAGGTGGTATTAGCCAAACCAGGGCCGGCCCGTCCATTGAGCAAGAATGTTTTTTGCACAGGGCCCCGCGTTTCAGGGGGCCCCGCGCAAAGAACATTCTGCTTTCCTCAAAATTACATTTAAAAAAAAAGCTGGCTCTCTGGCTGCTGCCGCCGCAGCAGAATGCAGTGTCCCGCGGGGCCCCCTCTGTGCCGGCTGAACCCTCTGCCCGGCTTTCAGATTCGCGAAGGGAGAGTGTCTCTCCCTCGCGTCTCTGTTAAGCCCGCAGGGGCTAATGGGAAATTTCCCTTCAGCCCCTTTAGACGTGAGGGGTTGATGGGAAATTTCCCATTAGCCCCTGCGGGCTTAACAGAGACGCGAGGGAGAGACACTCTCCCTTCGCGAATCTGAAAGCCGGGCAGAGGGCTCAGCCGGCGCAGAGGGGGCCCCGCGGGACACTGCATTCTGCCGCGGCGGCAGCGGCAGCAGCCAGAGAGCCAGCTTTTTTTTTTGGACTGCTAATGGTGGGCTGGGGCGGGGGGGCTGTTAGGACTGCTAATGGGCTGGGGGGGGGCTGTTAGGACTGCTAAATGGCTGGGGGGGGTGGGTTAGCACTACTAATGGGCTAGGGTGTGGGCTGTTAGGACCGCTAATGGGCTGGGGGGGATGGGTTAGGACCGCTAATGGGCTAGGGGGGGGGCTGTTAGGACCGCTAATGGGCTGGGGGGGGGTTAGGACCGCTAATGGGCTAGGGGGGGTGGGGGGGAGTTAGGACTGCTAATGGGTGGGGGGACTGTTAGGACTGCTAATGGGCTGGGGGGGTGGGGGGGGTTAGGACTGCTAATGGGTGGGGGGGACTGTTAGGACTGCTAATGGGCGAGGGGGGGTGGGTTAGGACCGCTAATGGGCTGGGGGGGGCTGTTAGTACCGATAATGGGGTAGGTGGGGGTGGGTTAGGACCGCTACTGGGCTGGGGGGGGCTGTTAGGACCGCTAATGGGCTAGGTGGGGGTGGGTTAGGACCGCTAATGGACTGGGGGGGCTGTTAGGACCGCTAATGGGCTGGGGGGGGCTGTTAGGACTTCTAATGGGCTGGGGGGGGGCGGGTTATCACCGCTAATCGGCTGGGAGGGGTTGTGTTAGGACCGCTAATGGGCTGGGGGGGGCTGTTAGGACCGCTAATGGGCTGGGGGGGCTGTTAGGACCGCTAATGGGCTGGGGGGGTGGGTTAGGTCCGCTAATGGGCTAGGGGGGTGGGGGGGGGTTAGGACCGCTAATGGGCTGGGAGGGCTGTTAGGACAGCAAAAGGTGTGGGGGGGGTTAGGACTGATAATGTGCTGGGGGGGTTGTTCGGACTGCTAATGGGCTGGGGGGGGTTAGGACTGGTAATGGGCTGTGGACTGATGGGGGCTGTCTGGAAATGGGGTAATGGGGGGGGGTTAGAACTGCTAATGGGCTATGGGGGGCTGTTAGGACTGCTAATGGGCTGGGGGGGCTGTTAGGATTGCTAATGGGCTGGGGGGTTGGGGGTGGGTTAGGACTGCTAATGGGCTAGGGGGGTGGGTTAGGTCTGCTAATGGGCAGGGGTGGGGGTGGGTTAGGACTGCTAATGGGCTGGGGGGGCTGTTAGGACTGATAATGGGCTATGGGGGGGGCTAGGACAGGAAATGGTCTGATGGGGAGGGGTTAGGACTTGAGGTGGGCTGATGTGGTTAGGACTGGTAATGGGCTGTGGGCTGATGGGGGGTGGGGGGGGGGTTAGGACTGGCAATGGGCTGATGGGGTTAAGACTGGAAGTGGGCTGATGGGGGGGTTAGGACTGGTAATGGGTTATAGGGAGGGGCTTAAACTGAAAATGGGGTGATGGAGGGTTAGGACTGGAAGTGGGTTGATGGGGGGCTAGGACTGGTAATGGGTTGGGGGTTGCTATGACTGGAAATGGGCTTAGTGGAAGGGGAGGCTTGAATTGCAAATAGCTGATGGGGAGGGAGCTTGGAATGGAAATGGGCTGTGAGGGAAGGGAGCTAGGACTGAAAATGGGCTGATGGAGCAGCTAGGATAGGACTGGAAATGGGCTGTTGGGGGGAGCTAAGATTGGAAATGGGCTGTGGTGGGGGCTTGAATTGAAATGGACTCATAGAGGGGCTAGAACTGAAAGTAGGCTCATGGGGGGGGCTTGGACTGGAATTGGACTGAGTGGAGGGGAGCTATGATTTGACATGGGCTGATGATGGGGCTAGGAAATGACTAGAAGTGGGCTGATGGGGGGCTAGGATTGGAAATGAGCTGATGAAGGGACTCAGACTGAAAATGGATGGGGGAGCTAGGACTGGAAATGGGTTGATGGTGGGCTAGGACTGGAAATGGGCTGATGCAGGGACTAGAAGGGAATGGATGCTGGGTGAGACTGGAACTAGAAGGGAGCTGATGTAGGGGGAGGATTAGAATGGGATGGGGCTGGGAGAGTAAAATGGAGAGGGGAAAAATATTTTGTGTGGGAGGGATGAAAAATCTACAATTGACCTGGTATTGGGAGAGTAAGTGGGGATTGAGGATGGAGGGGTAAAATTTGTGTGGATGAAATAGGAATGAGGAAAGAGCAAAAGGAGAAAGATTAGTATGTTAAAGCAGATGTAGAGAGAGAGAATGGAAAAAAAACTAGAAGAGAAGAAAGAACAAATGGACAGCAGACGATGGACAGTTAGCAGAAAACATGAAGAAACCAGAAGAAAGTGGCTGGAGCAATTGCAACTGAAAAAAATGCACAAAAGGTAGAAATATCTCTTTAATTTGAATTTATTAACTGGAATATGAAACCTCTGGGAAATGTGCATCATTAACGTCTGTGCTTTGTTTGGTACAAGAGGAAATTAATTTATAGTTTTATTTCTACAGTGTTGTTGTACATTCCAAGTTTGGCTTTTGGGGTTCCCAGTTTAATTATTGCCTTCCTGTTTCTAAATTGCGATTCCTTGTTTGGTGATGGTCTATGTTCTGCATGTGTAACTGAGCTGAGGTATTCTGTTTATGTAATTCCTATTTGACATTGCCACTTGTTCTCTTTCCCCAGTATTCTCTGAAATGTATTGGTTTAATATTTGCAGTGTTGCCTTTTGATAGTTAGGGTATGGTGCTTTGTGAGTCCTGGTAATGCTGTCAGGATACGGCGGGTTTGCTATGGGTTCTAAATGGGCAGCGTTTGTAGTAGTTCCTAATGTGCCTGGCGGTTGGCACTGGTTTATAGTAATGTAGAAATCTTTTAGTCTTTCTTTATCCATACACTCATTAAGAGACATGTTTACTAAAAGTTAGTATATGGTAACATTATGCAAATATGTATGCAAATAAGGCCACTTATGCAAATGAGGCCCCGCACTGAGTCTCCGCACATGGCCCCGCACCCCCCTTGGGCCGCCCCTGAGCCAAACCCATGATAATTGTAAAGTTCACAGTTACTACGTGGTGTTTACTCTCTCGGGAGCTGTGCAGTACTCACCACGTCCACTCCCCTAACCCTTCTCCTTACTATCCCAACATGGGATGCACAGTTAGCACAGACATCAGGCAATGTTAACTGCATGGCCCTACACTAGCTATCAATGTGTGTCCTAGCACGCCTTCAGCAAGCACCAAAACATGTGCTAATAGCTAATGCCCTTTAGTAAAAGACCCTCTTAGTGAAAGATTAAGAAGGCAGTTAAAAAAAACAAAAACAAAAAGCATTTCCTCAGCTAAAACAGCATTCTATCATTAGGAATGAACTTTTTTGAAAACTGCTCAACCTCCATGTCGACATAAATGGGAATTTCGCATTTATGTATTTATTTATTTATTTATTTGATTTGTTTGGCATATCACCATTCAGGACAATTACCAGTATGATTGCCTAAAACAAAATGACTAGAAGCATCTAAGCACAGGACAAGACAGTACGGATCAAAAATATATGAATCCTGGTTAGGAAGTTGCAGTCCACTTGTGTTTATCTTTTATTTCATTTGATATACTGCCCTTTCTAAGTCACAGACAGAGTGGTTTACAGGATTAAAAAATAAGGACATAATTTGAAAGGAACTCCAATTTCATACAGGAAGGAAAGAGGGTTTGACATTACAACATAACGTAAACGCTGTCAGGCTCATTCCAAATAGGATGTACACAGAATAACCCCCTAAGGACACAACCAGGAGGTAGTGAGACCAACAGCAGCTATGAGTGCAGATCCTCACTCCTCACCAAAGGTTTCAAATCCCACTTTTGAATTTACAACAGGAACTAAGGATGTGCATGCATTATTGTGCAGTATGTTAGCTTAAAAAGTCAGTGTAATCAAACTTGATTTAATGAACATATAAAAAGTTCTAATACATGTACAATTATTTTTGATGAAATGAAATGTGTGAAATGAACTAAGTCCCACAACATCGAAAATTTTTAAAAAAGGAACCCCGAAATGAACCAACGCTTTTTTTGCTATCTACATCCCTCATACAAACTCTCGGCCCTTAGCTCATGGGGAGGGGAGCTTCAAAGATATGATGTTATATAACAGATGGTGACATAAAACCAATTTATTTGAGGAGACTTTTGGTTGAAAAGGGAGAACCTTGAGTTTTATTGCTATTTGGCCAGGCGTTGTCAGGGATTTAATTTAATTTAATTTTAATTTAATTTAATTTAACATTTCTTATATACCGCCTTTCATGATATCAAGGCAGTTTACATTGAACAAACTGAAATTACATTGAACGGGGTATTATAACTTGGAGATAACTATTTTACAGGAATTCCTTGGGGTTTTTTCAGTTTTTAATATTGTTTTTCTATGGATTGTGTATGCTTGCCTGTAATCCACTGACTAGCGGAATTACTGAAGAGGAATATAAGTAATATATTGTATTTATTTGTTTGATTTATATCCTTTCATCCATCATCCATCCTTAATCATTTTATAAAACAATTCAACATCTCCATTTCATAACTCAATAGAACACTAATTTAAAAATACCTTTCATAAAACTACTGTATAACAATTATTATAAATAAAACACAGATTAAAAAGAACAACATATAATATAAACAGTCTTCTTTTCAATGCCTGCCTAATTTTTGTAATAATCCAAATGCCTGCACAAAGAATAAAAGTCTTGAACTCTCTCCTAAAATCTCCAATAGATTTTATCTGTTGTAGTGCAACCAGGAGTCTACTCCACTCTGATAGACCTGCTACTGAGAACAGCCTCTTCCATGTTTCTACCACATGAACCTGTCACACTCAAGGGACAGCAGATGCCTGACATTTCTAGATCAACCCTTGCTAGTGACTTTGGAAATTCAACATTTTAATATCAATGTAGCACAACAAGAAGTTTGAAGAGTTCAAAAATACATTTTAAATACTTGTGCTTTAAACCTTTTGTCTAGTTAATATGGCTAAAATGGCCTTATGACAAAAACGCAAAAGACAAAGGGACACCCCCAAAAGAAATTCTAGAAAAGAAAGGAGCAGGGCAAAAAGGTAGAGAACAAATTTTTAATAATGCCCGACATGGCCATGTTTCAGCGAACAGTTGCCTGAGTCAGGGGCAGATTTTTCTCAATACTGTCTAATAAATAAACACCACTAAGGTGCTTGTTTACAAAGCTGCGGTAGCGGTTTGCGATCGTAATCGGAGCCGCGGCCCCATTGATTTCAATGGGGCCGCGGCTGCGATCGCGATCGCGAACCACTACCGCTGCTTTGTAAACAGGCCCCTAAGTCGTATTATGCCATGTAATAGGCTGAAATCAGCAATCCCAGCCTATTACACAGCAGAGAGCCACTTGGTGGTGTTTATTTATTACACAGTTTTGAGAGAAATCTGCCCTGATGCAGGTAACTGTTTTTCCTAAAAAAGTCCATGTCAAGCATTATTAAAGATTTGTTCTCTACATGTTTGCCTCTGCTCCTTTCTGAACTGGCCTTAGGCCACAATTACTTTTGTTATGAACAAAAATGTTTTCTTCGCTTTGAGGCACGGTCATTGGTGCCACTATGGCCCTGAGTATAGCCAATCTTTATATTTCTGAATTTGAAGAGGGGGTTTTTTGTATATGTCATATTGGTGCAGAAACATCATGCCATGGCTGAGATTTATAACTGATGATTTTATGGTGTGGACTTCTACTATTCAGAAATTGCAGGAATTTCTGGAATGGTTACATTTGTGTGATGAACCACCAGCTGATTTTATTTTATTTTATTTTACTTTGGGGTGGGGGTGCAGAGGTCACTAGACCACTAGGTACTTACTTTCTGTCAGGGTGCCAGCTCCTGACAGTATTTTGATGGCATCGGGGGCTTTTCTCGATGCTGCGATCATCCCCGATGCCATTAAAATCCTGTTGGGGTGGAACGGGGCCGCTGAGCCACCAGTGATTCTCTTTTGTCGGGCACGGCTCCTGACAGTGTTTTGATGGCATCGGGGGCTTTTCCTGATGCCTGATCATCTGAGGAGATGATTTAGGCATTGGGGAATGCACCAGTGCCATTGAAATACTGTCGGGAGCACGTGTTAGAGGTTTAAGTCACCTCAGATTCTAAAGTAAAAATTTTGGCACTATGACTGGTTGCAAAATCCTCTACAACTGTCTGCATCGAGCGTAGTCATGATTTGCATACCAGACCATTATGTGCAGCTGATTAAAATACATTAAAATACGTGTGGGGTTAATTGGGTGCTGCTTAGGGCACTTTACTTTTTAGTGGCTGAATTTGTTCCCCTATACAAAAACTGTTTTGATATAATTCATTTATAATGCATCACTGCTTTTCAATGTGGGGAAGTTCACCCTAGATGACTACGTAGACTCCCTTTAATGGCCTTTGATTTTTCTATGTAGGCATGTGTTACTCCTTAAAACAGGTATAACCGGCAATCCTGCCCTTTAACCTCTTACATTAGGGGCACAAAATACAGTGGCTTGAAATGCTCAGTGTTTTTCCATCTGGCCTTTCATTGTTTCATCGATACTACTCCTGGGACTGCAAGTGTTAAGGCAAGTTCTAAAATGACTATACATTTCATAATTGAGCCATATTTTTATTGCAATATTGATATCTAGTAGGAAGTTGCTGAAATGATTTCTCTAATCACTCTAGCTCCTTCGACATTGGGTCTTATTTTAATATAAATCAGTTCACTTAACTGTAACTAGTGGGTTTATATGTCATCTTCATTCCCACATTTTATTGTTGCTGCCTTTTTACTATTGCTGTCTTTCGCACATTTGCTTATTTGCTGTCTGTTGCACTTTTAGATGAGTGTGTTTGACACCACGCTTAAGAAGCATTGCCCTCTATTAAAGCATACAATAGTGTATCATGGGCATGATTTTCGAAGGCCTTTACATGGGAAACCTCTCTAGTTACCCATGCAAAGGCCTTATCCCAGATTTTCGAAGGGCACCTACACGGGTAGTGCCCTTCAAAAATCCCAGATATGCCCGTAATGCATCCAGATGCAATCTGCATAGCATCAGGGCTTGTTGGGAGCATTATGAGGCAGAGCAGAGGTGAGCCATGGCACTACCTGTGTAGAATTGATTTTCGATGATACACAGTTAGTGCTCTGCACCTTAAAGATAGGCATGGGGAAACCTCGCCTATCTTTAAGGTGCTGGGGTTAAGTGTATAGCATGTTAACAGTCGTGGGCATGAAAAGTTCTGGACGTGTGTTGTGTACAACTGACTGGGATTGGTGGGCATCAGCTGTCGTGATCCCCTTATGTTGGTACTCCCTGTGGTGATGTGCCCATCTGATCTTTTTCTTTATTAGTTCTTCATATACCACCCTTGGTGATGGGGCATCAGAGCAGTGTACAAAAAAAATAAAATTAAAATAAAACGCAGTATGGAAATTAAAATAATGCTAACAAATGGGCAGGATAGACAGGAGCAGAGGAAGTCTGAGAAGGGGGGGAAAGAAGAGGGGTAGAGAGGGGGCATACTAATGGGAGGGGTGAGAAGTGGAGCATAGAGACCTAAGAGGATGATAGGCACTAGGGGTGAGAGGGAGGTAGGTCGGAGGCTGACTGAAACAGGTGGGTTCGAGGTGGGTTTTAAACCGGATAAAGGAAGGTGAGAAGGGAGTGGTGAGTAGGGAGTGGTGAGTAGGGAGTTCCATAATGCAGGGGCAAGGAAGAAGAAGGCGGAGTGACATGTCTGCTCTAGATGTGCTTGGGAAACTGAGGGGAGAGCCAGGCGATGTCTGTGAATGGAGCAGAGAAGGTGATGGGGAGTGTGGTAGTGAAGGAGATTGGCTAGGTATTGTGGGTCACCCATATGAATTGCTCGATTGGCTAGGATGAGTACTTTGTATTGTAGATGATACTTAACAGTGAGTCAGTGGAGATGGATGAGGGTAGGCGTGATGTGGTCATGACAGGAATAATGAGTGAGTATGCGGGCTGCAGTGTTTTGGATCAGCTGAAGATGATGGAGTTGATAGTGTGAATACTGGAAAGTGCACTGTTGCAGTAGTCTAAATGTGAAATCACCAGCAATAGAAGAAGGGTGGTCAGAGAATGAGTATCCAGAAACAAACGAAGAGCACGAATCTGGCACAGAAAAAAGAAAGAGCGCTGGACAAGGGAAGAAAGGTGGGGTTGCAACGATAGGGAGGAATCCAAGACAATATCCAGGTACCAGAAAGATGAGACCAAGGGGACTGAGGCACCCAGGAGAAGTGAGGCTATGGTCGGTGGTGACAAGGAAAGGGCAAACCAGAGAACCACTTGGAGGGGTTGAGATGCAGGTGATTGGCAGTGAGCCAGCTAGTGACCATGGACAAACAAGTGTTCAGGGGAGTCAGATCGGGGTGGTGGGGCATCGGTCTGAAAAAGAAGGCAACTGTTGTCAACGTAAAAATATGCAGAAATGTCTGATTGTTGGATTAGTAGTGCAAGGGGTGCTAGAAAGATATTAAACAAAAGTGACGCCAGAACCAAGCCTTGGGGAACATCATAGGACAAAGGTAGTGGAGGAGATGAGGAATGATTGCACACAACAAAAAAGGAGCGAGAGGAAAGAAAAGATTGGAACCAGTGAAAGACGGTGCCCCTGACCCCACAGTCGGAAATATGGGAGAGCAACAGGGAGTGGTCCACCAGGTCGAAATCTGAAGAGAGATCAAGGGAGATAGCCAGAGTGACGTTACCATGGTCGTGTGCTGTGTGAACCTCATTAACTAATGAAAGGATGATAGTCTCCATGCTGTGACGCGGATGGAATCCAGATTGACGCGGGTGCAAGTAGTGGATAGAATCAAGATGGGAGGAAAACTGAGTGAAAACTAGTTTTTCTAGAATCTTAGAAAGAAAAAAGGGAAGATTAGAGATTGGATGCCAGTTGCCGAGGGTGTCAGGTGAGAGGGAGGGGTTTTTGAGGATGGGGCGGATAAGGGCGTGTTTACACTGAGAAGGAAAGACCACAGAAACCAGGCTTGAATTGAATAGAGAAAGGATGAAAGGGAGGAGACAGAGGGAGGGCTCCAGGATCCAGGCAGAAGGAATGGGGTCCAAGGGATAGGTAGTCTTGTGTGAGGACTTCAAGGCTTTGACCAGGGCAGTCACAGTGATAGGGGAGAAGTCGGATCAAGAGTGGGATAGGGAAGGGGCAGGGGGGATCCAGGTGAGGGAGCAGGGAGGGAGGGGGTGGGGTTAGGGGATGGCAGAGGTGTGGCTGTAGTGGGGCAATGAGGAGACATAGTGGAACGTAAAGTGATGATTTTGTCTGCAAAGTGATTAGCGAGAACTTCTGGATCGAGCAGATGGGCTGGAGGATGAGAAGAAGGACCTGTGTAGGGGAGAGATAGCGAGAGGAAAATGGAGTATAGCTGACTGGTGGAGTTAGTAGCAGAGGAAATCAAGGAGGTGTAATATGATTTCCGGGCTGTGCGGATCTGGGTCCCATAGTGCCGGCAGCAACAACGGTAGTATGACAGACTGGAGGAGGTGGGTTTGGAACGCCACAGGCACTCGGCCTGCTGGAGTTGGGCTCAGAGGAGATGAAAATCTGAAGAGAGCCAGGGCGAGTAGTGATGGAGTGGCGAGGGTGGCGCGGCATGAGGGGGGGCCAGAAGATCAAGGTGATTATGAAGGGTAGTATGCCAAGTCTGTATTTGTAGGTCAGTGGAGAGAGAGGTAAATTTTGAGGAAAACAATGAATCACCGGGAGGGAACTGAATAAGGGTGGTAGGGATGATGCGGCGTTTCATGGAGGTCAGCTGGGAGGAGGGAGGAGGCGGTTGGGGGGAGTCCACCAGGTAGGACAAGGAAAAAAACACGCAGTAATGGTCGGTCCAGGGCAGAGGCAATGTTGTAATTGAGAAGGGGATAGCGGAAGAAGTGGAGGAGGTGAGAAGAAGGTCAAGCGTGTGGCCAGCAGCATGGGTGGGAAGGGAGATGTGTTGGTGAAGGGAGAGATCAGAAAGGAAGGACATAAAAGCTGTGTCCTTAGGCCTGGTAGGTGAATCGATGTGGATATTAAAATCACCGAGAATGGTAAGGTTCGTGTAGGTAGATTTAAGTTCAGAAAGGGACCAAAGAAGAGCATCCCAGCGGGGAGCTTGTACCGAAGGAGTGTAGAGTAGGAGAACATAGTGGGGGGAAGAGAGTCCTAGCCGTAAGAATAAGGCCTCAGGGTAGCCAAGCGCTGGGAAAGTGACCTCCTGAAAAGGAAGGGCAGAGCGGTATAGGAAGGCGATCCCCCCCATCAGAGCGGCCTGGTCTGGAGAACCCATGGCGGCATAACCGGGGGTTAGGCAGCAATGAAGAATCGGGTCCTCACCGGGAAGTAGCTAGGTTTCAGTGAGGAATAAGCCGTCCACAGAGTGGTTCAAGAGGAGGTCATGAATGAGTTTGAGCTTGAAGGTCGGAAAATGGCAGTTGATCAGGGCGAGTTGAAGGGTAAGACATGTCATTGCAAGGCAGGGGGTGGGAACGGATGAGTGAACAGGGGGAAATGAACACTTAATGAGATTAGACAAGACGCGCAAATGGGAAAACACGGGATCTGGTACAGGATCGGCACGGCCAGACCAGCGGACAGGGATTGAGGACATTGTGCCGGAAATGGACAGGAGAAAGGAAAAGGAGGCGGCTAACAGAAGTAGGGGTAGGGCAGTGTGACTGGTACGGGTGTGGGTGCAAATTGAGAGCTTACCGTGTGTGTTGTGTGCAGAAGGCAAAGAGGTGGACGGAGCAGAGCGGTAGTAGCCAGGGGTGGGTGTGGCAGCAGAGGAGGATCTGAACATGTAGGGACACATGCTCCCGGCGCCCCTGGAGTCACCCCAAGGAGCTCACCCAAGGAGCACGTCCTGCTCCTTGGGCACGCGCCCACGGTGCCGGACGCCGCCACAGTGATCTTTAAATGCTTCAGAGTGCCTGAGTAGTTCTGGGTTCCAGGAGACTGTGTGCACCATGGAATCAGAAGTAGGAGGAGATACCTGAGGGAGGCAGGGAAGAGCAAAGCAGAGGGTCAGCCAAACAGACAGTCAGCAGCACAGAGGCGGAGAGCAAGGCAACTGTTACTCAGGCTGTGGGGATTGGTTGGTCCTGCCTGTGGGGTGGCCATTTGGGGGAGTTGGTGCCCTGGAAGATTAGATGTTGTCTCTGGGCCATTGTTTGTGTTGCTGACCATTGATCTCTGGGAACCTGTTGACCTGGGGAGCATATTGTGGTGACATCTGCACCCTCTTACGTAACAATTGGGACCCTATGGGCCTCTGCTCTGACCTCTGTGCACATCCTCCTGCTCTTGCTACATGGCAGGTACCTGCAATGCTGCTGACCAACGTGTAAGATAGTTGTTCCCAGACAAGAGGGACTCTCCTATTATATCAATGACTCCCAAAATAGAGTTACAGTACTATCTTCCTGTCACTAATACATTGTAACTACCCTCATATATTCACAAACATGTTTATGTTTGTTATATGTGACATCAGGTTAGTGCTGACTCCTGGCAACCAACAGCCTCTGGGTTTATCTTGGCAAGGTATGACCAGATGTTGAATACCTGGACTTTTCTTTCAAGGAAATGGAGGATACAGTGACCTGCCTACTGCCTACAGTCACAAGAAATGCCAATTGGAGTCCAACCCTTGATCCTTTGGGTACTAAGCAGTTGCTCTAACAACTAGACCACTCCTCCACACCACACATATATTTCTATTTTTTATGAGACTACCAGACATGTCAGCTACAGCAGTGTTCAGGAACCACAGCACCATCATCTGGTATATCCACCCTGTGCTCTATTGATTTAAATGTGTGTCTTTCATTCACGTTTCATTTATCAAAAACATATGTGATATTGATCAGCAAAGGACTTAGAAGGACTGATACTACTTATCCCCATGACATCCTGTGATATAGCTGGTGGTGGAACCCTGGCCACCTTCTTTTCCCCCTGCATCTCCTACAGCAAGAGACACAGTACATTCCCACTAGCATCCTGTGCTTTCACTGGGATCCAAACAGACCTGCAGACCACTGCTCCTGTCCTACCACTCTCTAGCTGCTCTTAGCTGACACTGCTCCCATCTCTGACCAGTGCACCATGTATGTGTCTCTTCCCACAGTTTTGCCCCCAGTGTTCATGTGTCGTTGGTCTGGATAAGATGGATAGGCATGGTGTTTCCAACTTGTCTCTGACATCCACATACAGCAGTGCTTCTGTCTTGGGGGGGGGGGGGGTGCTACACTTTGTGGCTCAGGGTCATGGTTGGGGACATGTCTGGTGGGGATCTGGTGACCTGACAAATGTCCTGACATTCTCTATAGGCACTCACCTTGCTCCTGCTACAGCTGTTGTTGAATCCACTGCAGTAGCCTGGGCCTTGTGCGGAGTATGGTCCTGAACCTGACCTTGTAGGCCTCCATGTCCCTCATGATGTGAAAGCATCTGTGGACAGGAAAGATAGACCCCTCCATGAGTGCATATGCTTTGCCCTACTGAGTCAGACCAAGCTGCAGCGTGCCCGCTGTCCCATTTTCTATGGTGGCTAGACTATAGCACACTGAGCTGACACGTGTCCATAGTTCCCATGGAATGGCATGGCTTACTTTGCTCTTCTAGTCTTCTTGTTTAATGAGTGGAGGCATAGCCTGCTAGTTGGTGCATGGGTCAGGGGATCTGGGTTCAATTCCCAGTTCTACTCCTTATGCAGGCAACCATTACATATTGTTCTGATGAGCCGGGACATCAACAGCTTGGCCTGGGATACACAGGGTAAACTATTTAAGACTAATAAAAGAAAATATTTTTTCACTCAACGTGTAATCAAACTCTGGAATTTGTTACCGGAGGATGTAGTAAAGGCTGTTAGTGTAGCTGGGTTTAAAAAAGGTTTGGACAAGTTCCTGGAGGAAAGGTCCATAAACCATTATTAAGAAGTGACCGAAGATATCAATGCTTGACCCAGTACAAGCATTGTGGAACTTGTGTCTCTTGGGGAAACTGTTAGGTACATATGACCTAGATTGGCCACTGTTGGAAGCAGAATACTGGGCTTGATGGACCTTGGTCTGACCCAGTATGACATATCTTATGTTCTTATGTGAACCCTGCATGCATTTCTGGGGACCTGGCAGGTTCTTGTGACCTGTATTGGCCACTGCTGGACACAGGATACTGGGCTTGGTGGACATTCGTCTGACCCATTGTGACCCCTTATGCTCTTATGCTGTTCTGACCTTTTGTCAGCTATCTTATGCTTAAGTTTTATATAGTGTGTCTTCCTAACAGCTTGGCCAGGTGTATCCAGTCACAGATTGCAGCATTGCATGACACCTTGAATGCACCTGTCTTTTATGCAGTCCCTGTTGTGGGGCTTCCACAGTAGCCTCATTGAATGTTCACTGCTGGCCTGGTGGTTACTGTCAGTAGGTGTGGTGTGGTTGCCTTATGGTTCTGGCATTGGCCTAAGACATATGGGAACAGGGTTCAAGTCCCATTGAGGCTCCTTAAGAACATGGGCATCTCACATCCTTTGTCTTGCCTCTTGGGATTCCAGGGTCACAATGTCCCGGTTTTCTGTTTCCATTACAATGTACAACTTAAATATTTCCTCTTTTTATCTGCCGACTCCTGGGAGCCCAGCAGCCCCTGGGTCTTCCAGTCAGGATATCAGTGGCAGTTGATTGGCAACACTGGGGTGTGCAATGACTTGTCCCAGCCCATATGGCTTGTGGGTAGGACTCAGATCCAGCTCACCTGGTTTGCAGGACATGGCTCTGGCCACTGGGCTACTCCCCCACTGGGATACAATGATGTGACATACCAGTTCCATACATAGAAACAATACGGCAGAAAAAGACCACATGGCCTGTCTAGTCTGTCCTTCCATATCAACCACTACAACGGTCCTCTTTTTTTCCTTTAGAGATCTTCTGTTTGTCCATTGCTATTTTGAATTCATTTATTGTCCTCATCTCTATCACCTCCACTGGAAGACTATTCCATGCATCTACCTTAAACACTAAGGGCCCGATATTTGAAGGTATTTACACAGGTAACTTCCCTAATAACCAATGTAAATGCCTTATTTATTTTCCTAACTTAAATGTGTGAAGCAATATATTTACATAACTATATTATAGATGAAACAATAAATTGATTCCTAATTTGTCTTCAATAAACAAATTTTCTCAGGTAAAATTAACTTTGTCTGTGTCTCTTATTTAGTCTTTGAAAAATGGGAAATAAATTATATAACTGAGCTCAATTATGTGTCATTGTTCTTGAATGGTTTTTAGCTACATCACCATCTGTTGTCTTCGTCCGTTGGGGCCCTGGAAACACTTGGCAGCATTCTGAACTGCAGGATTTCATCTTTCTTCTTGCTTCACTTGTAGAAGAAAACTTACTGCAAACTACCCCTTCCTCAACTTATTTCTCCACCCTTACCTTATCCAAGGTCAAACCCTCAATTTACTCAGTGGATGTAACAGTTTGCAAGCCCTTCCAGGACAGTAGACCTGAAGTGATAAATAGGGAAATTTTTGAAAACTTGCAGGAAATGTTGTTGATCAGGAGAAATAAAAAATTAAGGATTATCATACAGATCCACAGACACTCGCCAGCGTACTACCTCATACTCTCTCACAGCACCATACTGTCCACCTCAGATTCAATCCTCTCTTATTCAAGTTACACTTACTACCATGCTCTTTTTATTTCTCAACTAACCCTTAATTCCAATCATTATTTTTTAAGAATTACCCTTTTTCTACCAATAACCCACCAGGACACCAAGCTAACTCCTCTCGTCTCCCCTCCCACATCCACCTTTCTATCTCTCCTACACTAAAACAAAACAAAACACCTAAACCTATTTTATACTATTAATTAAACCTATCAATCCCTTTATTTCCTCCCCCCTAAGAGTTCTGTCCCCCTTTAGGTCCCACTTACCTTTTCCTTATTCCACTACTAATTTATTTGAACTAAAACCACACCCTCCCCCTGTCATGTATGATAGGTAGCAACCAGGACTGCACACACTGTGCAGCCATCATGGTGTGGTATGGTAACCTGGTCGTTCTCACACTGGCTTGGTACCTGAGGTAAGCTAGACTCAATTCCCACTTGCTCCCCATGTTTCTCTAGCCATGTTGCTTTACCTCCCACATTCTTTCTGCTTTGGGCAATCTTTATTTATGTATCTATACCATTCTTCCACAGGTTAGAGTGGTTTACAGATAATACAACTGAGTTTTACATCGCACAGGGTGTCTACAACTTGAACTCATAACACAGGGATAAAGCTGCATTTGCTATATACATGTTGGTGGGTATTGCAGCTTAACTACATACATTTTAGGGGTGAGTGGAGATAGTGTAGGAGATACATGGTGAGTCCAACTCTAAGTGATCATGTGTAGCTGCTTTGAACTTCTGTCCTTGGTCCTTGGGCTCAGTATTGTCCCCATAATATTCTCTGAGGAAGTACATTTTTAGTTCCTTGTTTCTTGTTGCTGTGAGATGGTTTCAGTGGTCACATGAAACCACCACATGATATTCAGATGGGGGCACCCTGCTTCCTGTTTCCCTCTTCAGAGCCCTGTTTTGAGTGTCCATACATTTTGTGCTGTTGTCTCATTATGTACCCAGTCTCTGGATCCACAAACATACTGAGCAGTGGCCTTTGCATCCTGTCACTCACATTTGGGTTGTTCAGTAGTGCTGCATTTCTTACTCTCTGCCCTTTTCTTATTCCTCTACATTCATTCATCCTGCACATGGCTGTTCCTCCCTTTTGTACCCTCTCTCTGTCCTTCACTTTGTGATTGCCTGTTTCATCTATCCGTATCTGCTAGCTTTACTGCTATTTCTGTCCTTACTGAACTAAGGTGGTTCTGATCCTTTCCCAGCCCTTGCGAGCTGCAACATGGGTTGGCCTTCTATGTCCTGTCTACACAGCAGGCGGGTCTCTTGGTCTGAGAAATTTGGCTGCCTCGTTTTATTTATTTTTATTTATTACAATTTCTTATATACCGCGCTATTTGGCATCAGCGCGGTATATCGTTATCATTGTTTCTCCTCCGCGGTCTGGATTCCCTTGCGGTGGATGGGGGGCACCACTCCATCCTGTTTCCTGTTTCATGTGGACTACAGTGCAGGTAGGCATGTTTTTGGCATTACACATATACAGCAGATTCACCGGATTCAGGTGCAGGCATAGACAGGAAGTTCACATACACCACAGGGGCGGTTTCAACGGGCAGCGGGGGGGACACGTTTTTGGTGTTGACACGTGCAGGGAGCACATACCTAATGGGATCTGATATATGTGTAGGTGCTGATACATCTTCGATCCTGTAGGCTATGATAAGGAAGCTTATCATAGCTCAGGAAGGAGCTATAGTAAAGGTGAAGTGACTCTGAACAAGCAGCCTGTCAGTTCTGGTAGAAATAAGAAAACAGAATTTTTCTATAAAAGACTACCAGTCCCAGAATGCACCAGGTTTCCAACAGCCATTAGAGGAGCTGAAGTGGGGAAACGTGTGTTCAATCAGGAGGGCTATGAGGTAATCCCCAAGCACTCATCTCAAAGGGCAGGGCCTGATTCAGCACAGCTGCGCTGTGCTAGGGTGGAGCACTCATATAAGCAGAATAAAGGTAGAGTTTATTCTACAGAGAATCATCCTCATCTTGATCAGTTTGGATATCCTCATCTTGGACAGCTTCATCATCTGGAGGATCATCAGAAGCAGAAGCCAGAGCGAACGGACAGAGAGGGCAAGAAACCCTTTGGAAGAAAGAAGAGAAAAGCCTTTGGGAGGTCTAAAGGAGTCCATAGCAGTACGTATACTGGAAGGCATTCCAAAGGCAAGCTTACACCATTGGACTGGGGGAAGCCAGAGGAATGGTGCTGCAGAGCTAGGAATCTCCAGACGGTACCTGTGAGGGAGACGGCTGCACTTGGAAGGGACCCTAAGACCCATGCCAGAAGGTATGTGAAGAGAGATCCAGTGTCCAGGGATCTGGATTGGAAGGCTGGACATAAGAACTGGACTACATACTGGCCAGGTTATTTAGAGAGGAACTCTAACAGCAATGGAAGCTCAGGTATGAACACTGATCTATGCCCTAGCTATACCCTTGAAAGACAGCAGGGAAACAAGTATTCTCCTGAGAGTGCTCCTTTGAGAAATTCCTCTGTGCCAATCCATGCTCCTTTGGTAATTTTCTGTTACAAAGTACAACAACAATCACAAAGAAATACAAACTTGTTCTTTAATCTACTCAGAAAAGCTTCTGAGTAGGATTTTTAGCCACGCAGTAGAAAGCAAGCCAGCTAAGGGAGTTTCAGCTGGATAACTGCTAGCAATTGAGCCTTACCTAATTGCTTGTGAGCTCTGAGAGAATCACTTCTGAGTCTATGAGTGAAGATATAAGAAGTTAACCTGAAAAGAACAGTTTTTTCCTACTTTGTGGGTTTTGTTTGTTGATTAAAGCACTGCTAAGAAAATATTAGCTAGAGCCTACAGAAAAGACCATTTTGTTACCCTCATGGTCTTTATTCTTTTGCTTTGATTGCCTGACAAGTTCAGCTGTTGTTTTCCTGATTTTGTTTTTCTAAGTTTAACACTGAAAGCAAGTATCCTGTTTTATGTGCTACCAAGCATATCTGTGTTGGGAGAAATAACCCCATAAATAAATATCTTATTGGCTTTACACTCAAGCACAACTAATTATTGTGAACGGCTGTGTCTGGTGTGAATGGACTACATTTCCCACAAACCCTTGCAAATCATATTAATATATGCCTTTGTCAAGACTGTGAACATTCTCACCCAGGCACCTGTCTGACAAATGGCGTAGTTGTTCGGATTGCTTTTGCGCAAAGGGATTTACTTGCTAAGGATTACAACTCAAGTCTGAAGGAAAAGACAGTTCAAGCTTAAAAGCTGAAAGAAAAGATTTTCCCTCAACTGCACTTTGGAGGAGAGGTGGCTGTTCCAGGTAGCTGTTCCAGGAAGAAAAGACCCTGTGCAGAGCTGGATTCATCACTGCTTAAGGTAACAAGTACCTGGGCATGTCTAGTGCTGGATGGGAGTAAGGCACAGGGGTAATTGAAAAAAAAAAGTAGAAAAAAACACCTGTTTGGAAGGTGGTGCACTGTGTTTTTTTTCTTTGTGTTTTCTTGCAGGGATCAAGATGGATCCAAGGGAGATGGCTAGCTGGATGGCAGCCCAGTTTAGCAGGCAACAGGAGCTAGCACAGCAGGCTCAGGACACTGCTATGAAAGCCTTAATGGACCAGTAGAAGCCAGTGCTTGATCTGGTGCAAGCCCTAGTTAAACTGCAGAACAAAGTGGATCAGATGCAAGACCAGCAGTAAATACTGGTACACCACATGTGGACGGTGTGGGACTCAATCAGGGGATTGGGGCATTTAGTTTTGGGAAGCTAACTCCAGATGATAATGTTGATGATTTTCTAGAGTCTTTTGAGAGAGTGGCACAAGCATTAGCATGGCCAGAGACCCAGTGGGCAGTAAGGCTGGCAGCCTCATTAACTGGAGAGGCGCTTGCAGCTTATAGAGCGATGCCAGCAGCCCAGGCTTTGAATTATAAGGATGTAAAGGCTGCTATTAGAGATCGCCTAGGGTTGTCTATTTCAGAGTATAAGCGAATGTTTAGAGCTGTTACATTGAGAGTGGGTGAAACACCCAGGGCTCTTAGTCAGAGAATCAGAGGATTAGCTGTAAAAGGGTTGGAGCCTGAGCAAAAGACGGTAGAAATGTTATTATACATTATTATGCTTGAACAATTTATGTCTGCCTAAAGATTTGCACACTTTCCTTATACAGCAAAATTGCCAAAATCTTGGAGAGGCAACCATGCTAGCAGAGAGATTCTTGGAAGCCACGCAGGCTTGCCATAAAATGGGTGGCCCTCTGAAGATGGGTGCTGAGGCAAGCTGTGCTGTATCAGAAAAGAAAATAATTAAAAATGTTTCTGAAAATAAATGTACTGTGCCAAACCAGATGACCCAGTGGAGTGAAAAGAAATGTGGAAAATGTGGAAAATGGGGACATTTAGAAAAGGGATGCCAGACACACACTAGCTTAATGGGTGTGGATTTAAAACAGCCCAAAGAAGGATTTCTTTTGATGGTTGATGTGCAAGGAATTACCACAAATGCTCTGTTGGACTCTGGGGCGGACCAGAGTATGATGTCAAAAAGGCTTTGGAAGAGGAAAGAGGCCCAAGAAGGATTTGTGCCTAGAACCCCTGAAAGCCAAGTTCACATCAGATGCATTCATGGTGCGGCAACATCATATCCCACCTATAGGCTAAGGGTTAAGTGCCTGGGGGAACAAGAGGAAGTCCTGTTAGCAGTGGTGCCTAGGCTACCCTTTGATTTGATTCTAGGAAGAGACTGGCCAAGATTTAAACAGGGTCTAGTGGAAGGACTAGGAAAGAAGGAGGGAGAAGGTTTAATGGTAATAGCTCCCGGGCCTTTATTTGGAAGTCCTCAGACCCCAGCTAAAAATATGGTTAAGCGTCCAGAAGACCAAGCTACCCCAAAGCAGACATTTGTCTTAAAGTACCATAGGGTCACAGAGAAGGCCCAAGCTCCTAAGCGGGCAACCCCTCAAGCTGCTGGGTTTGACCTGTGCAGTATAGAAAATGTGACTGTACCTAGCCAAGGGAGAGCCCTGGTTGACACCGGTCTCCAAGTGGAAATACCTATTGGATGCTATGGGAGAGTAGCCCCAAGGTCCGGATTAGCCCTTAAATATTTCATCGATGTGGGTGCGGAAGTAATTGATCCTGATTACAGGGGCAATATTAAAGTTCTGTTATTCAATTTTGGACAGAATGATTATCACGTGAAGACAGAAGACAGAATTGCCCAATTGATCTGTGAGAGACTGGGTTTTCCACCTGTGGAGGAGGTCACATCCCTGGAAAATTCTGAGCGTGGAACCAAAGGCTTTGGTTCTACTGACGTCAAAGGGGTTAAAAGCCTAGCTGCCACCTGTGCCCAAGAGAGGGAGGTGAATGAAGAGGAAGATTTGGGACCCCAGGTATCTGATTGTAAGGAAAAATCAGAGCCCCAAATAGGTGAGGACCTGACAGTGGTACATCAGGAAGAAATTAGGAAATTGCTTAAAGAATTCCCAGATGTGTTGACACCCATACCTGGGGAGACACATTTGGTTGCCCATGAAATAATAACTCCACCTGGGAAATTAATTTGTCAAAGGCCATATCGCTTGCCTGAAGCCAAGAGACAGGAAGTAGTGGCACAGGTCCAGGAGATGTTGGACATGGGAGTAATAGAGGAGTCAAAGAGTCCCTGGAATAGCCCCATAGTCCTGGTGCCAAAGCCTGATGGATCTTTAAGATTTTGTATTGACTTCCGGCAGGTAAATGCAATATCAGTTTTTGATGCATATCCAATGCCAAGAACTGAAGAGCTGTTGGACCAGCTGGGACAGGCTCAATACTTAACCACCCTTGATATGACAAAAGGATATGGCAAATCCCTCTAACCAGGGAGTCGAAGCCGAAGACTGCGTTCAGCACCCCCGTTGGCCTTTTCCAGTTCAAGAGGATGCCTTTCGGACTGCATGGAGCAGCGGCTACCTGCCAAAGGTTAGTGGATCAGGTACTTCGACCCCACCAAAATTATGCTTTTGCATATATGGATGATGTCATAATCCATAGTAACACCTGGGCGGAGCATCTAAAGAGGATCAGGGCAGTCTTGTGCTCCATGAAGCAAGCGGGAATCACTTTAAACCCGAAGAAGTGTGCCTTTGCAAATAGGGAGGTAAAATACCTGGGCCACCTAGTGGGAAGAGGAAAAATTAAACCTCTAATGAGTAAGGTAGATAGCATCAGGAATTTTCCCCCTCCAACAACAAAGAAACAACTAAGAAGTTTCTTGGGACTTATTGGATACTACCGCAGATTTATACCGCAATTTGCAGAGAAAAGTGCAATTTTCACGGATATGCTGCGGAAGAATTGTCAAAACCAGCTAAAGTGGACACCTGAAGCTGAAAAAGCATTTTCAGTCCTAAAAGGAAAATTGTGTACAGGACCGGTACTGAAAGGGGTGGACTTCAGGAAACCCTTTCTGGTTCAAACAGATGCATCGGATGTAGGGCTAGGAGCGGTTCTATCCCAGTGTCATGAAGGGGAGGAGCATCCTGTGATGTACCTGAGCAGGAAGTTGTCACCGGCTGAACAAAAGTATTCCACAATAGAAAAAGAATGTTTAGCTATAAAGTGGTCAGTGGAGGCGTTAAGGTTTTACCTTACAGGGAGAAAGTTCCAGTTGGTCACAGACCATGCCCCACTTAAGTGGTTGCAGCAAATGAAGAACCACAATGCCAGGTTGACACGCTGGTACATGGCCTTACAGGCATTTGATTTTCAAGTGGAACATCGTGCTGGGAAGTTACACAAGAATGCAGATGCCCTTTCCCGTATTACGGACTGTAGAGAAGACGTTTCACCAGTTAAACCGGTCCGTAATAACTTAAGCAGGGGGGTATGTGATAAGGAAGCTTATCATAGCTCAGGAAGGAGCTATAGTAAAGGTGAAGTGACTCTGAACAAGCAACCTGTCAGTTCTGGTAGAAATAAGAAAACAGAATTTTTCTATAAAAGACTACCAGTCCCAGAATGCACCAGGTTTCCAACAGCCATTAGAGGAGCTGAAGTGGGGAAACGTGTGTTCAATCAGGAGGGCTATGAGGTAATCCCCAAGCACTCATCTCAAAGGGCAGGGCCTGGTTCAGCACAGCTGCGCTGTGCTAGGGTGGAACACTCATCTAAGCAGAATAAAGGTAGAGTTTATTCTACAGAGAATCATCCTCATCTTGATCAGTTTGGATATCCTCATCTTGGACAGCTTCATCATCTGGAGGATCATCAGAAGTAGAAGCCAGAGCGAACGGACAGAGAGGGCAAGAAACCCTTTGGAAGAAAGAAGAGAAAAGCCTTTGGGAGGTCTAAAGGAGTCCATAGCAGTACGTATACTGGAAGGCATTCCAAAGGCAAGCTTACACCATTGGACTGGGGGAAGCCAGAGGAATGGTGCTGCAGAGCTAGGAATCTCCAGACGGTACCTGTGAGGGAGACGGCTGCACTTGGAAGGGACCCTAAGACCCATGCCAGAAGGTATGTGAAGAGAGATCCAGTGTCCAGGGATCTGGATTGGAAGGCTGGACATAAGAACTGGACTACATACTGGCCAGGCTATATAGAGAGGAACTCTAACAGCAATGGAAGCTCAGGTATGAACACTGATCTATGCCCTAGCTATACCCTTGAAAGACAGCAGGGAAACAAGTATTCTCCTGAGAGTGCTCCATTGAGAAATTCCTCTGTGACAATCTATGATATTGAACCCATGATTGTTGAAGAAGGGGGAGAGGTGGTAGATACAGGCTGTGAATACATGGATTGCTCTCTGTCTAAACTCCTTTGGTAATTTTCTGTTACAAAGTACAACAACCATCACAAAGAAATACAAACTTGTTCTTTAATCTACTCAGAAAAGCTTCTGAGTAGGATTTTTAGCCACGCAGTAGAAAGCAAGCCAGCTAAGGGAGTTTCAGCTGGATAACTGCTAGCAATTGAGCCTTACCTAATTGCTTGTGAGCTCTGAGAGAATCACTTCTGAGTCTATGAGTGAAGATATAAGAAGTTAACCTGAAAAGAACAGTTTTTTCCCTACTTTGTGGGTTTTGTTTGTTGATTAAAGCACTGCTAAGAAAATATTAGCTAGAGCCTACAGAAAAGACCATTTTGTTACCCTCATGGTCTTTATTCTTTTGCTTTGATTGCCTGACAAGTTCAGCTGTTGTTTTCCTGATTTTGTTTTTCTAAGTTTAACACTGAAAGCAAGTATCCTGTTTTATGTGCTACCAAGCATATCTGTGTTGGGAGAAATAACCCCATAAATAAATATCTTATTGGCTTTACACTCAAGCACAACTAATTATTGTGAACGGCTGTGTCTGGTGTGAATGGACTACATTTCCCACAAACCCTTGCAAATCATATTAATATATGCCTTTGTCAAGACTGTGAACATTCTCACCCAGGCACCCGTCTGACAAGGCATGGGTGTGTACATACAGGTGCCTATGGAATTGCCACCGGGAGATGCCCATTTCTGACATGCATTTTTTGCCGGAGCTAGCCGTCCTTTCCTGAATTGGCCTCTATCTGTATATTTTTAGATTTTCAAAGCTATATATGAGGTTTTGGTCTGGAAAATGTATTTACATATAAAGCAAGTACTTTGCCCAAGATCAATGATTACACCAAAACTGCCTGTATTATTTTCCTTTGCTTCATCCCCCCCTCAGAACTAGAACGATTGACACCAATAATCACAGTATTTGCACCAATGCAAGCATTTTGATTACTGCTCCCTAAACTCTTGAATTAGTGTCAGGGTAGTTTGGTTTGTGTTTCTTCAGTTGCGAAGGTATCATTTTAAAGTTACAGTGACCTTTGCACAGTAGGCAAATACATAGAAGTAAAAGTTCATTGACTATTTCTGTTCCCATTGTTGGAATTGTCTGTTGCAAGCCTTCTCACAGTGTGGAGCTAATTAAATTACCTTACAGCCTGTCTACAAGTACCTGATCAACTCTAGTCTTCACAGCGTCCAGAGACTCCACACAGCTAAGCTTTCAGTCTTTCTATTGCCTGGTTTTGTTTCCTAAAATAGATTTTAACTATTGGATATACATTCATTTTTAGAAATATTCTGACTGCTTACATTCCTTGCGTAGCCTTTTAAATCAGATATCTGAGAGTGCCCTCAGTTCATGTAAAGGCCTACTGGCCAGGTGCACTTAGGTTCCTGCCCACCCTACCCCTCACCCCACCCATCCCAGGGCTGCATTGCCTATATAGTCATTGCATACGTTGACATCTATCCTTTTAATTAGGTGTTAAACCCACCTTTTCTTCTCTTTCATGTCCTGTAAACAGTACAATAACTGTGGTGCTTTCATTCTGAGAAGAACCATTTGGAACCTAAGAGCTTGCCCTATATGCCTCAAGTTAGCTGCCATGCATAAAGAATTGACTCTACTAAAAGAAGAACTAGCTGCAATGAAACACACCTCTTCTAGGATACAAATCAAACTAAGTCCACCACCGCTCCCACAAAGAATCAAACATCCCAGGAACAAATGGATCACAGTGGGTTCTGGTAGGTTATGAACTGTAACGCAGAGACACCCAATGCATCAAGAGATATCCCTGCATAATTTATTTATTTATTTATTTAGTGTACACTTGTATCCCGCTACTTCCAGCGATCAGCAGCGGTTTGCTATACATAACAGTGCGGCTGTACAGGCCAGGAATTAAAACATACATAATGATTTAGTGGAAAAGTACAGGTCATATCACTCGAATTATATGATTCACACTTGATTGCAGGCTAGTGATTTCACAAGTATATACATATTTATATGTCGCTGGGTCTATTGTTGGCTAGAACGCGGAGTTCTTTCTTTGTGCCTGTTGTGACCCAATGTGAGTACATGGTGATTAGGCAGGATTGAAATGCGTCTGGAAAAGATGAGTCTTACGTTTTTTTCTGAAGTCCAACAAGTCACTGTTTGTTCTCAGTTCGCATGGTAGTTGGTTCCATAGCAGAGGCGCTATAAATGAAAATGCTCGGTTGCTGGTATTTGTATTGACAGATCTCAGGCTCCCCGGGACCAGGAGGGTATTGAGGTTTGGAGATCTTCTGCTTCTGTTATTTGGCTGTAAGGTGATAAGGGTGTTGAGGTAAGAGGGTGCTATATTATGAATAAGCTTAAATGTGGTGATAATGATTTTATATTGTATGCGTGCAGTGATTGGGAGCCAATGTAAGTCTATTAGTATTGGTGTGATATGATCCTTCAGGCCGATCCCTATGATGATTCTAGCTGCCTTCTCTGCTTTGGTTAATGAGGATGCTCAATCCATGGAAACTGAAGGGCCCTTAAAAAAGACGTCAATGCCCAATCTACTGATAAAGCACCACATATGAAGAAAAAAATCACAAAACAGAAAACTACTACTACTTGGAGATTCCATCACCAGAGGCACCAACTTGGGAACACAGTTCAAAGGAGAGAAGATAGTCAAATGCCTCCCAGGCTCTTCAGCCAGCAGGAATACAAACCAAATTGTTGATGCAGCTAGCACAGAAAGTGAGCACTCCAAAACTGATGTTGTCATCCACTTAGGTACAAATGACCTGGCTAGAAACAGTGCCTCTGCAGTTTAAAGGGACTTCCAGACTCTAGGAGAGAAACTCAACCCCATTGTTAACACGGTAGCATTCTCAGAAGTTCTACCTGTTCTTGGTAAGGGGGCAAAAAGGCTGCATCGCATAAACAGCTTTAATACAAGGCTCCAGACCTGGTGCAAACAAGAAGGATTCAGATTTATAGGCAACTGGGTAAACAGATGGACCGACAAGAGACTATACTGTGCTGATGGACTACATCTCTCTGTCGCAGGAAAAAGAATCCTAAATGAAAAATTCAGGCAGTATGTGGATATGCATTTAAACTAGAAAAAGGGGGTGACGGATGGGGAAGGACAAATTCAGGATGTCACTCCCACCAAAAGCAGAACAACATCAGCAACAGTCACACTTTTAAACCACACATCAATGACAAGTGGGAAGAAGTGGATAAGACAAAATCAATGCAAAATACATGCAAGCCAGTTAAATGCTGGAAAGCAATGAGCACAAATGCTCGAAGCTTAGCCAACAAAGCTCCTGACCTGGAAGCCCTAATAGTGGAAATGGGCTTGGACATTGTGGCCATTACAGAAACATGGTTTAATGAATCACATGAATGGGATATAGACATAGCTGGCTATAATCTATTTAGAAGAGACAGAAAACATGTAAAAGGAGGAGGAGTTGCCTTGTATGTAAAAAGCAATATTGCAAATGCAACATGTGCCTTCGAGTCAGTCCTATACTGAAATGCAGGGGGCATGGGGAAAAGAAGAAGCTCTCTGGATTGTGTTGGAAAGAGAAGATGGCACTGTCATCCATACTGGTGTAGTCTACAGACCTCCAACTCAAATCGAAGAAATAGATAACAAATTGATTATAGATATTGCAAAGATAGATACAAAGGTGGACGTGATCATATTGGTTGACTTTAATCTACCCGATGTGGATTGGAGTACTCCTTCTGCAAATCTGGAAAGAAATAAAAACATTGTGGATGCTTTCCAAGATGCGTTACTTAGACAAATGGTGATGGAACCAACCAGGGAACACTCAATGCAGCGACCATCACATGGTGTGGTTGGAGATAAAAGCCAAGGTGCAATCCAATCATAGCAAGCTCAAAGTCCTAGACTTAAAAAACACTGACTTCAGTAAAATGGCCAAGTACCTGAAGGTGGAGTTGGCAGGGTTGGAGGGGATAAAGGACGTGGAATTGCAATGTGCTAAACTAAAGGTGGCAATAAAAGGGGCAACAGATAAATATGTAAGGAAAGTAAATAAAAACAAAAAGAGAAGGAAACCTATTTGGTTCTCCAAAGAAGTGGCTGCTCAAATAAAGGCAAAAACCACAGCTTTCATAAAATTCAAAAGCTTGCAGAGGAACACAGAAAGGAATACAGGATCAAACTAAAAGAGACAAAAAAGGAAACAAGGAAAGCAAAATCAAAGGCAGAGGAAAAGATGGATAAAGATGTGAAGTGTGGCAACAAAACTTTCTTCAGGTATATTCGGGAGAGGAGGAAAATCAGAGATGGAATTGCAGGACTCAGAAGTGCTGGGAACGGACTCGTGGAGAGTGACATTGAAAAAGCGAAATTGTTAAACAAATACTTCTGCTCTGTTTTTACTAAAGAAAATCCTGGGGAAGGACCACCTGTGACTCTCAAATATAAAAACGGGAAGGAAGTAGATACCACACCATTCACAGAAGGTGATGTGTTAGAACAATTTGCAAAACTGAAAGTGGACAAGGCCATGGGACTGGATGGGATACATTCCAGGATACTGAAAGAGCTCAGAGAGGTTCTTTCAGGGCCGTTAAAGGATGTTTTTAACAGTTCCTTGGAAACAGAGAAGTTCCTCAGGACTGGAGGAGGGCTGATGTGGTACCTCTACACAAAAGTGGTGACAGGGAAGAAGTGACAAACTACAGGCCAGTGAGCCTTACCTCGGTGGCGGGAAACATAATGGAGGCGCTCCTGAAAGAGCGAATAGTGGACTTTCTCAAAACCAACAGGTTGCATGATCCAAGGCAACATGGTTTTACCAAAAGACGATCTTGCCAAACAAATCTGATTGAGTTCTTTGACTGGGTGACCAGAGAACTAGATCAGGGGTATACGATGGATGTCATCTACCCGGAATTCAGCAAAGCCTTTCATACTGTTCCTCATAGGAGGCTTATCAATAAACTCAATAGTTTGGTGATGGGTCCCAAGGTGGTGAACTGGATCAGAAATTGCTTGACTGAATGGAATGTAGGAATGTAGATAGCTGGGTGGCTGGTGGACGTGAGGATCGCCTGGTAACATGCCTGCCTGGTGCGAAGGTAGCAGATCTCACACACCGCCTAGATAGGATCATAGATAGTGCTGGGGGGGAGTCTGCTGTCTTGGTACATGTTGGTACCAATGACATAGGAAAATGTGGTAGGGAAGTTCTGGAGGCTAAATTTAAGCTTTTAGGTAGGAAGTTGAAATCCAGAACTTCCAGGATAGCGTTCTCCGAAATGCTTCCTGTTCCACGTGCAGGACCCAAAAGACAGGCAGAGCTCCGGAGTCTCAATGCGTGGATGAGACAATGGTGCAAGGATGAGGGTTTTGGATTTGTTAGGAACTGGGGAACATTCTGGGGAAAGGGGGGGCTCTTCCGAAGGGATGGGCTTCACCTTAATCAGGATGGGACCAGACTGCTGGCATTAACCTTTAAAAAAGAGATAGAGAAGCTTTTAAACTAGAAAATAGGGGAAAGCCGACAGTCACCCAGGAGCGCATGGTTCGGACAAAGGTATCCTTGAAGGATACTACCAAAAACAGTGAGGTTCCAAAAGGGAGTATAGTAGCCCAAATGCCCTTGAGTAAGGAGCAGACAGAGCATAAAGATTCCCAATTACCCATGCCTACCAATAGCCAGATTAATATTAATAAAATTAATAAAATACAGTCACTAAAATGCTTGTATGCCAATGCTAGAAGTCTAAACAATAAGATGGGAGAATTAGAATATATAGCACTAAATGAGAGGTTAGATATGATTGCACTCTCAGAGACATGGTGGAAGGAGGATAACCAGTGGGACACTGTGATACCTGGATACAAACTATATCGTAATGATAGAGCTGAACAAATTGGTGGAGGGGTTGCGCTCTATGTTAAAGAGGGCATTGAGTCAGAAAGGATTAAAGTTTTGCAGGGAACACAATTTGCTGTAGAATCTCTATGGATTGAAATTCCATTTATGAAAGGGAAGGTGATGGCAGTGGGAGTATACTATCGACCGCCTGGCCAGAATGAACAAATGGATGATGAAATGCTCAAAGAAATCAAGGAAGCTAACAAAAGCCACAACAGAGTAGTAATAATGGGTGATTTCAATTACCCCGGTATCGACTGGGACAGTCTCACAGCAGGACAAGCTAAAGAGATAAAGTTTCTAGATGAAATAAATGACTGCTTCTTGGAGCAGCTGATTCATGAACCGACCAGAGGGGAAGCCATACTGGACCTAGTCCTTAGTGGAACGCCAGATCTGGTGCAAGAAATAAAGGTGTTGGGACCACTTGGCAATAGTGATCATAGTATGATCATGTTTGATTTAATCAGTGGAGGACAGATAGTAAAGGAATCCACAGTACTACCTTTTAACTTTCAAAAGGGAGACTATGATAGAATGAGGAATATAGTTCGGAAAAAACTAAAAGGAGCGGTTCCAAAGGTTAAAGACTTACAGCAAGCTTGGGTGTTATTTAAAAATACTATCCTCGAAGCCCAGACCAGCTGTATTCCACGCATTAAGAAAAGTGGAAGAAAGTCCAAAAAACTGCCAGCATGGTTTAAAGGTGAGGTCAGAGAGGCTGTTGCTGCCAAAAGAGCAACCTTCAGGACATGGAAAAAAGAGCCAAATGATGAAAACTGGAAACAACACAAGCACTGGCAAGTTAAATGCAAAGCATTGATAAGGCAGGCAAAGCGGGAATTTGAGAAGAAACTTGCTACGGAAGCAAAAACACGAAATAAAGACTTTTTCAAGTACATTCGTAGCAAAAGGCCTGTGAGAGAGTCAATTGGACCATTAGATGATAGAGGGGTAAAAGGGGCAGTAAGAGGGGACAAGGCTATAGCAGAGAGACTGAATGAATTCTTTGCTTCAGTCTTTACTGAGGAAGATGTAGGGATGTTACCCAAGACTGAAGTGGTATTTAAAGGTAATACTGCAGAGGAATTGAGAGAAATATCGCTACACCGGGAAGATATATTACAACTATTTGATAAACTGAATAGTAACAAATCACCTGGACCGGATGGTATACATCCCAGAGTGTTGAAAGAACTGAAATATGAGATTGCAGACCTGCTATTGGTAATCTGTGAACTTTCATTAAAATCATCTGTAATACCTGAAGATTGGAGGGTCGCCAACGTAACACCAATTTTTAAAAAGGGTTCCAGGGGTGACCCGGGAAATTACAGACCGGTGAGCCTGACGTCAGTACCAGGGAAAATGGTAGAAACCATCATAAAGAACAAAATTACACAGCATGTGGATAGCCATGGCCTAATGGGAGACAGCCAACATGGCTTTAGACAAGGAAGATCTTGTCTTACTAATCTGATCTGTTTTTTTGAAGGTGTGCATAAACAGGTAGACAAAGGTGAGTCTGTTGATATAGTGTATCTGGACTTTCAGAAAGCTTTTGACAAGGTCCCCCATCAGAGACTTTTGGCAAAGCTAAAAAGTCATGGGATAGGAGGCAGTGTACTATTGTGGATCGGGAACTGGTTAAAAGATAGAAAGCAGAGGGTAGGGCTAAATGGCCAATATTCCCAATGGAAAAAGGTGAATAGTGGAGTACCCCAGGGATCTGTACTGGGTCCCCTACTTTTTGACATATTCATAAATGACCTGGAAAAAGGAATAACTAGTGAGGTTATCAAATTTGCAGATGACACAAAACTGTTTAAAGTTGTTAAAACCCAAGAGGATTGTGGAAAACTGCAGGAGGATCTGGATAAATTGGAAGACTGGGCATCCAAATGGCAGATGAAATTTAATGTGGACAAGTGCAAAGTTATGCACCTAGGAAAGAACAACCCACACTATAGTTACACGATGCAAGGCTCCACATTAGAAACCACCACCCAGGAAAAAGATTTAGGAGTCATTGTGGATAACATGTTAAAACCCTCCGCCCAGTGTGCAGCGGCGGCCAAGAAAGCAAATAGAATGCTAGGTATCATAAGGAAAGGGATGGAGAATAAAACAAAGGATATTATAATGCCTCTGTATCGCTCCATGGTACGACCGCACCTTGAATATTGTGTGCAATTCTGGTCACCGTATCTTAAAAAGGACATAGAGTTATTAGAAAAAGTACAGAGAAGAGCCACCAAATTGGTGAAGGGGATGGAAGGCTACTCCTATGAAGAGAGGCTAAAAAGGTTAGGGCTCTTTAACCTGGAAAAGAGACGGCTGAGGGGAGATATGATAGAGGTCTATAAATTAATGAATGGAGTGGAACGGATAAACGTGGATCAATTGTTTACGCTATCAGAATATAGAAGGACTAGGGGACATGTAATGAAGCTACAGGGTAAACTATTTAAGACAAATAAGAGAAAATATTTCTTCACTCAACGTGTAATCAAACTCTGGAATCTGTTACCGGAGGATGTAGTAAGGGCTGTTAGTATAGCTGGGTTTAAAAAAGGTTTGGACAAGTTCCTGGAGGAAAGGTCCATAAACCACTATTAAAAAGGGACCCAGGATATCAATGCTTGACCTAGTACAAGCACTGCAGAACCTGTGTCTTTTGGGGAAACTGCTAGGTACGTATGACCTAGATTGGCCACTGTTGGAAACAGGATACTGGGCTTGATGGACCTCGGTCTGACCCAGTATGGCATTTCTTATGTTCTTATGACAGATGTCAGAAGGTGATGGTAAATGGAGCTCACTCGGGTGAAAGGAGGGTGATTAGTGGGATGCCCCAAGATCCGGTCCTGGGACCAGCATTGTTCAATGTATTTGTGAGTGATATTGCTGAAGGACTGAATGGAACAGTCTGTTTTTTTGCAGATGACATGAAAATTTGCAGCTGAGTGGACTCCCCTGAGGGAGTGAAGAACATGAGGAAAGATCTACAAAAGCTGGAAGAATGGTCTAATACTTGGCAGTTAAGATTTAATGCAAAGAAGTGCACTGTCATGCACTTGGGAAGCAGAAATCCAAGGGAAATGTACATGATAGGGGGTGAGAGGTTGCTGTGCATGGACCAGGAGAAGGACCTTGGTGTGATTATTTCTGAGGATCTCAAGGTGGCAAAACAGTACGACAAGGCAGTGGCAAAAGCCGGGAGGATGTTGGGTTGCATACAAGCAAGAATTGCCAGCAGAAAGGAAGAGGTACTAATGCCACTGTACAAGTCACTGGTGAGGCCTCACTTGGAATACTGTTTTCAGTTTTGGAGACCATATCTTGCAAAGGATGTAAAAAGACTGGAAACGGTTCAGAGGAATATAACCAAAATGATTTGGAGCCTGCGTCAGAAGCCTTATGAGAAGAGACTTGAAGATCTAAATATGTACACTCTGGAGAAGAGGAGGGATAGGGGAGATATGATTCAGACCTTTAAATACTTAAAGAGTATTAATGAACAAACAAACCTCTTCCAAAGACGGGGAAATTGTAAAACTAGAGGGCAAAACATGAAGCTGCAAGGGGGCAATGTCAGGAAATGCTTTTCACTGAAAGGGTGGTGGATGCTTGGAATGCCCTCCCGATGGAAGTAGTGGGGGCAAATACAGTGACAGAATTGAAAATGGCATGGGACAGACACTGTGGATTCCTTTACAGGATAAAATCAAAATAAACGTAACTATCTAATTTCTCATCAAACAGGGGTGCCCTACACAGAGCGGTGGGTTCACCCCTAAACAAAAATATGGGAAGGAACGACAGGTGCACCTACTCCTGCCACCTTGCTGGGCAGACTAGATGGACCATACTGGTCTTTATCTGCCGTCATTTACTATGTTACTATGTAGTTTCTGGGAACAATTCACTTGCCCAGTTACTGCATCTCTGATATCATCTCTAAGAGAATGGAAGATTTTATTGTTGCAGCAATAGGTTTTTAACTCTTATCCTTCCCTCATTAAGAAATTTATGGTGCAGAGGCCAAACATCCCTTCATCCCATTACAGTACAGCATTGCTGTTTGCTAATTGGCTACACTGACCAGCAGATATAATGTCTGTAATATCTGTGGTGCAGAATATCTTTAATGTGTAATTTTAGTAGTAGGGGATAATAACAACAATACAATTATGAATGGCTTTCTGTTGAACTTTTAATGTTGTACAATAGTGTAATCACCGGTAATTGTGAGCGTAACTAAAATGCACTTTAATCAAGGATAATAGGCACCTAGAAAGCACAGCAAGCCACAACGCCCATGCTATTTATTGGCTAGTATACAATGGATATTAAGATGCATGCAGTTTATGTTTTATCGTCTAACAGTCATGTTGTGACTCTTGTAGCTCAGATCTGTGGGTCATAAATTCAGCACTAATCTCCATTTTAATGTATGTGCAGGACATTGGTATAGTACGTTTATGCTTTATTTACAAGTCTAAATAGGAGCTTCGCTATACGCTTTTTATGAACAACTTTCTATAGTTAATATACTGTACAATTAGTTGTACAACTTAATCTGAAGTATACCAAACAGGCTATAAAATTTTCCTATCTCTGCTTGACTGTCTTTCCTTTACACAGACAACAGCCCAGGACTAGGCGTCTCTGTCTATCACAGATCTTATTTTTGGCATTAGTCAAATCAGGCAGTTACACCACCTGTACTACTGGTCAAGAACATGTTCAGCTCACATACAATCCTCTGGCACAACTTCAAACCTAGATGTGTTTCTGATCCCCAGCAAGGCAACCTGCCCTGGTACTTCAAAACCAAATGCTGAAATCTTTCCTGTGATTTCCACAGAGAGCTTCTCACAACAACAATATTACGCTCATGTTAGCTTTCCAATACCTTAATTTCTTAATCCCCAAATCTGCAACAGACTTCTACTTCCTAACTCAATTAAGAGTCTGACAACTGATCCTAGAATTTCACTTTGTATTTCCTTCCCTTTCTTGTGATACTGGAGTTCTACCTCTCCAGGGCTGTGTTTCTTCCCTACCTCTGTGTCTTCTCTGCAAACAGTCTGGCATTTTTATTCTGTTTAACAATAGACTGCTTAATTGGCTCCAAGTGCCTAAATTATGTTCTCCTCTGCTCTGAGCCCTTGCTACTTTCTTACTACATCTCCCCGGCTTCCTATCTATAATGTGCCGTCATTTTCTGTCAGTTCAGGACTCTCAGGAAGTAGAGTTCCCAGCATTCTATGAGCTCACTTTCTTTCAGAGCTCATCTATATTTTCTCGGCACTGCCTCTAGTCCCAAAATAAAGCGGAACCAGTGACAGACTTCTGAATGTGTTACACCAGTACACTTCATTTACTATTCATTCAAACTACATCTTTATTTATTCACAATCTAGAGAAAAGGGTAATTTTATAACTACCTATGGATAAAAAGTCCTCACATGCATTTCTCTGAGTGGAATCTGTTGATCCTTCAAAATGAAAAGACATGTATATTCGTATTTGAAAATTACCACAGCAAAACTATTCACTTACATGTATACCTTCATTGCTGGAGATACAAATTTTCTGGATGAAATTATGAGCATACTTTTGAAAAATCTAAAACATGTACATATGATACATCATACTGGGTCAGACCAAAGATCCATTAAGCCCCGTATTCTGTTTCCAGTAGTGACTAATCCAGTGGAGGCACATCCCAATGAGTGTGTGCAGGCCCCTGTGCATCCGATTGGAATCGGAACGCACAGAAGCAGACCCGATTCTGATCCCACTAGGGCTAGACGTGTCCTGCGAGATCAGAATCAGGTCTGGGTCTGTACATGTAGGCCGGGACCCAATTCAGATCGGCCTGCACATACAGACCCCTGCCCAGCTAAGTCAGGCTCCTGAATGGAGCCACGATTCTCAGCCGCCAACCACATTCTTCGTTCACTGCAGCCCGACCCCCGATCTGGCCTTCCGTGGCCAGGGTCGGGCTGCAGGGAACCCCCTGCACTCTCTCACCTCTTTGCTGCTGCCCGGGCCTGCCGTTCCCCGACATCCAAGATGAATTTTTCCACCTCTGAGGTGGAATAAGTCCCCCATCTATATCCGAGGCCCTGGATGTACAGGGCTGCCCAGAATCGGCCCCGTCCGTCTGGGGCCTTGGACCACCCACTGCTTGCCCTCACTCTGCCTCTGCAATGCCCTCTCCCACCCCTGCCTAAGCCTCCCCATACAAACTCTATGTTCGTATGGGGAGGCTTTTGCCGGGGATGGAAGGGTGTGAATAGCGGGGATGAACGACCCATCGGGACGTCCATCCCTGCTATTCATGGTACAGAATAGACCCCATAGTGAAAAGCACCTCTCAGGTTCCCAAAAGGAAGACTGATTCCATGTTGTTTATCCCAGGGGTAAGCAGTGGATTTCCACAGTCCACTTGAAGAGTAGTTTATGGATTTTCTTCCAGAAACTTGTAGAAACCTCTTTTAAACCCAGTTACACTAACAGCTTTTACTACATCCTCCAGCAACAAATTCAAGAGTTTGATTATGCGTTGAGTGAAAAAAATATTTTTTCTGATTAGTCTTAAATGTGTTACATTGTAGATTCATTGCATGTCCCCTAGTCTTACTACTTTTTGAAGGAGTAAACAAATGATCTATATTTACCCATTCCACAACAATAATTATTTTATAAAACTCTATTATATCTCCCCTCAGACAGCTCTTTTCCAAGATGAAGAGCCCTAACCTTTAAAGCCTTATCTCATACGGTTATCCTTCCATCCACTTTATCATTTTGGTTGCTCATCTCTGTGCCTTTTCTAATTCTGCTATATCCTTTTTTTAGATAAGATGACCAGAACTGCACACGATATTTAAGGTGTGATGCATGGAGCAATAAAGAGGCATTATAATATCCTTGGGGGCATGTTTACTAAAAGCCGTACAATTGCGTGCCGCAAAATAGCGCACGGAAACGCGGCACTCAAACGCTCAGAAACGCTCTTAAACGCCCCGCACAAGTGCGGGTGGGCCCCGCACAATTGCGCGCCGCACTAATGTGCCCCGCACAAGTACCCGGCCCGCAAATGTCCGATAGAGGCGTGGAAAGGCATTCTGAGGGCGGAGGAAGGCTCCCGAGGGGCGGAGAGACGGGGTCAATGGGCGGGGAAGGGGAGGGGAGAGGCTCCCCGCACAGTATCGGGGACGAATTTGCAGGTTAAAAATAGCGCGAGTGAAACACTCACGGTAGAGGGCATTTAAAGGGAAGAGAAACCATTTCCGTCAGCAATGTACAGGGAAACCGGGGAAACCTGCAAAACGTGAGCAGTGTGATACATGTGCACAGAACAAAAGTGCAAATAAAGATAGAAAAAGACCCAAACAAACATATTAAAAATAGGAAGTCAGCTGGGGAACCCTGATATTAATGGGAAAACATAAGAAACACACCCAGGAAAGCTCCAAAGAAATGAAATGAAGTATGGAAGGGGCTACGGAGCGGAGACCCTTCCAAAAACCATTTCCTTTTTTCTGAGCCTTCCTGGGAGTGTTTGCTATGGTTGCCCATTAATATCACTGTTGCCCAGCTTGGTTATATTTATCCCCAGTTTGTCGTGGTCGGTTGAGGGGTTTATTTGCACTTTTGTCACCAGACAAGGTGACTGAGCCCACAGTACAAATGTGCAGAGCAGGGTTTTTGACTCCTTTGGTCAGGTTTCCCACCCCCAGGGACTACACTATCACTGTGGCCACAGTGTGGTGCAGTAGACAGAGGCAGTATCTCTAGGACCAGAGGGTCACAGGTTCAAATCCAAGCTGGGGCTCCTGCCAACCCAGTCCCCATATTTTACCCACCACTAAACAGAGATAGTAAAGACACTCCTTTATTGCAGAGAACATAAGCATGGTTCACACACCCATTTTGTACCCAACACCGCACACATACCATAACAATGGGCATTACCAACAGCCGAGTCCCCCAAATGCAGTCCTGGAGTGCCACAACTCAATCAGGTCATATGCTTTTCCAAGATACGGACATGCCAGCATGTTGGCGGTAGGGTACAGGTGGTGGAGGGGGCAGTGGCTGCTAGCCACAGAAGACAGTGGCCGAGCCATGTGCAGGCTGGCACGTCCACTGCAACATAGGCCCTGTCGGATGTACAGTCATGGACTTCCCAGGGAGTTCAGCACATCTGTGGCAACACAGTGGTGCAGTGCACACAGACAGTGTGTGCAGGAGCAAAAGGTCACAGGTTCAAAGCCCAGCTGGGGCTACTGCCATTCCTGTCCACATATTTTCCCCACAACTAAACCATGTTAGTAAGGGCAATCCTTTATTGCTGGGGATATACGCATTGGTCATACGCCTATCTTTTACACCACAAAGCACAGACACCATGACCAGGGGCATTACCTAGAGCAGAGTCTCACAAATGCAGTCCTGGAGGACCACACACCATTCAGGTTCCATGCTGCCACTCATACAAATAACCGTGCTGTATATCTATGCACCACCCCCATGGCATGTAGATGTAGCTCATGCATATTCATGAGGGACAGCAGGAAACCCCAACCAGTGTATTGCAAACCTGGACTGGATTTGGGAACCTCTGCCATACAGCAGCAGCCAACAGGGACAGACACACCCACACCCACAGGCCCCATTGGCCAATGCCTCCTGGTGAGGCAGGACATTGGGCCCTGCGTGCATCTCCCAATACCAGCACTTGCATACCTTAGCAATGTCACCCTACACCAGGGTATATGGTACACAGCTCTCAAACGTTTGCTATGAGTACTGGCAGATAGATATCCCTACGTTACGCACAGTCTGCTCTATGAGCTCCATCATAATAATCTATCTGATGTTTGCGGTGTGTGCGTCAGGTCTGGCCCCTGACAGTGTTTACCACCCTAGGGAGTGACCCCCAACGGTATTGCATACCATACCCATGCCTGTACTGTGCCCAGGACTGGTGTGGTGGGCAAGGATTCTGAACCCCTCTATAGTAGCACAATGCTGGCATACGTGTGGGAGTGTGTGTCTGTCTATACAGTGTGTGTTGGCTGCAAACACTGTCCACAGTTTTGGCCTGATGATGTGCATAATGAGCAGCAAGGTACCATGGGTATAGCTCAGACAGGGTGGGCTGGCCAGGATGCATCTGCACAGGGCATAGGGCACTGGCAGGGACATTGTAGTGGCCGTCCACCACCTCCACAGACAGGGTGACCTCTGTATGTGCTGCTGGGCTTTCACTCCACCCTGACTGTGCAGTGATGGCAGCATGGCTAGGCACCCCCATAGTGCTTCATAGCACTTCCCTCATGTGATATATATGGGTCACCTGTTGGGGCCTAGTCACTGATGTATCTGCTTGTGTGTGCTGCCATCCCAGTTGTGGGTGCATGCATTTCCAGTGGGACTAACCAGCAGACTGTTCACAGCTGGTATGTGCCCTGCTGGAGTGCCATGCAGTGTGCAGTGGCTGATGGCTTGATGCAGGGGAATATCAGATAGTGGTGGGGTGCATCTTAGCATAACCAGGCCTACTGTCCGTCTGATATTGTGGTCTGGGTGTGTGTGTGTGGGGCTGCTTGGACTGCCCTGTAGGGTGTCTGTTCCCCAACAGGACTGGGGTTGATGGTCCACTCTACTGCCATCATTGCAAGGGGGGGTGGTGTATAATGGGGATCTGTTGATAGGAGACCCTGCCTGTTTGCCACCCTCAGCTGGGGGGGGGGGGGGGTTGTTGGTGGTGCATAGCCCACCTAGGGGTCCGTGGGGTTCCCCCTGACTGAGACAGACAGAGATATCCAAGGTGTTCCTGCAGAAACTACCTATCTCACAGATTACGACTGTTTTGGAGCTCTGCCATGGCCTCTCTCAGCCATGGCGGGTGCTGTGGACCTGGTCCAGGGCGCCTCATCGCACACTCAGGGTGAGCACAGTTCCCGCACAGTGTGACTGTGTGTAGCTACTCTGTGCAAATTAAACACCCAGTCAGTACCTCCTACCAGGCCAAGGTGCTGTGTGGGTGCACACGGACACGTCCCCCTACCAGGCCGGGGAGCTGTTGGGGTGCATTCCCCATCTTGTGTTCATCTGTGGACAGCTGATTTGCATGTGCAGTGCATCATGGGTATGAGTGGCCTAACCCTATCCTGGTTCCCACAGCAGACTGTCTGTGTGGTGACATGCAGGCTCTCTGCAGCCAGCCAGGGGCTTGCTGGCAGCTATATAGCTGTAGCCCAATGGTTACTTCACTGCCTGTGGAGCCAGCGGTAATGGGTTTGAGCCCACTGTGGGGTTATTTGATAGGGTTGTCCAAAGCTTTTTTTAGATTTAATGTACATATGTTGCTGCCATCAAAACACACCCTCAGTGTACTGTACCCATAAGGTGCCTCTGAGGGTGCTTTATAGGGCACCCTATAGGGCACCTTATGGTTGCCGTCCATATAAGGTGCACTATACATTATCCTGTGACGCAACATATATGGTGCCCTATAGGGGACATTCAAGGGTGCCTTGGCGGACAGTGAACTTTAACATGTGCCTTATGGGCCGCCTTATGTTAACACGCTTTGTGAGTGCGTTTGCTAGTAGTGATAACTGAAATAAAAATAGATTGCCCCCTACAGCACTCATCCCCATAATACACACTGCCTCAGTGAGCCTTCTTCATTGGGCACTGTGGGGGATTGAACCCCTGATCTCTGCACCATTGGTCAGTGTCTTAACCATTGTGCTGTGGCTCTGTTCCTATGCTTGGGCATCTGCGCACCGCCTTATGCCGCCCAAAATTAACAGTGCACCGCCTTATGCCACCCAAAATTAATATGCCTCCTAAAGCACTTTTACCCATTACAGTTAATGCCTCAGCCAGCCCTTTTTGTTGTGCACAATGGGGAATTGAACCCATGGCAGCTGCACCCACAGTCAGTGTCTTAACCATTGTACTATGGCTCTGCTCCTTTGTGTGTGCATATCAGGGCGCCACTTAGCCTTCCCACGCACTATTATGCACGGCGCACAATAGCGCGGCGCACAATAGCGCCCCGCGCAAATGTGCGATCGCTTACTCCCGTTTTTTTTCTTTTCTCTGCCTGAACCGCCCACTCCTTATATGGCACAGGCACACTACCGCAGCCCCGCACATTAGGAATGTTTAGTAAACAGACCCTTTGGTTTCATTCTTCCTTCCTTTCTTATGATTCCTAGCATTATTTTTTTTTTTTTAGCTGCTGCTGCACATGGGGCAGAGGGCTTCAACACATTATCCACGGTAATCATAACAAAAGGAATGTGCAAACACATTTTAAACCCCGGTACGTTAATTATTTTTCCAATATCATCCAACAATGAGTTGCAGAGCGTAACGATGGAGTATGTTTACTAATGCACATTAGCTGTCTTTGCGGTGCTAATGTCGGATTGGTACACCATGAGGGTGTGTAATATGGGAGAAATGCAGCTATCATGGGTCTTTGTCTATGGTAGCTGCATTTCACACACCGGATGCTTGAATGGGTGGGCTGTGGGAAGAGTGGGCATTCCATTTTCAAGCAGCTACTGCGGGCGTTCACATCATGTGGTGGCAGCAATTTCTGCAGGCTTCGTGGATTCAGCTAGCGCTACCTCAATGGGTGGCATCAGCAGCATCTGCAAAGCTGTCTCCCCTGCGACCCCAGTGTTTTCTCCCTAGTATCTGCAGGGGAAATGCTGCAAATGCCCCCTTCACACACCATGGGACTTTTACAGCTAAAGCCAGCTTTTCACAGCTGTCACCCAGCATTAGCTGCAATAACTGTCTGCGCTTTAAGAAACAGGCCTCTATATGTGGACTGAAAACGTATTTGTCCTATTTGTTTCAAATTTACAATATAGTAAAATGGACATTAATCCTATAAAGACATGCCTGAGGCACAACTGTTCATTATAGAATAGAGCGTAAGTTGCCCCCAACATGTGGCCACTTATGCCCCAATTTGGCCCCAGCGTGCATTGTAAATGCCCATGCCTAAATTTTGGAAAGCATGCATCTAGGTTATAATATTATATATCCTATGGAGGTCATTAGAGAACACAAATAAACACTTTGGACGTGCAGTGTAGAGGTTTTACTAGGACAAATGTCTATGACTTTATTTCAAAACTGCGCATTCCTGCAGTACACGGCGTTAGCACGGGGATCTCAGAATGGGGGCAGGAGGGGCAGAATAGTGGCAGAACGGAAGGATGGCCAGCATTGGAGATGTATAAAGCATATTAAGGAGAGGCTCGTGTACGTTTTCAGTGTTTCCCACAGATATCCATGCTATTCCTGCAAAGACATGGAATAAAGTCAGGACTTAGAAAAATTTCTGCTCTGCTCAATATGTCCTGTATTGAAGAACAATTGAGACAAGTATGTTTTGAACTGTTGTGTCTGAAATCTGGAGGGACACAAGATGCAGGTGTAAAGAAAAGAAAACAGAGGTTAAAGAAGGTTGTAAGGAATAGAAACAATAATAAACATCCCTACAGAAACATTGCGACAAGAGAGTGCTGTTATTACACATATTGGAGTGGAGGAGTGGCCTAGTGGTTGGGGCAAGGTAGTTCAGGCTGGAAGGTCAGGGGTTCAAATCCCACTAGAGGACAGCAACCTTGGGCCGGAAGGACTGGGGTTTCTAGTCCCACAGGTGCTCCTTGTGGTCTTGGGCAAGCCACTTAACCCTCCATAGTCCATGTTCCCTGTAAAATAGTTATCTCCAAGTTATAATGCCCTGTTCAATGTAATTTCAGTTTGTTCAATGTAAATCACACTGATGCAGAATAGCACGGTATATAAGAGAATGTAAATAAATAAATGTGTTTATTCTGGCTATGATGACATTTTCTGTTTATGCCAATGGAACTATTCTAGGGTTCCCTAGCATGTCCTATTTCTGGAAAATGGGATTATTGATGTAGGGCTAGTGGGTGACTAAGCATGGAAAAGATTCTTGTTCGAGTGAGAAAAGCAGTTCAGATTTGCAGTCCTGGGATGGCATGCTATTATGCTAAACCAGCTGTTGTTCATAGGTGCAGGGAATCATTTTGGCAGAAGTGTTTAATGTGAATACAAGTGAGTGTTTGTGTGTGGTGTGAGGGTTGCACAGGAGGATCTGTGTGAAATTATGGGGGGATATGAATGCCTGGCCAGTACCTGGACCATAGGGATGACCTCTGCATCACCAGGTGCCAGTGTGATGGGGTCAGAATACTCAGCAAAGGTTCCTTATAGCAATATGTGAAAACATATCCCTGTCAGGAATAAGGGACCAGTAAAACAGAATGCTAAATATGGGTTTGAAACATCAACTTGCCCTAGAAAGTACTACCTTCTTTTAGCCATTAGCTATGAGATATGTAGCTTATACTTAAAAGAAGGGAACACTTTTGCCCTACTTTGGCATTTTGTTGCACTGGTCTCTTATTCCTGACAGGGATATGTTTTCATATTTTGCTATAGAGACCCCTTTGCTTATTTCTACTAATCCATAATTAGCATTGTACAAGCTGTTTTCAGAGATACGCAATGCACGATTAACCGAGGAGTTATTCTACTGCCATGTATGCTCTGATGGCAGCTATGCCAGGATAAACAGATCACACTGGACTTGCTGCTATTCTATCAATGACTGCACGGAGCTTACTTGCAGTGTTCTGAGCATCCAGCAGACTAGTATATTTTGTCTTTTTGGCATCACATTTAGGTATGATCATTATTCATGTGTTATTTGCATGAACGCAATGCTGCCAGTGAGGGGAGCAGCTTAGGGGATGCACGGTTTAATAGGAGAGGGAGAGGCAGGTTTTCAGAATATCATGAGGGCGGGGACGTTCAAGCTGTTTAATTCATCTATGTCTCTGATTCTGGACACGTGGGTGCGTCCATACCAGAATCATATTTAAAACGCCCCCATCTCTGATTTGGACATGCCCGCAGCCTGGACGTGAATGTCATGGAATCGGCCTCTACATGTATATATGTATGCTCTACTTCTGTTCTGCTCCAGTGCAGGTGCATGAGATGGCAAATACACTTACGTACAGGATAGCAACCGATGTATGTATGTATGTGCTCATACACATATATAAGTCACTAGAATTTTGTGGCTTATGCATGTGGATAATGCATACATTCGGTGCCATCTTTATAGAATTACCCACCTAAAGGCATGTCCCCTAGTCTTTGTACTTTTTGAAAGAGTAAACAATCCATTTGTGTTTACCTGTTCCACCCCGCTCAGGATTTTATAGACCTCTATCATATCTCCCCACAGCCATCTCTTTCAAGCTGAAAAGTGCTAATCTCCTTAGCCTATGCTCATAGGAGAGTCGTTTCATCCCCTTTGCCATTTTGGTCCCACTTCTCTATAGCTTTCTTAATTCCACTATATCTTTTAGAAGATGCAGCAACCAGAACTGCATACAGTACTCAAAGTGAGGTCACCCCACGGAGTGAGAAAGAGGCATTATGTGGTGGCTACTGATGTTCTATAGCATGGGCAGGGTAGGGGTAGAGCGTGGGCAGTGGAAGGTGGAGGTTTTTTCTCTTTCAACAATGTAGAAACTCTAGGTTCACCCCTTCCCTCAAATCTTGGTGGAATGACCACAAATCCCAGCAGCAAAAAAGAAAGGAAATGGGCCACATAGTCTCAGGCTGAAGCACTCTTCAAGGCCCCATTGGTCATTCACCCTCTGATGCACACTCCCTGCTGCTGTGGGGGCAGGACCAGTAGATCCTTGCAGAGTACTGCAACATAAAGCTATGCAGCCCTTTCCCTTTTTTAAATTGCTGACACTTGTGATCGTGCACCAAGGTTTGGGGGGGGGGGGAGGACTAGAAGGGGGTAGTGAATCACAGCAGGTGAGAAGTTGGCTGAGGGGGAAGAAGAGAGGGGAGATGCTAAACCACAAAGGCGGAGTGGTAAGAGAAGAAAGATGCTGGGAAAGAGAGAGGGGTGAGAGAGAGGACTGGATACAGGAAGAGGGAATAGAGAGACTAGAGAGGAGATGCTGGATGGGGAGGAAGGGGGCAGAGGGGGGAAACAAGGAGGTTGATGCTAGTACCTGGTAGGTTGGAAGAAGGGACATCCTGTTAAAAGAAGGTTCTGACATGAGCTGGTAGACGGGGGCTAGAGCAGACGTAGGAGCTGAAGATGAGAGAAGGGGACTGACTAGCATACACCTCATCTGGGTGTTGAGTTGGAATAAGGGATCTGTTTTTTGGAGAAGGGACAAAATACAACACAAATTACCCTTCTCTGGACACAATGAAGGAGTTTGCTCAATATTGGGGATGCTTAGCACCCACTGCACTCATATAGATGACACCTATGAGTGAGAGAAAGGGCCAGTGCTAGGAAAATGAGAAGGAAGAAGAGCACAGTAATTGTGAAGGCAGGAAAGCAAGGACATATGCGTCAGAAGGTAGTGATTCCAGAGCTGAAGAATGGATGGTGGGGGCAAGAAGAAGGAGGAAGAGATGTAAAGGAGGAAGGGAAGAAGATAGGTAGAATAAAAAAACAAACAAACAGAAAATGCAAATGAGCATCAGTCCTAGTTCTGATTCCTGGGTTCTCTACTGTTCTTTATTTTATTTATTTATTTAATAGTTTCTTCTATACCGCCCCTTCCAGAGATCAAGGGCGGTTTACATTGAACAGTTAACAAATTCTGTATACTTCTGTATACAAAATTATATTGTATACTTTTATACTTCTTTTATACTTTTATAATTGTATACTTCTGTATACAAAAGATGTTCTTATCCTCCACTGAGAAAATTTCTGTCTTTTAACCATTTCCCCGTCCATAATGGGACATTGACTCCTATTACATGGCTTTCTAATTTACTCAGAAGTCTCTCCTTAGGGACTTTGTCAAACATTTTCTGAAAATCTAGATACACTATGAGGGTCATTTTAGAAGCTCAATTTGTGATTTCCGCATCTGAAACCAGCCATTCAGATGTGGAATCTTAAAATAATCTCAGAAGACATTTTAGAAACCTCCAAAACTTCACATGTCTGGCATGATCACTTCTAAGGCACACAGAGGATCTGATTAGAGATGTGGGTTGCGGGGACATCCAGACCCTATTCCATCTCCTGCTCTCCCCGCACATCCTGGTCAGTAGGATGGGGAGAGCCGGTGGGGGGCGGGAGGGGGCAGGGTTGAGGCGGAGCGGGGCTGGGCCAGCCTGGCAGGACGTTCAGGTCACGGCCCTGTACGTCCTACGGGGTCCGTGGGGATGTGCTGCTTATTCCACCTCCCCACGGAATAAGCAGCACTGACCCAGCGATCAGTCCTGGGAATCCCCCGCGGGGCGGGGGCCAGAACCGGGAGTGGGCAGATCCCCGCCGCCCAATCCAGGCCCTGGCTGGCCAGCCGTGGGTTGGGCAGTGGGGAAGGGGGGGGGGGGGCGAGCCTTGGCAACCAGAGGAGCCTGCAGGGAGGACATCCCAGCAGGCAGGCAGGGGCACGCCAGGCCATTCTCGGGCCCGATTCTGCATGCTGTGGGACCATTTTGTTCCCACGGTACAGAATCGGGTCCTAACAACCCCATCCTGCATGGGGACATCTGGACAGCCCAGATGTGCCCCTCTCAGAATCAGACTTTACAGGCATTAGAAAGGTGCTTGCTTTTTGGCACCCAAACACCTGTGAAGAGAGCAGAAGAAAGCACTCACATATTCAAGATAGTTTTCCAAATGGTTAAAAAACATGTAGGTAAATGGCAACATTTGTCTTATAGGTAACATGCCGCTGCACATCTCCTACAAAATAGTAGGTTGGGACATTATGCAGCATGGGATAGATACCCCTATCCTAAAATTTTATCATGGGGATGCCTTCGTTGCTGTGGCTATCACCATCCATATCAGGCACGTACATGTTTTTAAAATCGGGCTGAAACTTGATTGTGTTCAATTTTAGTGCTTAAGTAAACATGTATCTTTTTGGGGGTGGATATGGAGAAATTTTAGAAGGCATGTACACATGCCTGCCTTCATGGCCGCTATTCCTATGGTATTTGGGACATTTTGACCTGGATATCCCAGATAGGACCTAGATGAATTTCCTAAAATGTGCCTTCACAAGAACTGGTTTATTTTATCTACATGTTTATTCATGTCATCAAAAATGTAACAGGTTGGATGTCTTTTGACTAAATTTGTATTGACTTTGTCCCATTAATCCTTATCTGCCTATGTGTTTGGTAATTTTGTTCTTTATAATAGTTTCTACCATTTTGCCTAGCACTGACATCAGGCTCACTGGTCTGTAGTTTCCTGGATCACCTATGGAACCCTTTTTGGCATTACATTGGCCATCTTCCAGTCTTTGGTACCCTAGATGATTTTAAGGATAAGTCAAATATTACTAATAGCATATCTGAAATTTAATTTTGAGTTCTTTAGCACTCTAAAGTATATACCATGTAGTCCATGTAATATGCTGCTCTTTAGTCAATCTGACCTCTTCACTGAGATTTGCTACAGTTCCTCCATATTGTCATCATTAAATACCGTTTCTGGTATGGGTAGCTCCCTTACATCATCCTCAGTAAAGACCAAAGCAAAGAACCAATTTAGTTTCTTTGGTATGGTCTTGTCCTCCCTGAATGCCCTTTCACTCTGTAATCATCTAATGTTTCAACTTCTTTAAATGTACTGTACCTGAAAACGTTTTGCCTCCACAGCAAGCTTTCGTTCAAATTTTTTTTTTTTGCCTTCTGTATCAGTGCTTTGCATCTAACTTGCCAGTGTTTATACTATTTCCTCTTTTTTTTTTTGTTCAGATTTTTTTCATTTTTTGGAAGGTATTCTTTTGGCTATAATAGCCTCTTTCACTGCTCTTTTCAACCATTCTGGATGTAATTTGGCCTTTCTTCTGCCATTTTTAATACATGAACTACATTTGCCCTTAGTTTCCAAGATGGTGTTTTTAAACAGGATCCACATCTGATCTAAACTACTACTAATATTTCTACTACTGAATATTTATATAGCGGGAATACTCAACAGCCTGCCTAGATTTTGTAGTCGAAATTCAATGAAGAACTACCCTTTAAGTTTCTCCTTGAAAATTGTTTGCAAGGTACAAAAGCAAAAAATTACAAAACCTATGTACTTTATGCCAGTTGTTTCTATGGGCCAACTATGTGTTGGAAATATCTGTGTATATTTCAACATTAAATCTATACAGTTGCTTTTGATTTAACACTTTTTTACAATGGAATGAGCATAGGGCAATCCTTTTTTGATTGGGTCTGACCTTTTCTCCTGATTTTCGAACATTTTCCACTTCATTTCATACATTTGTTAAATTAAAAAGTGTTTTGATGCATGTTAGCACTTTTTAACATGCCAAATAGACTTAATTCTTAGGTTAATATGTATTAAATTGATTTAGCAAATACTAAATTGTTAAGGTCTGCTATTGAACCAAATGCATACTAATGAATGCATATTCATAGGTGGTCAGCGACTCAGTTGTCTGGGGAGGCTAATGTGTGGATGGGGGTGGAGCTAAGGCAGGGCTGGGGATGTGGCCAGGTGGGATGAGTTAAAAACCTTGGGACGGAGGCAATACCTATGCTAGCAATAAAGGGATAATGAAGATGCTTTTGAACACAGTAAGAAAGGGCCCCTTCACTGTAAGATAGGTACAACTGCACAAGCTGCCACCCTCCTAGTACCTCTGTTTCTATCTTCTATCAACCCTCTTTTTAGGATCTCCTGTCCATTTGCTATTTTCTCTCTTCAATTCTTCCCATACACCCACCTCGGACGTTGATCTTTTCCTTTCAGCTTTCTTCCATTTATTATTTCCTTTCTTTTCACTCAGATTTCATTCCTTCCGTACTGTCCAGTCCTCACTATCCCTCTTTTTACTGTACCAACTCACAGCTTTCCATTTTTTTCCCTCACCTTGGCGCTCCAATTCCCTTCCTCTTATTCCTCAGTCTTTCACTTGTAATGAGGAATGCCCTCAAGAAGAGATGAAAATAGGGGAAAATCCTGATGGAGTAAGTAGCACTGCACTGACAGACAGGATTTTATTTATTTATTTATTTGCACAATTTTTATATACCGCTGCTTCCAAGGATCAGCAGCGGTTTACATTACAACAAAAATCAAACAGATACATAGAACTTATGGAACTATATTACAATATTACATTATAACAAGAATTATATAGTACAAGAATTACAATATTAGAATATAACAAGAACATTATTGAACTATATTACATTAAAACTATATAAAAGGTATGAGTGAGCATAAACCTATTATAGGAGATTATACTGATTTTTATATATATGTGTGAAGAATCATTTCAAACCAGAGTTGAAAAAAACACAGCTCTCTGCTGAACTCAGGCCATACCTCAGCTCAGGGGAGGAGACAGGTGGGTTCTCTGATTGGTCACGCCCAGGGGAAGGTCAGGGAGTTCAGGGAAGTGAACCCTTTTTAAATCCTCAAGCAATGCAGAGAGAGAGGACAGACAGGACAAGGAGCATCACAGAGAGGACAAGGAGCACAGAGAGGACAGTGAGGACTGAGACGGGAAGCAGTCCAGGAAGGAGTTCAGGAGGAACTGCCAGAAGGATAAGCAAGCTTGAACCTTGGAGCAGGGCAGAACCTGGGAGCAGTGAACGTCACTGGAAGAAACGTTACTGCAAGGTAGAGCCTGGGAACAAGAAAGCTTGCAGAGAAAATACCTGGAGAAACAGTAGTTGGTCCTATAGCAGCAAAGGCTATAATTGCAACAGAGAAGGCCAAGAGGAAAACTATCAGCCGAGCAATTACCTGAAGGCCAGTGGAAATAGCTATAAGAAAGCTGAGTTCAAAACCCAGGGAGATAGCAGGAGAAAAGGTACCAGCGCTTGTCTAAGAGTCCCTGGCAAAGGTAAAGCTGATATTTCCACTTTTAACTCTTTGCTTGAGAAGCCTTTTACCCAGGCTAACATTCAAAAGACTAACAGAGCACAGCTAGCTGATAGCAAGTGGGGGAAGGGATTTACCCTTGCTGGAAGATATTCCCTTGATAAAAGCAGGACAGCTGAACCCTGTGGGGCAGGAACCTTATGCAGGCTTTTATCAGAAAAGGAAAACGTTTATCCCAAGGAAAATGTGCATAAACAAGCTGAATTGCTTTTAAGCCAATTCCGGGAGTTTTTGGAAGCGAGGTCAGGGAAAGATAACAAACCTGACAAAGATACTTTTAATGCTGGCTCTGAAGAATGTATGCAGGTTGATGAGTGTTTGCCTGCAATAGAGCAAGAACTTTGTGCTATGGACTGTTCAACCTGTCTTGGAGAAAAGAGCAGTGGTACAGAGCATTGAAAAGCTATATGAAGGAATATAGAGTAATTTGCCATACCTGCTGCCACCTTGAAAAGCTTTGAAAGTGGTTTAATAAGCTTAATCACCGGCTGAAAGTGTGAAGCCGTGCTGTATAGAAAAGCAACTGTTTCAGTTCCTGTATTTTCTTTAAAGTGACCACAAGAGGCAGTGCCTAGTGAAAGGCAAAGGAACTGTGAAACAGCAAAATACTGCTGAACTGTTTTCTGTTGCATTTCCTGAGTTTATATTACAACCTTTATGTTGGAGTTGCATCTTTTGCGTTTGTTGTATTGAACTTTGATGCGCTGGAGAAAATCCCCACAAATAAATATTCTTGCAGCCTTAACTACTTGAGTCATAACTACAACTCAGTCCTTAAAGGAGACAAGCAAACTACAGGTCCCAGAATTCCTAGGGACATCTAACAAGCTTTATTCCAAAAGGACATACTAAAGGCCACTCCTACCTGTAAGCCCTTGGGCCCTGGAGGAGTGTTGCAAGTGGCGTAGTTTTGAGGATACCGCGCATGCGCTACAAGCAGCAATGCCAGGATCTGCAGGAAACAACTTCCCTGAGGAGCCCAGCAGAGGAGCATCCAAGAAGGGGGAAGAAAGGCAGTGCAAAGAAGGTGACAAGAGTCTTCATTGGTGATAAGCGTGAAGCTCCACCTAAGCCAGGTAAAGGGTATCCACCTGGGAGAGGTTAGGATACCAGGGCAAGGGTAAAGGTTAGGCCTGATTGAAAAAAAAAAAAAAAAGAGAGAAAGGTTTTGTTGTGTGATATCGCACTTTGGTCTCTGTGTTTGTGCTTGCAGAATTTCCACAATGTCGCTTGATTCGCAAGAGGTCTTCAAGTGGATGGCAGCACAATTTGAGCAGCAAAGAGACTTGGCTTTAGAAGCGCAGGAGAGGGCTGCGGCGAACTTCCAAGCTCAACAAAAACCTCTTCTTGATCTGCTGGAGATGTGGTTGTCAGAGCAGAAGAAGCAGACTGAACCACCAGTATCTCCACCAGGTTTCACCCCACCAGCTTTACGTACACTTGGTTTTCAAGCTGGGGAAATGTTTAACTTTGGTCAGCTCACAGAGAAAGATGACATCGATGATTTCATCGGACGTTTTGAGAGAGTGGCTTATCTTAGTGCTTGGCCTAAGGAGCACTGGGCCATGCACTTTGCGGCGTCCATTACTGGGGAAGCTATGGCCGCTTATCGAGCCATGCCACCCATGCTCGCTGGAAATTATGATGAGCTCAAGTGGGCAGTGAGAGAAAGATTAGGGCTCACCCCAATTGTTTATCATAACCTTCTAAGAGCTGTAAAGCTACAGCCAAATGAGACCCCTAAAGCACGATGTCACAGAATTCGCAGTTTAGTAAATAAGTGGCTAACTCCAGAAGGGAGATCCATAGAGTCCATACTAGATAGTTTAGTATTGGAACAGTATATGAATGCCTTACCTAGTGAATTCCGCACCTTCCTGATTCTACAAAGCTGTAAAACCCCGCAAGAAGCTGTTACGCTGTCTGAATGCTTTATGGAGGCAGAGTTAACTGCCCATGAAGGTAGCAGTGCTTCAAAGGGGGCAGCAACTAGTGTATCAGAAAGGAGGTGGGGGATAAAGGATGAGTCTGTGAGAATGTGTATGCCAACTCTGAAAGGTCCTGTAACCAAGAGAAAATGTTTTAAATGTGGTAGAGGGCCATGTGCAGAGAAACTGTTTTGTAAAGACAGCACTGGTAGCAGAAAATTCTCAAAATGTTAGAGAGGGTTTTCTACTCTCAGTGGAGGTGCAAGGAATTTCTACCATAGCACTGTTGGACTCGGGGGCTGAGCAGAGCATGCTATCAAGAGAGCTCTGGCAGCAGATCGAGGCCAAGAATAGAGGAGAAGCAATTCAGCCTGTGAGCACAGTTAAAATACGTTGCATTCATGGGGGTACTTCACTCTACCCTGTATATAATCTCCAAGTAAAAGGGTTGGGGGCGAACAGAACTATTCCCTTAGCAGTAGTGCCTAAGCTGCCCCATACTGTAGTTTTGGGGAGGGACTGGCCACATTTTCATAAGGGGGTGGAACAAGGGTTGCACTTAAGAAAGGATCCTGGTTCTAGAAAACCCCAGGTGGAGGCTTTGGTCCAAACAACGGAGAAGACAAATTTGATTCCCCGCCCGTTGTTTGCCCAGACCAGTAAGCAAGAGCGGAAGGCCGGATCCCGAAAGGAAGAGTCTGTGGAAAAACCAAAGTTTGTACTTAGGTACTGCAAAATGAGCCCTAATGCCCAAGCCCCCAGGAGAGTCTCGGCCAACGCCGCGGGATTTGATCTCTGCAGCGCCGAAGATGTAATAGTTCCTAAGCAGGGAAAAGCGCTTGTAGATACAGCACTGCAGATGGAGATGCCGTTGGGCTGCTACGGACACATAGCCCCCCCCGCTCTGGTCTTGCTCTAAAACCTTTTATAGACATTGGAGCTGGCGTCATAGACCCGGATTTCAGAGGCTCTGTAAAAGTACTTATCTTCAATTTTGGAAGAGAAGATTTTAGAATAGTCACCGGTGATCGGATAGCGCAGTTAATATGCGAGAGGATAGGTCTTCCCCCTCTCGAAGAGGTACCAAGCCTATCAACGACGACCCGGGGAACTAAAGGTTTTGTGTCTATGGGGAGTACCACCCTTCAGGGATTAGCAGCCTCGGTGGAGGAGAAAATGGACGAGGACCTGATAACTACCCCGAGAAATAAAACTAAAAAGGGAAAAAGAGAAAAGCGCAGGGAGAGACAGGCTCGCTCTCGCCACTGGGCAGAAGTGCAAGCAGGACAAGGGTTGCCATGGGTACCGTGGGAATTAGTGGGCAAATTCCCTACATTCCCTAAGAAGCAACAAGTACGCCGCACCGCACAGGTTGCGGAGGTTAATTTGAAGCATAGCCAAACTAGGCAGAAGTCCTATTATGGTCGTGGCACGAAGCCTCGCCATTTGGCTGTGGGCGAAAAAGTCATTGTGATGGTAGCAGGGCCAGATTCAAAATTCGAGAACCACTGGAAAGGGCCTTATAGGGTAGTGCAGCCTGTAGGACCAGTTTCCTATCTGGTCGAAAATAGAAAAGGTCGCTGACAAGTCTACCATGTTAATGTTATGAAGCCCTGGCATGATAGGGTAGCGTTAGCCCATCTGGCCACAATAGCCTCAGATGTAGAAAAGCCCGAAAAGACACAAAATATTGCAGAGCCCTTGTATTGTATCATGTGCTGTGCCAGTGATAATAGGCCAGCCCGTGATATCTTAAGGGGGGGATCTGTAGTGAGGAATGCCCTCAAGAAGAGATGAAAATAGGGGAAAATCCTGATGGAGTAAGTAGCACTGCACTGACAGACAGGATTTTCAAATCAGAGTTGAAAAAAACACAGCTCTCTGCTGAACTCAGGCCACACCTCAGCTCAGGGGAGGAGACAGGTGGGTTCTCTGATTGGTCACACCCAGGGGAAGGTCAGGGAGTGCAGGGAAGTGAACCCTTTTTAAATCCTCAAGCAATGCAGAGAGAGAGGACAGACAGGACAAGGAGCATCACAGAGAGGACGTGAGGACTGAGACGGGAAGCAGTCCAGGAAGGAGTTCAGGAGGAACTGCCAGAAGGATAAGCAAGCTTGAACCTTGGAGCAGGGCAGAACCTGGGAGCAGTGAACGTCACTGGAAGAAACGTTACTGCAAGGTAGAGCCTGGGAACAAGAAAGCTTGCAGAGAAAATACCTGGAGAAACGGTAGTTGGTCCTATAGCAGCAAACGCTATAACTGCAACAGAGAAGGCCAAGAGGAAAACTATCAGCCGAACAATTACCTGAAGGCCAGTGGAAATAGCTACAAGAAAGCTGAGTTCAAAACCCTGGGAGATAGCAGGAGAAAAGGTACCAGCGCTTGTCTAAGGGGCATGTTTACTAAACACCGTTGCTGTGCGGGTTCCCGTTAGTGTGCGGGTGCCATATAAGGAGTGGGCGGGCCAGCCAGAAAAAAGGAAAAAACGGACCGTACCTGTGCGCATCGCGCTAATGTGCGGGTCCCACATTAGCGCGTGGGAAGGCTAAGCGGGGCGCTGCCAGGCACATAGAAGAATACAGCCGTAGCACAATGTTGAAGACAAAAATCAATGGTGCAGGGGCCATGGGTTCAATCCCCCAGTGTGCGCAACCAAAGAAGGCAGGGTGAGGCATGAATATTAATGGTAAAATATCATTTTAGGAGGTATACCACATTAGGGCGGCTGTCGGTGTTGCGCTGTTACGTTTTTGCGGCAGTAATTAATATGTTGCGTTATGAATTTCGCTGTAAAATCTGTGGTGCATTAGGCGGCGCGCTGTACGTCGCTTGCGTTACGTGCGTCGTTAGGCTGTGCGCGGGACATCTTTTGCGTATTGTGAGGCAGTAGGTGGTGCTGTGTGAGTTGTTGACGGCATGAAGCGGTGGGAAAATATCCAAACACAGGACCCGAGACGTAGCACAATGGGGAAGACACCAACCAATGGTGCAGGGCCCACGGGTTCAATACCCCATTGTGTGCAATACAGAAAGGCTGGCCATGGCATAACTAGTACTGCTGGACAAGAAAGTTGCTGGAGGCACACTAATTTTGGCCGTCACCAGGCATCGCGCGGGTAAGTTTTTGCGGCAGTAACTAATATTGATCCACATTATGCGTCTCGCCGGCAGATGTGGGGGTCGTGAGTTGATGCGCTGGAAATGTGGGCGGCATCGGGCGTCGCGCCGTTACGCTTGTGCGGGTCTGGCAGCAGTAGGCGTCGCGCTGTTAGTTGTGAACGGCATAAGGCTGTGCGCAAATGTCCATACACAGGAACTGAGCCGTAGCACAATGGCGAAGACATTAACCAATGGTGCAGGGGCTATGGGTGCAATCACCCAGTGTGTGCAAGCCAACAATTCTGGCTGAACCATGCCTAGTAATGTTTTAAAAAATATATTTAGGAGGCATACCACCTTAGGGCGGCTGTCGGTGTTACGTTGTTGCGCCAGTAATTAATATGTTGCGTTATGAATTTCGCTGTAAAATCTGTGGTGCATTAGGCGGCGCGCTGTACGTCGCTTGCGTTTCGTGCGTCGTTAGGCTGTGCGCGGGACATCTTTTGCGTATTGTGAGGCAGTAGGTGGTGCTGTGTGAGTTGTTGACGGCATGAAGCGTTGGGAAAATATCTAAACACAGGACTCGAGACGTTGCACAATGGGGAAGACACCAACCAATGGTGCAGGGCCCACGGGTTCAATACCCCATTTTGTGCAATACAGAAAGGCTGGCCGAGGCATAACTAGTACTGCTGGACAAGAAAGTTGATGGAGGCACACTAATTTTGGGCGTCGCGCGGGTAAGTTTTTTGCGGCAGTAACTAATATTGATCCGCATTATGCGTCTCGCTGGCAGATGTGGGGGTCGTGAGTTGATGCGCTGGAAATGTGGGCGGCATCGGGCGTCACGCTGTTACGCTTGTGCGGGTCTGGCAGCAGTAGGCGTTGCGCTGTTAGTTGTGAACGGCATAAGGCTGTGCGCAAATGTCCATACACAGGAACTGAGCCGTAGCACAATGGCGAAGACATTAACCAATGGTGCAGGGGCTATGGGTGCAATCACCCAGTGTGTGCAAGCCAACAATTCTGGCTGAACCATGCCTAGTAATGTTTTAAAAAATATATTTAGGAGGCATACCACATTAGGGCGGCTGTCGGTGTTACGTTGTTGCGCCAGTAATTAATATGTTGCGTTATGAATTTCGCTGTAAAATCTGTGGTGCATTAGGCGGCGCGCTGTACGTCGCTTGCGTTTCGTGCGTCGTTAGGCTTGTGCGCGCGGGACATCTTTTGCGTATTGTGAGGCAGTAGGTGGTGCTGTGTGAGTTGTTGACGGCATGAAGCGTTGGGAAAATATCTAAACACAGGACTCGAGACGTAGCACAATGGGGAAGACACCAACCAATGGTGCAGGGCCCACGGGTTCAATACCCCATTTTGTGCAATACAGAAAGGCTGGCCGAGGCATAACTAGTACTGCTGGACAAGAAAGTTGATGGAGGCACACTAATTTTGGGCGTCGCGCGGGTACGTTTTTGCGGCAGTAACTAATATTGATCCGCATTATGCGTCTCGCTGGCAGATGTGGGGGTCGTGAGTTGATGCGGTGGAAATGTGGGCGGCATCAGGCGTCGCGCTGTTACTCTTGTGCGGGTCTGGCAGCAGTAGGCGTCGCGCTGTTAATTGTGAACGGCATAAGGCTGTGCGCACATGTCCATACACAGGAACTGAGCCATAGCACAATGGCGAAGACATTAACCAATAGTGTAGGGAGCATGTCCCCAATCACCCACAGTGTTAGTCCACAACGAGGCATATGTTTAGGGGTGAGAGAACCAATGTTCAGCATAAGGCGTTGCGTTGATGGGCATGAGGCGGTGAAAAATATCCTTTTGGAGGCACTGTAATAGTAGCCTGCAGAAGTGGCGCATTGATGGGTATGCACAGGAACAGACCCACAGCACAATGATGATGACACTGACCAATGGTGCATTGATCAGGGGTTGTATACACGGCTGTGCAGAAATAGAAAAAGGCTGGGTGATGCATCACCTGTCCTAGGTAATATTGCCAGATGAGGGGCATGAAGTTATTGCCCACATAATGTGTAAGAGGCAAAAGGCGCTGTGCTTATATCAGAGCCAAATGAACAGAGCCACAGCAGAAGGGTTAGCACACTGCCCAATGGTGCTGGCATCATGGGTCCAATCCCCTGCTGTGTTCAATGAATAAGGCTGGTTGAGCCATCACCTGTCATGAACTAGGAGCCATGTAACCCTCAATTGTATGTACTACTGATAGCAAATGAACTATGGAAGTACTGTAATAGCAGGTAATGCATAAGGTGCCCATCAAGGTACCTCAGAGGTCAAATTGTAGCGTACACTCTCCACAAACGAAACACACAATGATGTGTATAGGGTGCGTTTTGTGTGCCGTAGGAGGCAGGGCATTGACCAAACACAGTCAGTGCTAGTACCATTGTGTATTGTAATGTATGGAAATCCAAAGTAGGTGAGCAGACATGCAAGATGGAACAGCAGTGTAGCAGAATGGTCATGGCACTGACTGAACGTGAAGGGGTCATGTGTCAAATTGAGCAGTGACTAAGCCTGGGTTACCTACATCTGCGTACAGCATGCAATTGGACAGCGATCTGTGTTGCCAGCTAAACACAAGCCCACCCCAGTGCACAGGAGTATGTCACCCTTTAGGGTGTCACTGAATGCACATCATAAACCACCATTTCAGTGATGGCGAGTTCACATATAACCCAAACACTGCACAGAGCTGAAAGGAAACGTCAAGCAGAACGACAAGAACCACAGACATCACATGTGCTGCAGTACAATAATGACATCCAGGACATGTGGCATCTACATAAATACACACACAAATTGGGTCTAGCTGGAGCTATGTACAGAGTGATGCAAATGTAACATCCAATCATGATCGTGTGCGACAGACAACGTGAAGATGTGTCCAGCAGATGCGCCTGAAATAGCACAACAGGTGAAATCTCATGATGATAGTGGACCAGCGGTTATAGGCAGAGCACACACACACGAGCCAACCATGGAGAGATGAAATGCAGGAAGGTGTAGGAGTGCAGGATGGCTTGTAGCAGCATGCACATCAGGGCAGGATGACACAAGAGCTGGGAGTCAGAAGATGGACAGAACCATGGGTCAAAACTCAGATGAGGGTACAATGTGCTTACATCACAAACCTGCCAACATCTGGCCGCCAAAGAAATGGAAACGACATCTGCACGACAAGCAGACACAGCCAACAGAACAGAGATTAATCACACCGAGGACCACTCCCAAAAAACAAAAAGCAACCAAAGGTAGCACAGAACAACAACTTCCACGTCATAGCAAAGGCTGCATTCACAAGCAGTCAAGCCACCCACACAGCACGCGTGCTGGTTGTAAGGACAGGCAAACCCACAGGAGAAAGCGGGAATAAATGCACCTGGTGATCTGCTGTGATCAGATCACATCACATATTGTATATGGTACCAGCGACACATGCACACACACACAAGGATATGTTATGCAGTGGATACAGCATGCAAAAGGAACAGAACACATCACCCCAATTGTAAAGGACCCACACATACCCCTACTTGAAACACTGACTAATGCAAAGCCAACCCACCCACCCACCAATCAAACACAGAAACACCAAATCACAACCCAACAGTAATGAAACGCACATGGAAGAACTACCAGACCAGACGCTTCCAAAGGCTTCAATGTACCTCTGAAAATTAACTAATGCCTGTAATGGACGTGACATCTAGCGTCCTAACTGTATGCCTCCTCTTTACGCAAAACCCTACCAAGCAGCCCCGGAAATAAGACAGGCCAAATATCTTCTAGAATATAGCTTGAAAAAAAGCATTACCAGAAAACCCACAAACCCCCACACATAATCAACCCTAGACGAATCAGACACTGTTCACAATCTGTCAATGTCCATAGCATGTCCTATGTGCCCTGTGGTCACCCTTAATGTAGCCTCCCTGGGGATGGCCCTGCCCTACCTGTAAACCCCACCCCTTGTAATGTAATGCAGATATGACCCGCAGAAATGTTGCATCAACATACACCTACATAAATGAATAAAAACAAAAAACACCCAGAGGAAAGTAAATAACCAACAAGGGCAGTGCTTGAGCTGCCCAGCAATTGCGGACAGGATAGGAGCCAATTCAACATGAGAAAAGGTGCAGCACACACCTGCTCAACCTCAATATTACCACACCCCCAGGTGTAGTGCTGTGCAAACAACATTAAGAAAGAGACCCATGCAACAGCGAATATGTGCTGCCTTGTCAACACAGAGTGAACACCTTGCTGTACACTGACGACAGACAAGGGTGTGTGTAGAGGTGATGAAGCAGCTGTAAAATAATGTTTCCGTTTCCAGATATTCCATAAAAAAATACGATGTTGTGAGGCAAACTGCTAAGCACTGTGTGAACAAACATGCCCCCAACCATACACACAAACAACACACTGAGGGCAAGCCAAACATTACATTCCAAAGGGAGGGCCTGTATGGGGATGTGCCGCACTCAGTGATGTGCCAAATTGCAGACACATACACAGCTGTCATCAAACACCAATGTGAGCACAGGGGTCCATGGAAATTACCATCAATCCGTAGACAAACGTGTAAATGTGGTCCATGAGTGGAGGAGCAGTCTAGTGTTCACATAAATGTCTTGCACACAAGGCAAACACGCACCATATCACAACAGCACACCATGCGCCCTGGGGCAAATCAGTGGAGGTACATGTGCAAGAAAAGCCAGGATTCCATTGGTCCCAAGGAGTCATGTGTGATGGAATGTTAAACATTGTAATGCATGTATGTCACAGAGATAAAGTACAGAAAGAGACACATGTCTGAACAATGAACATATTTATTTTTTCTAACACGTCTCATACATACCATACACAGTGTAAACAGAATTGCAAGGTGTGTCCCACCCTGGCAAATGATGGGAACACAGTCAGCAATGTCAAAATGCACATGCCATGCAAAGGTCAACTCAAGAGCAAAACATAATGGCACGAGAATAAATGTTCATCAGGTGCATGATATGCACTGTGTAGCAGGGCCACACAACACAGCAGATGCTGCATGCCCACAATGTGTCACACACATATGCGTGCATGTAGACAACAGGTGTGGCAGAATGAGAAACCAAAACACATAACATGTCCCCCCAAACATAGCCCTCATGCAACAGAGGAGGTCACCAAATTAAAAATACATATGCTGCCAATATGTTGTAATGTGACAAACACATCTGCAAGCGAATGTCATAACTCCCACATAATGGCAGATCACCACATCAGCAATGTGTCAATGTACACCCCAAATATTATCTCAAACTGACTGACTATATGCTAACAGGTAGCAGGGACACATGAACACAGAGTGAATACAAACCACAAAACAGGCAGAAATGTGTACACATAACACCATACAGGAGGCCCCCTTGCATTGTCTGTTGGTTTACACAGTCGCTGGCCACATATAGCAGGTTACATGGAATGCAGATGTGTAGCACGAAAATGGTCACCCACAATAACACACCCCAAATACAATGTCCCAATGAGAGTGTGGTAAATGCAGGGGGTAACACAGGACTGTGCAGACGTGCAATGCAAGGCGTGGCCATACATGCAGAGTGTCATGTCTGAACATCAAACAAACACAATAATTAGCATGTGAATATGCAAAGAATGGCACATAATCTCACACTGCAACACACCGAGGTCATAGCTCCACATGTTGTGGCTCACAAACAGAGTCACTCTGATGCACAGCCACCAGCCGGACACTAACATGGTACTGTGATGCCACACATGAATGTAAACCACATTGCCGCCTACACACATCAATCAAGGATGTTGGTGGGCATGACCGTGTGTTATAGGAAAACATGTAGCATGTCCAGGTGTGTGGCAGGTGGACATAGACAATTGCAATGCTGAAACTGTTCCCCCCTGCAACAATCATGGCTGTATGCTACAGTTGAAATAAACAGATCAGGGTATCCTGAGTGCCATGTCACACACATGGGCCAAAGCTCTGCAGTAAACAACATGTGAGGAATGTCCAAACGACACAGATGATGTCAGTCCCTGATGCGCAAACTGTACCAAAAGCAAAGGCTTCCTGACATCCAAAATATCACTTACAAAATTCCCAGGCAAACATGGGCGTGCATAGTAAAGTGTCACATGCCAATATGGCACAGTCCGAGGAGGTTCATCTGTGTCCCTGCAATCAGCAGGACTGTCAGCTACAGCATGGCACAAACTGTGTGCTGTACATGTCTGTCATGGTCAAACAAGCAGTCCAAGAGCAATAACGTCCAGCACAGGCCTGTGTTCCACTCACAGAAGTCAAACATCAAATAGGATATTTCCCATTAAACAATAACATGGTGCACTGTCCCACAACAGCTGTTGGATGAGGAGACGAGATGCACTGGAGGAAATGTGTCCATAATGTCCACTGCCCTGTGCAAAGAAAGGATAGGTGTGGCCAATGTTAGTAACCCTGCAACAACACCACAAATTGCCACAATGCACACTGCACTAATGAAAGATTGAAGTGATGGAAATGCAAACATGACAGGATATGCACATCAAATAAAACACAGATGTGAAAGGAACAGTACATGTTGCTGCAGACACGGGTGTCACATGGAGATGGGTATGTTAAATACCATGTCACACAGGCATCTCACAGCTACACACTATATGCATCCCTTTTTGTGTACAGAGATGCAACATTACATGTCCATGAGATCAAATGATACCCCACAAAGGTAACAGCCAGATGTAATAACAATTAAACAAAGGTGGAATCTAACCTATGTGTCCATGATGTGTCCCTCATCAATCCCATCAACTGCTGCATATGTACACCAGGTCACAGCGAACGGAGACGATATCAGGTCAACCAGTAGAACCAACATGTAAAGTCACACATCAGGGATCTTCACATCATGCCTATGTCAGACAGAAAACAAATGTTGCTCAACACCAGTCCCACATAACACAGGACACAACTCTGCTCACCAGAAATGTGGTAGATGATGAATAGGTGAACAGCACTACTGTAGAGGTAACAAACCCCACAATGCCCCCCAGGTGCCCGCACCCATCAAAGCATATGACAATGTATCATGCATGTACAATGCAGCACCACATAAGCAAACCAATAAACAGCCACCAGCACAATATGCGTAGTACAATGTGACAGCTGACATACGTGGCCTGTCGGTGCCCAAGTGCTAATTTGTGCACATAACGGTCGAGTGACATGCAAGGACACCCTGATGATGGCCTATGTAACTAAAATGGTGGAGGCAGCAGGTGTTGCTTCCGCAAAGCTAGCCCATCAAGGCCCACATGTGGATCTGTGGAAAATCTACCAGAAAACCCATCACAGGAAAAATACTGGTCACAACCGCACGTGGAGATGTGTGACAACAGGCAAATATGGGTAAGACCAGCACACAGAATATACGTGAACAACACCAGCTGCCAAATATGATACATAACAGGCTAGATGTTGTGCACCTGACATCACACACATACAATGTATCGGTAGTTCTACATACCCTGGACCCCAGCATTTCTGCTGATGTTCTGCCATGTGCTAATGACACACACCGACAGCACTGTCATCACGTATGTCCTGTGTAGTGGAAAGAAGAAACAACCTTGTCAGGTTCCAGCGCTGAACGCCACACTGCAACGTACTGTCCCAGCTGTAATACACCAAAACATGAACCAACAACGGACTGTGCACCCTCACACTGCACAGATCTTGTACATGGGAGAGGCATCATGTACATGTGTGATGCAAATACCAAGGCCCCCCACATCCATCATATGCCTCCCACCCTCCTGCTGTGCCACACACGTGCCAAAACAGCTGGATGGACACACCATGTTGGTGACGCATCCCAAGGTTCACACTATATGTCTGTGCCTCCCTTGTTCAGACAAACACCCCCTCTCTGTGTGCAGTACCCTCCAATTTTGTTTTGAAGCAAAGTTTAAGTAACTGTGTCACCTGTAAATATGAATCAATAACACCTGTATACACTGTGTAGATGCATATTAAGCATTGTACATCTCCCACAGCAAAGAATAATGACAGTTTTGTGTTTATCATGTGAATAAATACATGGCAAGGTCAGCAACATGCCTATACACAATAACCACCATGTCTGCATGTCACCTTACCGTGATTGTTGCATGTTAACCCATTGTGTAACTGTGAGAAAGTTCAACCAAGGATAGGTTTGCTGTCTCAATGCCCCAAATAACCCCCACATAGGTCTGTGTGTGTATGTGCATATAACATCCCTTGATAGTGTCCTCAAGGTATCTGTGTGTCTGTACCGTGCTATCCTGCCATACACACAGCACGTCCCACACGCATGAGGCAGATGTAGAGATACTATCAAATACATATGCCACCACTAAAATGGAAGACCCCATAAAATCGGAAGGGCAAACACATCTAGCGTCACATTTGCCTAACGAAATACACCCATTCAGCATCTAACCCACTGCACATCTGTATGTGTGTACATGTAATATACTGCTATGCATTACTCCACCACAAATGGACTGTAGCAATCATATGGCCCCCTGGCTGCCCACTGCACATGTCCACATAATTCACCATATCCATGCCTGTGACACCTGATGAGGCATACCTTACCACACACTGCGCTGCTGCTGCAGCAATACACGTGACACCTTGTCAGAAACACCATAGGAACGTTATCAGGTGCATGTGTACTGTGATATGTCTGACATATGGCATTGAAAATATCCAACATACAAACATAGCAAGCTGACAGGAGCAGAACACACACACACACAAACACCCACAGATTGCAGTACACAAACAAAGGTCCCGCATGAAAGCTCACCACAAACATGGGACACCTCTATCACACCACACCCCTATCCATCTGCCTGACCCAGGGCTCCTCACACACAATAACACCAAATAACTGGGTCTGGCCAGCAGTTGCTAGCACATAAAACCACTACATGGTACTGTGACCCCCAAAAGCTCTGAACGGTGTAGCAACAACCCTCTGACCCACAACACCAACAGCTGCTACTGTGCTCTGTCCACATTGTCCATCACACACCTCTGACGACATGTTATGATGGATGTTTAAGAAAAGGACAATGCAGTGTTGCATCTGAATGGTAAATGGTCCAAACATCACCCTTTGTAAACCTCACACGCATACAACAGCACATATATGTGGGTAGATGTGCACTACATACCAGTGAATCTGTCTGCAATCAATCGACGCCTGACCGATGTGCCTGCCTGTGTGTCACCACAGGCACGTACAGGGGGGCACGGTGGATCCTCCTCCACATCCTCATTAATCTCTGCAGGGATACCATGCCTGAGAGCAATGTTGTGCAGTATGCAACAAGCTACGATAATCTCTGCAACAGTCATTGGCGAATATTGTAAGGCCCCACCTGATCTATCCAGACACCTGAAGCGACTTTTCAAAACGCCAAAGGTGCGTTCTATGACTGAGCGGCTGGATGCGTGGGCCTCATTGTACCTCCGCTCTGCACGTGTCCGTGGTTGACGCACAGGTGTCAGGAGCCAGGGCCGGACACCCATACCCTGCATCACCTGCAGAGAAGAATGTTGCATGTGAATGACTGAGCGCATGACACCATAAATTCACAGATGTATAGACGAGAGACATAACCCACAACACATCAGGACAGACATATTTTACATCACAATTATCCATCAGACCTAACAACTATTCTGATAGAAACACAACAAATGCCCTGTCAGGTCGGTAGAGACATGTCCGAGAACAACACAATCCCACCTTGTCCCCCCAAATGAGTCCTATGTTGAGCACACGGCCCATGTTATGTGGCTCATGGTCTCATCACCGACACCATCACCACCAATGGTAGAGTACGCAATAAAAACACACATGACACATACAAACAATATATGTTTGCAAAGTAAAGAACACAATAATGTTTGCTGGGCCAATGTAGGCGCACACACACAACATGTTTGACTGTGATGTCAGCCAGGATGAACACAATATCACCATGACACCCCATGTCGTCAAAGGTCTCCATATCTACATATAGCAGTATAACTTAAAATGCTGTTGACCGCTGTCAACAAACCATCTCAGTAGACACCATGTCTACTGTACCCTCACCGTTCCATCCTTGTTAAGTTGTGCTCCACAGAATATGACATTGTAGGCCACATGATTTGTAAAACATCACAGCTACTGAGTATGACAACGTTCCTGTGTATGTCCCACCAATACCCCTACGTCTGGCCAAAAACATAGGCCCACGTCTTTGCAGTCAAATCTCCCAAATGATGTCACATCAGGAGAATCACGGACAATGACGCCTCAGCACTGCACATGTGCAGTGCGCAAAGGTAATGCTAACCCCAGTCCGGCCCCACCCCTGTAATGGCAGAGGACAAAAGCATTTGCACAGCTATGCAAAAATGTACACCCAATAGCAAAGGCAAGCAACATGCATCATATGTTGGCAACCCCCCCCTGTCCAGCAAACAACAGCTGACAGACCCATGAATGATTGAGTGTGTGGCCCTCACACGCACAGTACACGGCATTAGGAGCATGGATTGTAAATAACACACGTCTGAACATGACCTAACACAGATACAATCTAAACCCATGCATACACAGGTGGGTGGAAATGCCCCCCCCCATCCCTGTGTGCAGAAGGTATACAGACACAGGTGCCAATTACACACCCGACACACACATCTGAAACAGTTTTGCATATGTTCCGTAACAACACCAGCATCTCCACATCACAATATGGCTGTGAAATGGATGTGACATGGCTAATCATGTCCCCTGTTAAACAACGTCTACAGTCCTGTAATTATGTAAAGTCACAACAGGTGTCGGTTTGCTGAATGTGAGTTCATGTAGCTATAGCACAGTGGCCAATATCTGCAACACATGGTAATGTTACGTAAACACATACATATATTACTATTCATAGAAGATATATATGTAGATACTCACCCTGCAATATACAGTAACCGTACTGTCCATCCTCAAATTCCCTAAATAGTGCTGAGCGATGCAGGATATAGGAGTCATGGGTGGACCCTGGAAACCTTGGGACCACATTCAGAATATGCAGATTAGCATCACATACAACCTGAACATTCAGGGAATGGTAGTGGTTTGCGGTTGCGGAACACCCCCTCCCTGTCCTCTGGGCGGGATCAGGGCAACATGTGTGCAATCAATAGCTCCCATCACGGGGGGTATCCCGGCTAACGCCTCAAAGGCCTGGTCCAGGGTCTCCCAATGTTGCCTACTGTGGGGAAGGGCTATGTACGTCCCCACCCGGCTGACCATAGCACGCAGTACCTGGTGGAGACAGCGTGAGAAGGTTGGGCGGCTCATGCCACCCACTGCGGCCACAGATGACTGGAAAACAGCCAGAGGCCAAAGAAATGTAAGGCAGCAAGGAGCTTGACTACACCTGGTATGGCATGGGACCGGCTAGTCAGGGGCTCAAGGTCAGGTCGCAGATCCTCATACAGCCCCCTAATAGCCCTTGTGCTCAGTCGGTACAGGGAGATGACCTGGTCCTCACGCATGCCCTGGAGCTGGGCCCTGGGCCTATAGAGCCGCAGCTGCCGAGCCTGCACCTCAGTACGCCGTCTGTGCCGTCGCCGCACAGCACCTCTCTGGCCAGCCGCCGCAGCAGCAGGTCTGAGTTGCTGCGGGTCTACACCCATGCCCTGTGCCACAGCCCCATGGACATTCATCTCCCCTGTCCAGCAACCGTAGCATCTGCCCACGTCTTTGGGCACATGCAACAACTATTATGTCCTCCATGTAAAGCCCTCTGTGACTACACAAGCACAAAACACAGACAAACACAGACACACGACACACAGACACACACACTTGCCCAAACACTGCACAAATGGCAAACCACCACAAACATCAAAGACAACAGACAACTCCCACAATATGGCTCACTACAGTTGCTCCCAGATTCTCCAAACAAACACACGCGGCGCCTACCAAAACACCCTCAATGTTGCTGACTGAGCACCCTCTTTTTATACAGTGTACAGTTATTTTCCGTTTTGTCGGTACCGCGCCCGTGTGCGCAGTGCGCATGCGCAGGAGGTCACGCATCGCCGCCGCCTGTCTGTGCGTGCCGCGCATGTGCAAGCGTTGTCACGTGTGCGTGTGTATGACTGCGACGCGCATGTGCCAATTGGGGGCGCATGTGCGTTTGGGTGTGCGCGGCGGCCATGTGAACCCCGTTACGCATGGGCGTATGCGTTTCACCAAAGTCATGATGCAAACACAAACGGTCATGCGCTAAGAGTGGCGCTTGCGTGTCTCGCAAGCACCTTAAAAGGCCAGCGCATGAGCATGCGCAATTCAACACAGGCGCGTCGCACAAACAGCGCCGTCGCCGACGTCCTGCTGCAAACGCCCACGCGTTAAGAGTTGCACCTGCGCATAACGCACACAACCATAGAGCGAGACGCATGAGCATGCACAATGAAACACAGGCGCGTCGCACAAGCATTGACGTCACACAGTGGCGCATGCGCAACGTATGCACCGTCCACAAAACTACAAATGCACCCAACCGGAAGCAAAATGTTTGAGGGTTTGGTTGAGGAGTCAGAGCGAGTGTATACAGAGTTGATGTACGTGAGAGGTGGTGTAGTGAGAGGTGGGTCAGTGTCATTTGGGTAGCCACATTTTCCCGTGGTGTTTGATAAGTACCCATATCTGTAGTCTGTCATTGTGTGTTGTTACCTTTTCTGTTTTTTGTGTTCGTGAGGGTTCTGTTCCTGTGCTGCGTGCCTTGTGGTGGGGTCGTGGTTGCGGTGTCTGTCCCGTGCCTGTTGTGGGTGGGGCGGAGGGGGTGAGGTGCAGTGGGGAGGCGAGTGGTGAGGTGAGTGGGGAGCAGAGAGGAGGGAGGAGGCCGATGGAGAGACAGACCCGAAGCCAGCGGGGGAGGGGGAGTGACAGGGAGACACACAGGGGTACAGAGAGAGATAGGGAGCCAGGGACAGATACAGATAGGGATAGAGAGAGCGATAGGGATAGGCAGGGAGGGACACAGACAGAGAGGGAAAGAGAGAGGGGCATAGGGAGGCTGAGGGTGGGGGAGGCTGAGCCTGGTGTATTTGCGGGTGAGGTGGTGCCGCCAGTACCACTAAAGGCTGTGCCTGCGGGGACTGAGGGACCTGTGGAGGTGGGGGCAGGGCCAGGGCCATCAGTACCTGCACAGGCCTGCTCCCAGCAGGCACACAGGGAAGAGGAAAGCGTGTCCCTGTGTCTGAGGCTCTCAGGAGGAGGGCATTAAAATTCACAGACGCTGAGAAACCACAACCCTCCTCTCCATGGTCCTTGAAAATTACGAGGTTCTGTTTGGCCGACAGAGCACAAGGACAGGCACAGCAGGGCGTAAACGCGGTGTGGGAGGCGGTCCAGCGAGGGGTCGCAGAGGCAGGGGGCCCCCCACGGGACATAGATAGCCTGAAGCAAAGATATTCCGACCTCACAAGAGCTGTACGGATGCCACTCGGTGCCGACAAAAAACATGCGAGGGTTACAGGAGGAGGGGGCCCCCTGCCAGCCATGCTGACGCCCCTGGAGCACACAGCTGGCGAACGCCTCGGTCCGGTCTACACCTATGGTCTGCCTGCGCTGCTGGATACTGGCAGATCCACATGCAGGTAAAGTATGTCATGCATATCCCATCACATCGCATAACCACCCTGAGAAGATCAAAGTGAAAACATCTGACATAAGCAGATCCACACACATACATATCTCCCCATACCAAGGATGTCTTAAGCCTAGTGTCTGAGGCTGTGTGCACACCCCATCATACCCTATGGTGGCCAACACATAGACACAGTGCGAACACTATGTCGGTAGACGTGAGGGTCAGAGATGTTTTGCGCAATGTGTCTGGGGTTGTTTCCCTGAGGGTGGAATGATAAAGCGGCCCGTGTAATCATATGTAGATGGTTGATTACTGTCTGCCAACACATGGTGGCAATGGAACAGTTGTAATGGCATGTGTATTTGCCAGGGTATGGGCGAAGGGGAGATGGTCACCACAAATGCAGTATAGTACGGAAATATACATCCACACGTATTTAACAATCCGTCATTTGTTCAGTTTTACAGAGTATTGTAACCATGGGAAACACACTATAATGTACCTGTACTGTAACACAGTTACCCAGCCGCGTCATGTGACCCTATGTCAGGATCACTGACGGCTGGTACACACACAGCAGATGTATGAGGATAGTGGAGGAACATCCAGGCCTTGCCGTAACAAATCCCTGTCAGTCTGACACGTTCTGCAAACCCTTTGTCATGCAACACAATCATTGACCATTGGGAAGCCAAGGGGTAGCAACCACGAGGGTTTTCCCCCCATGATTGCCACAAACCTCTGGCCAGGTCTGTCATCCGCATCTATGGGATCTCACAGCTCATTACAGGGTATCTATGGCGTCAGTACAGCTGGACTGTTTGCAGGGCTCACCCCACTTTGACAAGGGTATTGCTGGCAGATGTCAGATGTGGATGACACATGATGCTTGATCTGTGTCTACACATCTCTGGTCATGCTATTGGTTGGCTACCCTTCTCACACCATGTGTGTGTAATTCAAGTAGTGGGACACTAGTTTTTAACTATTTATGTGGCGTGTCCGTGAACCGTGTGTTCACACGTTTACGTACACTCAGATTCCCACTGGATCATATCCCCTCCATAGCGATATGTTGTTTAACGTACACAAGAGTACATGGGTACATCTCAACGATGTGTGTGGAGATATTCTGGGTTATGTCCCAAACCCACGTCAGCCGGCATGCACCCGCCCTCTCAATGTCTGCCTGTAATTAGGTGAAGGGACAGTGGTCAGCCAACCGTGCTGCTACTAGAAACGGTCACTGGGATGAGGGACACCATGTACCATGTCCTGGGGGAGTCCACGCATATTGTGTGCCACACTCTGGCCACCCACCATGGGTTCAGCTGTTCCCCCCAGAGGGCCCTGCCCGGACACCATTCCTGTGTGTCTCTCGCACTGCACACACACCCGAACATCCACGTTTTGCGGAATGGTCTTGCCAGTCACAGGATCACCCTGCAAAACTGTTGGTGTCCTGTTTGCAAAGACCGTGCCATATGACATCTGCTAGCCATTGCTTGCCCTAAACAGCCAAAATGTTTACAGCAAAATGTGCATTGTCCCTGGCCTTCCACATTGTTCCCACATCCCCATCCTTCAGCTCCCCTGGGTCCCGGCCACCCACCCTCTGGCCCTCTGTCTCTCTGTGTTTAGCAAGATGCCCCTGCATCGAGGCAGGTCCGCCCCCTGATGTTGCTGTGGTCCATCAGGGTCCCAGTCATCCCACTTTCTCACAAGGTGATGCCGTGTTAGCTTGATTTGCGACATGTGGTCCGTGTTGTAACTATATAAAAGGGTGCATGAACCTGCTATGAAACAGAACCTTACACCTGGACGACATCTGTACACATGGACGTTGTGTGTGCCAATCATGTCACAATTCCCCCCCCCCCATGTCACAACACAAAAAAACACCACAAGATGCAATACACAGAGGGACAAATATGTAGCTGTGTGATACACAGCTGTCATGTACCCACATAGGCTTTGATTTGCTGCCAGCCCCATGGCCAATGACTATCCTGACGGGGCCCCCCCCCCCCCCCCAACGATATCAGGGATAGTACATCCTTAACACACATCCCATACAACTTCTGAGCGGGTAGGTTTAACAGGACTAGGGATCGTGGGGATCATGTATCTGTGGCATGTGTAGAGGTAATGCAAATACCCATTCACTTGCAGTCTGGCTCAGTGCTATCACCCTCCCTACGTCACACTCACACATGTACATGGCCAGTCAAATGTGGTGACATGTGACTGTTGGGGGGGACGGGGACAGCACAGAGTATGGGTGGTGGTGCACCATGGGTAGCCTAGTATCCACACCTGCCAGTACAGCAGGCAGACAGTACAGCAGTGGACGGGCATAGATTATTCCCTGACACATGTTATGGGAAATGTCCTGGCCAGGTGTGTCAATACACGTACTAACATGACCGAAGGGCAGATGTGTCACCCTTCCCCTGAACCTGTGGGTGCAGTAACACATGACCTGTGCTCTGATGATGGACATATGTCCACCATGAGACATGTTGTGTACCCTCTCAGTTGCAGCTAGCCCTGTATTGGCGTGTTTATCCATGGCCCCCACCTAGGGTACAGGGAGACATCCAACATGTGGTACACATCCCAGCAGTGTGTGACACTGTTCCAGACATGGTCATGGAGTAAGAAGCCACATCCTACACAACTGCCACCATCACTGGCCCTATGGTCACTCTAGCCATCTGTCACTGTGCATTTGGTGTGTGACTGTTTCCTGTGTTATGCTGACATAACCCTCTTATACACCAGGCACACGTTGTGTTCTGCTACATGTGCCTGTCAAGATTGTCTCAGGATCCATCTGCTAGTGGTATCGTCGCCGTCATACATTGTAGGTTCGTGGGAAGGTCATGTAAGCACTGGGGAGGTTAACAGTATGATCCCATGTGAATATAGCCAGTGAGCAATGGCATGCAGCTACCCAAACACTAGACTGTCAAGGCATGGGTGACCCTGTTGGTTGGCTGTGTAGCCTGTCCAGCACATACATTACACACATGGAGTGGGGCGTGTGGGATCAGACTGCCTGAAATAGGATGGCCATATGAGGTCTGTGATAGTCCAAACCTGGGGAGGCCACACAGGGCATGCCACGTACCTGACTCTCCAGACCAGCTTTAATGACATCAGGTAGCATGGTTGTCGGGCGATAGGTATGTGGGGGCTCTGTTAGTGTTACCCACACACTTCAGGGTACTCTTGAATATCACAATATGGGTGTGGTCTGGTAATCACACCAACGTAGATGTTGCTTGTACAGACTTTTACCAACATATGTATTTATCCTGTGTGTGAATTTCACACAATACAGGGACTATAGTTACATTGCCCAGAAACATTGTGGAGCAGGAGGAGGGAAAGGATTTAGGAGGAGGAGGTATCTGCCTTTTGGAGGCAGGGAAGGGAAGGCAAGGGGGGGGGTGGGAAAAGTGAGGGAGGAGAAGAGAGAGTGTTGGCCACCGCACCTGCTCTGGACAACCAGAGGGGCGAAGCCACCCTCTGATACTGGTGTGTTGAGTGTGGGGGACGCGTAGTCGCCAGGGGGAGAGGCCTGGTATCCGGGAGGGGTCACATGGGACCTGACCACGAGAGCCATCCACACACACCCAATGTGTATCGCAGCAGAGATAGGATTGGCTTGTCATGCCAGGCAGTCCAGAGGCGCAACGGAAACATGGGCGCAGGAGTGGTGCTATACATTGAAGCCTGCGTGCCCGTGGTGCTGCAACTCGGGCAACTGCGACCAATGGAAGGTGGGTAATTAACATTCCTTCCATTCACCCCTAACCATCACTATGCTGTGTGTACATAGGCTCACAGATGTGCACCCTGGGGCAGGCCTGTCAAGGTTTAAGATGCCACAGACACAAAGACACTTGTTGTTACAGAAGCTATCTTTGTGACACCAACATCAGCGTGCACTATGTGCAACACAGTGCTCGCACGGCATGGGAATCAAAGTGTGAGCCACACATGGCAACATACATCCTCTTATATTCCATGACACACAATTTGCTGTTGCCAGACCCAGGTATCCTGCTAAGCAAGTCACTTGGTGCCACAGGGTATCACCGTCCCCTATGTTGTACTGGTGCATTACTCTGTGTGTTTGCCTCACACCCGGAACTCATTGTGCACATGCTTAGAGGAGATGTTCGGTGTAAGGTCGTGGCCACCGCAGTCACTAGCCAAACACACCTCTAATCCATCTCAGGGGTGTGTATGTGGTGTATGTGACAGCATACCCTCTACAGCTGTGATATGCGTGTCCACATTACACATTACACATTTGAGTTACCTAATCTTTGTGCCTTTGTTGCCCAATGGACACTGTTACACACAGCCTGACAGCCAAGAGAGTGTGTACAGCTACAGATGCAGATGTAACAGTACTGATGCGTCAGGTGCCTCTGTTTGTGAGGGTA